>OY757015.1:89793925-90260820 GCA_963580285.1 Lucinisca nassula | reverse complement strand
GCACGAGGAACATCACCATCCAAAAAAGGAAAATTTACAATCTCAGAATCAAAATCATCGCGTTTATCATAAATTTTGCACGAAACAAACCAATCTGCAATAGATAGATGAAAATCCAAAAACGGGGCCTCTGTATCAGAAGAATTTGTTTTATTTAACTGAAGTTCTGGGGGGGGGGGTAAATTTGACTGATCAAACCATTGAAATAGGTATTATCAATATTTAATAAACCATCCAAATATCTAGAAGTGGAGCTAAAAGCTTCAATGATTTCATGATTTCAGACTGGTTTTCAGCAGAAAGGGACATCATGAAGTCTCTCTCATAACAAAACAAAAACAAATCAGCCACAAGTGGTGCGCAAATAGTACCCATCGGAATACCCACAACTTGTCTAAATAACTTAGTACCAAATCTTATGTAAATACCAGTGCTTCAGCTGAAGTGCACGACCCGCCGGATGCTTTTAGCTTTATGAGTGTTAACATATATGGGTATGGCGGCCATTTTGGTCATGTGACCTGGACCTAAAACGGTTCCCCCAATAAATGCACCTTATCGTAAAGAGGGAAAATATATCTTATACTTTAGTACTGTATTCTTAATCGTTTGCAGGATACAATGCATTCTCACTTTTCCAATGCAAAAGCATATATGTCAAAGTTTGACCTAGGCACAAAAAAGGTCAATGTAAACCCAGGGTCACCATTTTAGCAATTTATGATGGGCCTACGTCCCAGATGCTACTTAACAAGTTTCGTGGAAATCTGCCTAGTGGTTCTGGAGAAGACTATTTTTGAAGGGTTCTTACCATATATGGCTTGGCGGCCATTTTGGTCATGTGACCTGGACCCCATGATCAAATTTAGGTTTCCCCCATCCCATAGAGGCTCCATATGAAATTTGACTTCTATCGGCCCAACGGTTTCCGAGGAGAAGCGGTTCGAAAATTTTCACATTTTTCGCCTCGGCGAGGTTATACTAAATGGAATGTAATATTTCGCAAGTTCATTGGTTAGATCATTGATATCTATCAGTATGCCAAAAATTGTTTAAATATTCCAAGCGGTTAAGTCATAATCCCCAATTTTCACAAACGGGTTACGGACGGACAGACAGACTGACAGACTGACAGACTGACAGAATGACAGAATGACACGGTGATTTTAGGGCACTCTTAGAAAATCAACCGACTTCAGTCGGTCGCTTTTTCTGCGGGTCGTGCAATTGTCAAGTAGAAAGGTGAGAGCTTCACACACTTTCTGACATGACCATAAAGTATAATTTTTATGCTCTTCAGAAGTGAAAAAAGCATTTCTTACACTACATGCAAGATAGAGGGAGTTTTCCCTATGAAATGTCCATTCAATTAAATCATTATGTTTTTCTTTTATAAGATTATGAGGAAGTGTAGTGAAAAGTGTGGAAAAATCATAAGTAGACAGACTTGAAGCACGAAAACGCCTGGATTTCACTTTATTTAAAACTTCATTAGAATTTTTATACACCAAAACAGATTTCTATCTGATCTTTCGAAGACTTTGTCGCAATATTTTATCACATGTTTTTGATGGCAGTCAATCTTAATTTTAGAGCAGAAATAAGAAAAATATCACAATTTTTCATCATAAAATTTTCTTTTTTTCGGCGATAAAGTTGGCAATGTATTTGTATAGGCATATTTGCGTAATGATTTTACATGAGAAAGTAATAAGTATTGTTTAAACCAAATTCTCTGTATAAAGTGGGTTCAATTCACGGACTTGTCAACGTGATATATATAACTACAGTAAAATTCCTATACGAGACCACCTTTGGGACTGTTCAAAAGTGGTCTTAGACCACCTTTGGGACTGTTCAAAAGTGGTCTTCCAGACCAATTTTGAACAGTCCCAAAGGTGGTCCCTGGCAAGAGGACATTGTGTGCAGAAAACGAGAAGAAGAAATACCGCACCCTTCTAAATAAGCTTTTTAAAGCAGTATTAGACTTAATTTTAAACATTAGTCTTAAAGGCATTTATTCTTGATTATTGAGGACTATAATTTCATTGCATAATATTATGTTGCCCTGAGTGCTTCCTGAAGAGATGTCCTCAGTCTTCAACAGGTAAGGGGTCTCCTTGGGGAAAATCAATAATTTACTAACTATTGACTGGAGTGTACATTATTGATTTTCCCCTTAAGTGCCTCAGTCACGGGAGCTACTAATCACCCTATTAAGGGCCGCCTTTGATCTGTTATAGACAGTATAACACGGGGGGGGGGGGCAATAAAACAATTATGAACACACGGTATGTCCTACTGTTACAAGAATAAATGCCTTTACGGTTAAACCGACATATTTCA
Source organism: Lucinisca nassula (assembly GCA_963580285.1). Taxonomy (NCBI): domain Eukaryota; kingdom Metazoa; phylum Mollusca; class Bivalvia; order Lucinida; family Lucinidae; genus Lucinisca; species Lucinisca nassula. The sequence goes on along the minus strand of OY757015.1, from coordinate 90,258,474 downwards.
TTGCCTCTTTATATCAGCAAAGGGGTCGGGCCACAAGTTCCCACAACATTAGTAACGGCCCTTCCCTTAATTTTAGGTGGTTTTATTGTATACCTAGTCACCTTAAATTTCTTCGGCACACACGTGTTAGAGTTAAGTTTAGATTACCAAAGGACAAAATAAATGACATAATGGAAAGATTTAATCCTATAAAACGGCATTGATTGAATCCGCTTTAATAACAATGTCATTAACTTGTTTGTGACCTCGGATTTGATTGGCGCACGAACAAGTGGAAAACAAATTCCTTTTGTCTGCTTTAAGTCGTTATTTTCAGTTAACGTCTGTCGACAATTTGTTTACTTGTCATTGCAATATTCTCCTCCTCCCCTCTTCATCATCACCACCACCACCATCATCATCGCAATCATCATCATCATCATCATCGTCATCATCATCGTGCCCATCGGGGCTTGAAGAAATATAAAGGCTGCATGATGCTTCCACGCAGAGCTGAAACCGACACGCAAACGAGTACTGGTAAACCGCTAAGAGGATCTAAGCCAGGCAAAGCGGTGCGTGTCGGCCCGTCCGTGCTTATAAACCCTATTGTTTTCATTGGGCGGCAGGGCTTGAGATGTCATTTCATCTCAATGTCGGGTAAAAGTCCAACAAAATTGGAAGCAACGTCTCCAAAATGACATTTGCAGTGTTGACGGGGACGTTAAACCTCAAATCAAACAAATGGGCCGCGTCAAGCGATTTTGGTACTTATCGCCTATGCGAGCAGCGAAGGTTCAGGCGAGCCTGCGCATCCGCGCAGTCTCGCCAGAACCTTCGCTGCTCGCTCATACAAGCAGTGAATCAAGAGGAACCTTCAGACAGAAAGCCATATCCCTGGCCCCTCTGAATGGCTGGGCATGCGCAGTTAACATTTGTCATGACGGAATGCTCGAAGACCCAAATTCGCTTGGCGAGGCTCAAATCGTCGTGGTCGTCGTCATCGCCGTCGTCATTATACATCGGGGCTTGACGAAATAGATGGGCTGCATGCCGCTTCCACGCAGACCTTAAACAAAACGCACACGAGTACTGGTAAACCGCTTATAGGATCTAAGACTTCCCAGGCAAAGCGTTGCGAGTCCATGCATTGGTAGGGCTTGAGATGTCATTTCATCTCAAGTCCCACAAAATTGGCAGCAACGTCTACAAAAGGCCTATACAGCGTTAACCGGGACGTTAAAGCTCAAATCAATCAATCAATCACTCAATCCATCAATCAATCAAAAATATTATTATAAAGTTAACTGTATAGCATAAATGTTATATGACGTCATAATTTACAGGAAAATAATAGAAAATGTAAAAGTTTTCAAGGGTATTCATGTATATATGTATTTTGATTTCACCTAGTAAGTTACTCAGTGATTGCAGTTTTTTAACCAATTTTACAACATCAAAAGAAATAACGCCGTAAAATGAAATAGTCTTTCATTTGATGTTGAGTCAAGTACAAACAAAACATCAAATGAAAGAATCTTTCACTTGATGTTCACTTGCAAACAATTGATTGATTTGAGGTTTAACGTCCCCGTCAACACAGTATAGGGCATTTTTGAGACGTTGCTTCCAATTTTGTCGGACTTTTACCCGACATTTAGATGAAATGACATCTCAAGCCCTGTCGCCCAATTGTTGTTGTTTCCAGTTTCCCCGTGTCGCGGGTCGTCAGCTGGTGGGGTCCCAGGGAACGAATCCATGCTGGCACTACATCGTAGCCGTTCGGTGGTACCCCCATTCCCCGTTGCCGGTGAACAGGGAGACCATCGCTCGGCTCCAGCCCCGTCCGTCTCATGTTTGTCGTCTCACGTCTCAGGTGTCTCCGAGCCAACGGGCATCCCCTTACCCTGTAGCCAATCGCCGAGCTCCGTCCTGAGAGGTTTGTGAAACGGTGCCGTGATCTTTCCAGGTCTCGGTGGGGCTTATATTTTGTCTTCCCGTTTGCTTCAGGAGTGCATGTGTCCTGTCGCTAAAGGGCATCTTTATTTGTTGGAGTTTCTGGGCTAGGCGTGCTTCATTTTTCAAGGGCTGTGGATGTGTTGCACAGTTCCAATGTGAGCCTTTGTTTTGGTGCAACATAGTTTAGTTGTAGTAATTTGGAACTCCATTCTAAAGGTTTGGCTACGTGATTGCCTGCGTTTAAGTTATAGCAGTGCTGTGCCTTGGGTTTTTGCGGTTTGCCGCAAAGGGGTGTGGGTTGTTTTGTGTAACAGGGTAGGCTCCGAGTTTGACCTTATCATAAAGGGGATCGTTTAGCAGTTAATTTTGTTTGAAAGTTTCATTGCGATTTGGAAGACGTTTCTAAAGATTGCTATACACGTTTCCATGCTACGTGTTATGCAGCTTATATCCAATCAGGGGATTCGAGAAAAAGTTTTTAGCCATTTTGTGGTGCTTATTTGCACCACAAAATTGTAGAGTCCATCCATTTCTTTCTTCTAGCTTGTAGCTTCAGCCGCATCTACACCCTCACGCCCGCACCATGTCTATGGATGTCGTCTACGCTTTTTGTATCAATTTTGATATTGGTATTTTTGTTTTTTTATTTTTTTGTTTGATTTTTGCATATTTTTGTAACGTATGTACATTTTTACATTATTTGGTCTGTGCCCCCAGCTTATTGAGTAAATATGCGGGCGGATGTGCTCGCCCCGCCACGGACCTGTCATGTTTGTTTTTCTTGTGCTTTAAAGATGGTGTTGTCCGTTTTGGGGCAAGCCCACCCGCTCTCTATTGCTTGGTAGGACAGTTTTTGTACCTGCAAGGTTGTGATTGTAGATTATATTTTGTGATTTTTGTTTGTTCTGTACATACAACATATAGTATAGTGTGATGGCCTCCACCGTCTCGGGCCCAAGTTTGTGTTTATTTTAGTTAGTGGGTGACCTCTATCGCGGAGGATGTGGAAGTAGGTCAATCCCCTTTCTGCATTTTTGTTAAAGTTAGGAAAATGTGGTGCCCCTAGCTAGGCCTCCTCCACGTAGGATGTCATATTCTGTGGTGCCGTAAGTGGGTCATTCTGAGTCGCCATGTTTACATGTCATTATCGCAACCTACGTGAAGGAAGGCACCATAGGAGGAATTGTATTCCTACCTAGTCGTTTGAGGGCCCGAGATATCGTGTGCCGATCTCGTTAGCAATGTAGTTAGTACAAATTCATATAATCATGTAGGTCGCATACAAGCGTCCGCCCGCGCATGTGCGCAGTCGAGCTCTCCTATGCGATCTTGTTTTTATGTGTCATATTTACAGTTAACAATGTTTGAAATCGCTTTTTGGGAAAAAACTCTTCTTCTTCTTCTTCTATCTCCAGGTTTTTATCTCTCTTTTCCTATACTATCCTCTCTACGGGATTCCTACTCTACAACTATTCTACAACTATCGCTATATCTACCTAATTGAGCATTGCGTGGGTGGATGTGTGTTGTTTTAGTTTTGCGTGGGTGGTTGTGTGTTGATGCCCTCCTTCAGGGTCGCGCTTAGTCATGCCCTAGTTAGTTAGTTAATTTCCCTTATCTGTATAAATATTTGGCCGTCTTGACCGTCCGTTTTAATAACGGTCATGGCGCGATTTGCTGTCTTTGATGATACTTATGTTGAACGACAAGGGCAGTACCGAGGGCTGTTTGATGTACCAGGCGAGGTTCGGTTTTTCGGCCATGGTGGTATGCGCGTGGCGAGCTATGATGTTGACTTGTGGGACAGCGGTTCATATTTTCCGAGGGCAAAATTGGGACAGCGATGGTCGTCTCCACAGGCACTATTATAGGGACCGTATTCATTTGTCAAGGGAGGGACAGAAGCAATACCATGTGTGCTTAGAAAGGGCCTTCCTGCGATTTTTCTGCTAGTCGGGTGTTTATAAAATGTCCTTTTGTGGGCCCCCAGATCATTCCGTTTGGGTAACCTTATAATGTACATCCTTTATTCGAAAGCGAAATTTGCGAAAAAAAAAAAAAAAAAAAAGAGAAAAACAAAGAGATGTGATAAGGACTATTGTTTCTTATTTCTGTCCCACTCATCTATGTGCATTCCTGAAGGAGAGCCTTTTTGTTTGCTAGTGTGTTTGTGTGCCGTTCTCCTTTGGGTTGTGTGGTTCTCGATCAGCCAGGATTTTGACGCAACGCTGCTCAGTGCCAAAGTCCTAAGATCGCAAACCCCAGCGTTACATCTCGTCCTGATTTCCCGTTTGCCTCACCCCCTCCGGAGAGGCCGGGCGATGGATTTTCCTTGTGGTGGATCCATGCCCAGTCCCGGCGTGTTCTCGTGTGATCCTCTTTTGGGCAGTGTGGCTCCCGATCAGCTAGGATTTTGGTGCAGCGCTCATAAGTGCAAAGCCAGTGGGCCGAAACCACAACGCTACATCTCGTCTTAGCCTCTCGCTTGCCATACCCCTTTGGGGGTGGGTCGGGGCCATGGATTTTCCTTGTGGTAGGTCCATGCCCCGTTCTGTTATGGTCTTCTCACAGTGATCCAGGGATCGCTGTCACCGTTAGGCACTACTTAGTGCAAAGCCAAGGCCGCAAACCACAGTGCCTACCGTTGACTTTGTTCCCCCTTTTCGCCGTGAGACGGCCGCCCTTTGATCACTACGCTCCTTTTTGGTTGGTAGCGTCTCAGGTGCGGTTAAATCATTTATTGTTTCTGAAATCGGGTCTCTATCGGTTTTGGTTTCAGGCATGATTGTGTGTAACCTCGTACGGGGTGTGTCTCGTAACAGTGCAATGAATTTAGTCTGCGCCCTTAGCTTTCCCCTATATTTTGTCCAGGTAGTTTGTTTTCTCAAAGAAATTGAAAACCGCGTCCCTCATTTCCTGTGACATTAGATTGAGCAAAGAAATCGCGTTTATCTCCCCTTGGTATCCTAGTGCTGTCAGTTCTCCCTTTAGTTCCCTTCTAGCGGGGCCGTGTGCGGGGCACTCTGCGAGGTAGTGTTGAACACTCTCAACCCCGCCACAGTGCCCGCATAATGGATCGGCCGCGTTATAGAAGATGTTGTGTGCATTTAGTCCGTTGACCCCAAGTCGTAGTCGTATATATATGCGATCGAGCTTTCGGCTGTCGCTGTATTGAACTATTTTCGGGGTCAAGGACTGGCAGATCGAGTGTCTGAAGCCGTGTTGTCCCTGCCATATGCGCGCCCATTCCTTTTTGATGCTGGCCTTAATGATTGTGTAGACCTCTTGTGGGGTGGGGAGGTAGTCAAGTTCCTTCCCCCGGGTCAGAGCTTCTTTGGCCAGCGTGTCTGCGCGCTCATTCCCCTGCACGTTGAAGTGGGAGGGGATCCAATCTATGTTCAGGGTGATGCCTTGTTTTAGTATTTTGTGTATTAGGATATGAATGTCCTGTAGCATATCCGGTCTTGTAGTGCTGTTTCCAGAGTTTATGCTTTGTACTGAGCTTAATGAGTCCGTTAGTATAACAACACTATCGGGTTTTTCTTCCTGTATCCATTCCAAGGCTTTCTGTATGGCTATAAGTTCTGCAGAGTAGACTGTGAGGTGCTGGTTAAGTTTGAATTTTTGGTCGAAATTTAATTCTGGTATTGTGAAAGCGCATCCTGTTTCTTTTTTGTCAGCATCTTTGCTTCCATCAGTGAAAATTTTAAGCGCTTGCTTATAGTTTTCACTGATGTGTGATTCTGCGATCTCATTGCATTTTTTCTGTGTTTCGGCGATCATTTCGTTTATGGGGAGACTTTCCCTAAGACTGCTTGAGCGGGCCCAGTACTTGAGCTGCAGTTCATCCCTCCGCAGGTGCAGGGGCATGACGCTGCATTCAATCTCCAGGTCCAGGTTCCGCGTTCCCCTGTATGCCCCAGTAGCGATTCTGAGGGCTGCGGCCTGTATGCTATCTAGTTTTTTCAGGTGTGATGACGCCGCAGACGCGTATGCTTGGCAGCCATAATCAATTTTGCTTCTTATGAGTGTTGTGTACATTTTGATCAGGGTTTTCTTGTCTGCTCCAAAGTTTGCCCCCGAGACCGCCCTGAGCACATTTAGGTCCCGCTGGGACCTGGACACCAGATTTTCAATGTGCAGTGTCCATGTTAGATTGCTATCAAAGTACATGCCCAGGAATCTGGCATGACTGGCGTACTTTATTTCCTGCCCGTCATACGCAAGCCTGGGCATGCCCTTTGTGTCTGCGAAATTTCTATTGAAAACCACCACTGTTGTTTTTTTCAGTTGATAATTTGAAACCCCAGTTTGTAGCCCAATCACGTATGGCATGTAGCGCTTTTTGTAGTGCAGGAATGGCACTTTTTGGTTTTCTCGCGGTTTTCCATACTAAGCCGTCATCTGCGAACATGGATATTTCCAGCGGTAATGGGTGAAGTGTTTCCTGCAGTGTGTTCATTAGTAGGTTGAAGAGGATAGGAGATAGCACCGACCCCTGAGGGGAACCATTCTCGCATTCATAAAAACCGGACACATCGTTACCTATTTTTACGTTCATTTTTCTATCAGTCAAAAAGTCTCTGATCCAGGTTAACATTTTTCCATGAATTCCAAATTTGTTCAGTTTTAGAAGGACCCCCCTAGTCCATAGTTGGTCGAAAGCTTTTTCTAAATCCAAGAAAACCGCTACCAGTGAGTGTTTGATTAATTTTGCCTTTCGGATGGCGGATTCTAGTCTGGTGATTTGGTCAATGGTAGATCTATGTTTCCTAAAACCTGATTGTTCGTCTGCTAAGAGTTTATTTTTCTCAATGTGTGCTGTTAGTCTAGATGCTACCATGGTTTCCATGATTTTACATATGGTTGATGTGAGTGAAATCGGCCTATACGATTTCGGCTCATGGGGGTCCTTGTCCGGTTTTTTTAATATTGGAACGATGGTGCTCTCCTTCCATTGTGTAGGGAGGGTCCCCTCGTTCCAAGATTTGTTTATTAATGCGAGCAGCTGATTTTTTCCCTTTTCTGGTAGATTTTTTAACATGTCGTAGTGAACGGTGTCGGCCCCGGCGGCGGTGCTCTTTTTCTTATTTATCGCGCTTTGCAGCTCCCTGTGGGAGAAGTTCGCATTGTATGCACGGCACTGGCCAGCGCGATCGGCGTCCTGAACGGCCTGCTCAATCAGTGGGTCCTGCGTTTCCCTAATGCGCATAAAGTTTGGGTTTAAATTTTCATTACTGCAGACTTTCCGGTAGTGTTGTGCTAAGATTTCTACTTTTTCTTCGTTTTCATGAAATCTGTTGTTTCCTTGTTTTAGAACCTCTACCGGCTTTAGGGGTTTTCCATTAAACCTTTTTATTGTGTCCCAAATTTTCTTAGCATTTGTTTTGTATGTGAGTGTGGATACAAAATCCCTCCAGGCTTGTTGTTTCGTTTGTGTTAAAATATATTTTGTTTCCTCTCTTACACGTCTATATTCCTCCAAAAGGGCGGCTGTTTTGTTTTTCCTATATTTATAATATATTTTGTTTTTCTTTTTGACTGCCTTGCTACAATTTTCATCCCACCATGGTAAGGTGTTTTTTTGCTTATTTTTTTGGTTGTGTTTTTGGTATTGATTTTTCACATGCCGCCATTATTTCCGAAACAAAATCCTCATTGTTTTTATTGATATTCGTGCCTTCGAGGGATATGTTGATGTGTTTAAGTTTCTGCCTAAAGAGGTCCCAGTCTGCTTTGTCTAAATTCCAACGTCGGGCAGGCCGTTGCGTTACGCATTTGTGAGTGAAGTTGAGCGACGTCAGGATGGGGAAGTGGTCGCTTCCCATCGTGTCGTCTCCCACTTGCCACTCACTAGATTGGCATAGTGATGCGCTAACCAGTGTTAAGTCTATGGCGCTCGTGCTACCGCGCTCGACGTTGAGTCGTGTGCCACACCCCGTGTTAAGGATTACGTATTCAGTGCTGTTTATGAAATCGACCAGTTCTAGGCCTCGTCGTTTTTCATATGTGGGGTTGTGGTTTGTCTCCCATAGTTCGTGTCTGGCATTGAAATCTCCTAGAAAAATTGATTTTTTCCCTATTTTTTTTGTAAATTTCATCATAATCGTCAGACGTTACTACTGCTTTAGGTGGTGCATAGAAGTTTACTATGTCTATGTTTTCTTTTTGTCCAAAAATTCTGACGATCACCACGTCTATTTCTTTTTTTGTGTGTCTAAATTTGATTTCTTCCGAATCTAATCCTGTTTTGATAAAGGTGGCTAGCCCTCCCCCGCGCCCCCCTTTTCCCAACTGAAACTGACCGGAGTTTTGTATCCTGGAATTTTTGTTGGTTTACTATCTTTTTTTGAGAAAGTTTCTTGGATAGCTTTTACCTCCGGTGTGTAGCCTAAAGTTTCTAGATAATTCCCTAAAGCCCCGAGTTTTGTTCCATTTTCCCTGCCAGACAGACTACGGGCGTTCCACTGCAACACACGGATTTTCGCAATGGTGCTGGGGTCCATAATTAGGCAGTTAGAGTTTTTTTATGTTTTAGTGTCGTGTGTTTTTACGTCCACCCTTGATCCTTCGTCCAGGATAAGTGGAGCTGTAATCCGCGTTTTTCCTTAAGGGTTCTTGTGTATCGCGCTTGTTGTGTTTTCTCCTTTTGATTTTCGTTTTCCGCCTGTTTTGTGCGGGTGCGGGTGTGGGTGTGGCGCTGGTTTGTTTATTTTCCGTTGATTCTGATGGTGATGGGGGGTTCTCATTGTTTGTGGCTGTTTCCCCTGTGGTGCCCGACGTATTCATGTTGTCGGTTTCCACTCTGTGTGTGGTGGCGTTTTCGATGATGAGGTCTATGACCTCATCTGACGCCTTGATGCTTAGCAGTTTTTGTTTGTTGAGCTCGTGCAGGATTGAGCTCGTGACCTTTTTTATTGCTGCGGCGATGAGAGTTTCGACCTCCATTTTTGTGTAGGTCTCTTTATTGTTGTCCTTTTGGTTTTCAGGGGCTTGTGCAGGGGGTGCGGTAAAAGCCGCACTGGGGGGGGGGGGGGGGGGGGGTGCGGTGTAAGCCGCACCCAAGCTCCTGATTTCTTGCGCGGTGTTTATTGATTGAGATTGGGATTTTGCTTGTTCCCAATCTCTGGCTATTTGACCGTTTATTTGATCGATTTGGGCCTTGTAGTTAAGAAATAATGTGCACCCGCGCCATGCTGCTCCATGGTCGGCTAATCCGCAATTTGCGCACTTTTATTATGCTTTGTTTTGCACTCATTATGTTTATGGACCCCAGCACAGTGCGGGCATGTGGTTTTTTTGTTTCGGCAATTTTTTTCTGAGTGGCCATATTTCTGACACTTTTGGCAGCGCAGGTATTGCAAATAGCATGGTTGCAGTGGATAAGTGATATCTGCTGTACTGGTAATCTCAAAGGTTGGCGTTTCCTTATTAAAAGTTAGTTTAACTAGATCGAGATCTTTGCCCCTGGATGCTATCCTATGTGCATCGCTGATTTGATAGCGCCCAAAGTCAAACATCTCCCTGAGTTTTTCCTGCCTGATGTTTGCCCCGATTTTCAGTGTCGCGTATGTCTTTTTTTGATGTGGTTTACTGCGTGTGTTGCTTGAATTCGGTTTTCCCTGTAATTCTGATAAGCTTTTACCTATAGTTATTTTAAGATCAAGGCCCTGGTAGTTGAAACCCTTTGCTTTTGATTCCTTGGCAGCCGAGATTTTAAAAATCGGGCCCTTTCCTTTCCCCGGGGCATGTGCTTCAAAGACCTCCCCTATTTAGGTCCTGAAGCCCGATGCAAATTGCTCCATTTTCTGAATGGGGAAAGCTCCCCCCACCAGCGCGAACATGACGTATACATATGTCATGCCCGTTGCCGCTGTTTGGCGCGCCTCCGGTCTTTCCTTGCAAGAGGCGGGGGTGGGAACGGGGTTTGGTGCCCTATCTGCATGTCCCTCATTGTGAGTCCTCCCATTTTTTTTTTGCCCACTTCTGTGAAAGCCCCTCCTCCATGTCCTCCTCCCCGGCTCCGGAGTCGATGACCAAGACTGGGTCCAGGTCCTCCATCCCCTGTCGCCCAATGAAACCAACAGGGTTTATAAGCATGGACGGACCGACTCGCACCGCGGTTCCTGGACAGGCTTAGATCCTCTAAGCGATTTACCAGTACTACTGTGCGGACGGTTTCAGCTCTGCGTGTCGGAAGCATCATGCAGCCCATCTATTTCTTCAAGCCCCGGTGGCCGGGGGCGGACACTTGCAAACAACGTAACATCAAATGGAATATTTATATTTTTGGTTTGGTCGCCATGAGGCGGGCAAACCGGGTCTAATGACCAGATTGTAACTGTTCCATGGAGGGGCACGTGACGCGATCAACCAATCAGTTTTAACGATGATGCAATACCATACTGCAATTACAGGAAACTGCCTGTCTGAATAGCGAAACAGACCGAAAAGCAAGCGTTTCAACTCCGACAATAAATATCTTAAGGGAAATGGGTACACCCGGCAGGTGTGGCAGTTAGTCTACCATTTTTACCGTATTTCGAAACACACCTATACAAATACATTGTCATTTATTTTTTTTTTTGGCCAAAGAAAAAGAAATTTTAAAAAAGAAAATTTGAGATATTTGCCTTTTTGCACAAAACATAAATTGCGAGGAGTCGACAGAAACGCCTCGACGAGGTGATTCTATCGAGTACCCACAATCTAGTGTCTCAGAGCATGAATACGGAAATTAATGTATACCCCTGCAAACGCGATCTTTACTATATAAAAGTGGAGATTATATTTTCTTGTACTTTGGGATCATTGATTCCATTGTGGAATTTTGAAAATATCTGAGGGTCACTGATGAGGCCTAATTTGCCGAAACCAGCTAGTCTGGCCCAGAAAACATGTACACTCCATATTTTTCAGTTCTGTGGCGTATTCCTTGCTTCCAAAGGATAACCCTTTTATAGAACATAAAAGGGGATCACAATTCTATAGGCATGATTTCGTGATGGAAATACAACTTTAAGGACCTTATGGTTGCTACTCTGTTGGCTCTGTCCAACTGAAAAAGAGGTCTACTCTAAAAGGGGAAGAATTTTCTCCTCAAGGGGTCTACTCTAAAAGGGAAGAATTTGCTCCCCACATTATTTCCTTTAAGGGTATACCCCTTAGACATATCAAAAGAGAAACTACTTTTACAGGAGTAGCCCCACCCCCTTAAGGCGTATCTATTTCCCTTATGGGGAACTTATAACAGCAGCAGTTATTTTCGCAAATTTTACGTCTTGCAATGCCATTATGGAGTAAGTCCATGGGGCCATGGAAACGAAAAACAACAGAACATAACTACTACTACTCACAAAGTATGGCTGGCCGCGGTAGCTCAGTCGGATGCAGCCTGACTGGTGATAATGTAGACTCGGGTTCGATACCTACCGAGGTCGGCAACATTCTTTCGTGGAGATTGATCACGAAATCTTTTCTATGGTCATTCTCTCCCTTCCGCTGATTCAGGAAGGACAGGGGTCAGTTTTTGGCGACAGAATGTGCACTGAACTGGTAAACCGCTTACGGATAAGCCTGCTCAGGAAAAGCGTGGATAGGTACACTGACAGGCCCAAACATGACCCAAATCAGTGTTGACTGGGCCGTTAAATACAAATAAACAAAACTTGCAGAGTTTACTTCACACAGATAGGAACATATTTATATATTCTGAACATCTTTCGGTACGCTGATAGCTCTAATAATACGTATATGTAAATGTTGGAAAGACAGAGAACGTTATTTTTCCTCATTTATAAAGATCGCTGGTTGTAACGGGCCTCCGTGGCCTAGTGGATAAGAGTGATGACTCTTAATCACTAGGTCTCTCAACGCTGTTGGTTTGAGCATGGCTCAGGCCACATAATGAGAAGTTCTGCAACGGAAAGTCAGGAGGTTTTTCATCGGGTACTCTAGTTTTCGCTCACCTCTGATTAACGATCGAATTGATGTGAGTGAAATAATCTTGAAAGGACCGTAAAACCAAACATAAAAAGTTCGCTGGGTGTGTAAAAACATTTTCATGTCTTTGCTACTAGAATTAACGTCAGTGCCAAGGTCGAAGGTTCTAACTCTTCCAAATATATAAAATATTTAGATAGCGAAACAAAGTCATAACGTTGATGGGTCGTTGTTTATTGTTATTGAGCCCAGCACAGATATCAATAGTTTCTGTTCAAAAACTTCATGACTACTAAGTGACCTGCCACCAATTACAGACTGAATTGTCAAAAGACTTTTTGGCGCATTTGATGGGAGCTATTGTATCTGATAAGCCGAGAGTGGTGTTCTTTATTTCCACTCAATACTTGACGTTTTACTAATCAGTTTCTTTTACAATAAAATTGTGACCCAGAAAGATATACAAAAGGATTGCATGTCAGGTTTTTGCGGAGGTACCGCTCAAAGAAACTGCAGAGGTTTAAGATACAGTCTGATTCGCAGCACTTTGTCTGGGCAGGCTTAGATCTTCCTAGGCGGTTCAGCAATACTTCAAAGTTCGGTCGGGTTCAGCTCATGCAGTCCAATATATTTCCCCAAGGTCTGATCGGCCCCCGTCCATCGGGGATTGAAGAAATAGATTGGGCTGCATGATGCTTCCACGCAGAGCTGATACCGGCCGCACATGAGTAGTGTTATATCGCCTAGAAGTTCTAAGCCTGCCCAGGAAAAGTGGCTCGAGTTGGACCGTTCATGCATTTCAACCATTTAGTTTCATTGGGCGACAGATTGGAGCCTCAAAAAGACTCATACAGTGTTAACAGGGACGTTAACAACACATGAAATAGATAACCAAGGCCCTATAGAAGGCCTGATGACTCAGGAAAAATCTTTTTATATACCCGTTTGAAAAACAACAACAAAAAAACAAACAAAAAAAAACAACAAAAAAACGGTCGTATTAAGTTATGGGGTTGGTGTCCGTCCGTAAACTTTTTTTTCGTTTCCGTATGACTCCTACTATACAGTTTTCATACGATCAAGCCTAAAATGTGTATGTAGTAAGGCTAAGATGTGAAGACGTGCCTTAAGTTACGAGAATTACTGTCCACCAAATATTAACAGAGTTATGACCTTTGAAAAATTCGGTTTACATTTTCGTTTGGTTAAGTTTTGTGCTATACATGTGTAAACCATATGTTAGTAACATTTAGTTTATACTTGCCATGGCGTTAAACAATTTACCACATAATACTCATCACTACCTACCCCTCCTGATACCAAGGTCACAGACTTCGAAATTTTATATATACCATTACGATAACATACCCGTAAGATATAGTGCATTTACACATCTCAAAAATGGCTACTTTTCTGATGAAAATCTGTCATATTTTTGCTATTTATACTTCAAACATAGGTTGTGGGTGCTCGTTAGAACCGCCTCATTGAGGCGGTTCTAACGAGTACCCACAACCTATGTCTTGGAGCTGAAATAAGAAAAATAATGAATACCCCTGTCAACCCTAGTTTTCTCTATATAAAGAAGGGTTTAAGGGGGTGTTCATTTCACGGACTTGTTCACGTGATGCGTTTTGTATTAAAAATAGAAGTGGAGGCAATGATCAGGAATCGTTACAAACAACCCACAGCTCCCATCAGAGACACCAAAGGGAAAGACACACAAACATGAAACAACATACCCTAACGGAAACACCAACAGCGGAAAACCAAAAGGACAGTTACTTTCCCATAAAATGGCCAATAGACTATCCAAAATAAAATAACATAAGCGGCACAAACATCCAAAGACAAACCATAACAAAAACAAACCGCGCCAGATGAACCGCCTTGGAACGGTCAGCGGAAACGAATTCCACTGGGGTGGGTGGGGGGGGGGGGGGTGCGTAAATCGACTTTACGTGGCCAAAACCCTCGCCCTTACTTCCGTCGCGATTTAGACAAATAATTTGCTCAGTCCGCATGAACGCCTCCAAACTTCAGACAAACTTTAACAAAAATATACCGCGACAGAAGAACCGCCTTGGAACGTTTAAAGTTAAATGCATTAAGTGGGATAATGATATCAGCTGGCCTAAATCAGAATGCAGACTGACAAGACCAAACCTATTGGATGCTTTTTGAAAGCAGCCAACTTGTTCTTTCATTTACTGTTGATATGTTCAGTTTCATGTAAATATAACATCAAATGAACGAATAATTTTACTTGATGTTGAGACAACATGCAATCGTAACATCAAATAAAATAAAACTGTCATATATGGGTTAACCCATTTAGTACCAGAAACCCCAAAACGGGTACCCTGGCAAACAGTGCGGGCCCAGATCAGACGCCGCAGAACGCGGCGTCTGATCAGGGCCTCCACTGTTTGCTAAAAGTTCAGCCATTTTCCAACTCAATTTTGAAGAAAACAACCTGACACCCCTAAATTTTGAAATGAACTCCTGCTATATAAAAAGAGGAAGATTCCATTTGGTACGAAAAGGGCTAATGGAACCCTCCAGCAAATATATAGCAACAGTCCTTCTTGAAATGTAGGGATTTCAGATAGAAAAAGCTTCATATTTTTGCAAACAATATACGCCATGGTCAGACATCGCGTTGTGTGACATCTGATCACGGTCTTCACTGCCTGCCAATGTCCCGTTTCGGTTTTTCACATATAATGACTCTTTACTTTCAGGGGTTGTTAGTTGTTATGTTAACCTTCTACATGATTCAGCACACTTCCATTATATCTACATTTAAAGATTTTTCATAGGACCCTGACTGGTTACTCTTTTTTATTTAATTAACGACCCAGTTAACTATATTAAGACCATGTCGAGCTGGTCGTTTTATCTGACCACGAAAACACGCCTTTATAATTTTAACCCCCTTAAACCCCATTTTACATTGTAAAACTGCGGTTTACATGCAGGGTTATTTATTATGTTTATTATTGTTTATTATGTACTGCGGCATCTGATCTGGGTCTGCACTGTTTGCCAATGTCCGAACAGGACCGTTAGGTGTATATGGGTTGAATTACCGATGCCTGGATTTTGAACAGATGCTTTTGGCGCGGTCAGAGAGGGTCGTTTGGCTGTTAAGCAACATAACTCAGACTCAGCTGGTATCTTTGAATCGAATGACATTGCGATAACACACCCGTGCGACATAGTGCATTTTTTTCACATCTCAAAAATGGCCATTTTCCTGATGAAAATCCGTGATATTTATCATATAAATACTGCAAACATAGGTTGCGGGTGCTCGTAAGAACCGCCTCATTGAGGCGGTTCTAACGAGTACCCACAACCTATGTCTTGAAGCAAAAGTAAGAAAAAAATGTATCCCCCCGTATAGACCCCAGTTTTCTCTATATAGAGTGGGGTATAGGGGGGGGGGGATACATTTCATGAACTTGTTCACATGATGTAATTTGTTTTTTTTTTGTTTGTTTGTTTGTTGTTTTTTTATTGGAGTTTAACGGCCCAGTCAACACTAGTTTAGGTCTTTTTTGAGCTGGTCAGTTTAACTATCCACACTTTAGGGGAGACCGGGGCTAGTTGGTCCGTGGGGCAAGTTAGTCTGAGCGCAATTTCTCTGAACTGAGAAGAATGCTGGCAAAATGCCTTGGCTCAATGGAATGCTTGAGCATGACACACTATCTGAAGAAAATTAGATGGCGATCAAAAAGGCATAAAAATTTAGCGAACAAAACTGATTTTGTACCACAAAAGTGACTTTATCACACTTAGAATCATTTGTTTGTCGTTTTTTGTGTGTAACAAATAACAATTACATGCAAATGTTATACTTTTCCCGAAAGCTCATTATCTAAATTTAAGGTATTCAAATGAGTGTATTTGATTTTTTAAAAATCCAATGTCGCTTCTGTCATTTGTGAAGATCTACCTAGCGCTAGGACCGGGGTAAGTTGGTCCATTCGCGACGGGGTAAGTTGGTCCGTCGAAAAAGCATTTGTATTTATCATAACACGCCCCTTAATAAAAGAGGAGGGAACGGGGTTGCTGAATCAGACTCTGAAAGGGCAGAGGAACTAGTTGGTTTGTTTTTGTTTGATTTGAGATTTAACGTCCCCGTCAACACTGTAAAGGTCATTTTGGAGACGTTGCTTCCAATTTTGTGGGACTTTTACCCGACATTGAGATGAAATGACATCTCAAGCCCCGTCGCCCAATGAAACCAATAGGGTTTATTAGCATGGACGGTCCGCCTCTCACCACGGTTCCTGGACAGGCTTAGATCCTCTAAGCAGTTCACCAGTACTAGGGTGCGGGCCTGATTCAGCTCTGCGTGGAAGCATCATGCAGCCCATATATTTCTTCAAGCCCCTATGGGCGGGGTCAATTCAATGTTGCGTTTAATAAAACTGAGTTCACGGAGGTTCCATTGACTGGAAGATCGGCCACATTCATGAATAATATTGTTGTGACAGCTGCAGGAGTGATCAAATTACTTCAAGGCTTAAACCCCAGTAAGGCCTTAGGACCTGATGAGCTTCATCCTAGAGTCCTGAAGGAACTAGCAAATGAGTTGGGTCCAGTTTTTGCACACTTGTTTCAACAGTCTCTTGATACGGGTGAAATCCCCAAAGAATGGCTCTTAGCAAACATCTGTCCACTCTTCAAAAAAGGAGATAGGGCTCTTGCCCGTAATTATCGCCTTCTATCTCTGACTTGTGTTCTGTGTAAATTGCTGGAACATATATAGTCTGCTCAAACATCATGGCCCACTTGGACGAACATAAACTTTTGTCAGACAGACAACATGCATTTAGGAAAAGGCACAGTTGTGAAACTCAGCTAAGCACAGTTATTAATGACTGGGCAAAAATCTTGGACAACGGGGGACAGGTGGACACATTTATTCTGGACTTCGAGAAGGCTTTTGAAACCCCTCCTCATGAACTACTTAAATCTAAGTTATTTGGTTATGGAATAGGGGGAAAGACCCTCAAATGGATAGATTCCTTTCTTTGCAACAAAAACAGCGAAACAACTCAGAAATAAGACAGTTTGCAGATGACTGTGTTTGTTACCGGGAAATTAGAGATACAGATGACTCACTGAAACTTCAGACTGACATAGATAGACTAGGATGTTGGGCCCGAAAATGGGGCATGAGATTTCAGCCAGTTAAATGCAATATTATGCAGATAACTAGGAAGAGATCTAATAAAGTTGAGGCTTCTTACACCTTACAGGGAACGGTCCTCGAGAATGTGGACTCCACTAAATACCTTGGAGTGACAATCTCACACATACTCATAGTAGACATTTTTCACGAAGACCGAATTAGGACTTCGAAGATCGAGAACGGAGTTTATACGCTGGGATGTTCTCAACAATACCTTTAAGTATAAGTTATCTGTAATAAAAGGCGTATCTAGCAAAACGAAGAAAGCAATGTATTTTACTCAAACTGACAGTTTTGAATTCACATGAGACGAAGTCTCCAGATATTTGCCTAAGGCGCAGTCTCCAGAGAACTGACCAGAGGCAAAGTTTGCACTGGACTCAACTTAAGCCTCACCAACTAGTGAATATCCAGACTTCTTATCGAGTAGAAGTCTCCAGGGAAGTGACAAAAAGCGGGGTCTGCAGGGAAGTATTATGAGGCGTAGTCCGCGGGGGAACTCACCTCAGGCGAAGTCTCTAGGGAACTCCATTACGAAAACATGCCCATTTAAATACACTGCAAATGTTACCACCGAAAAATGATTTTTTTTTTCAGATGAAAAATTGTTTTAATTTTCTTATGTCTGCTCAAAATAGGTCCCCGCCCATTGGGGCTTTAAGAAAAAGATTGGGCTGCATGATGCTTCCGTGCAGAGCTGAAACCGACCAGCACACGGAGTATTGGTAAAACGCTTAGGGGATCTAAGCCTGCCCAGGCAAAGCGGTGTGAGTCTGACCATCCATGCTTATAAACCTTATTGGTTTCATTGGGCGACAGGGCTTGAGATTTCATTTCATCTCAATGTCGGGTAAAAGTCCCACAAAATTGGAAGCAACGTCTCCAAAATGACCTAATACAGTGTTAACGGGGACGTTAAACCTCAAATCAAACAAACACAGTTCTAACGAGTGCCCACAACCTATAGTTTAGCAGAGAAATAAGAAAATTAAGGTTTACCCATGTAAACCCCAGCTTTACTCTATAAAAGTGGTGTTCAAGGGGTTCAAATATATACAGGCGTGTTTTCGTGATGTCACATGGGCGATGGCTCCATGGAACTTTTGTTTAAATTTAGATTTAATGTCCCCGTTAACACTATTTCATTCATTTTGAGATTTAACTTCCTTTTTTTTTAACTTTTATCCGACATTGAGATGAAATGACATCTCAAGTCCTGTCGTAGTGCTTATATGAATTGAACGGTCCGACTCGCACCACTTTGTCTGCAGAAGCTGTGTGCCAAGCGGTTTACCAGTATTCATGTGCCGTCAGTTTCACGTCTGCGCGGAAGCACCATGCCACCGAATCTATTTTGCAGGGAACTCACATAAGGTGAAGTCTCGATGTAAGACGAATGTATCTCCGGAACACACATAAAGCAAGGTCTGAAAGCAATGCACATAAGACAATTATTTATCTATCTATCTTTTTTTTTTTCATTTTTACGTCCTTTACAAGATTATTTCACTCAGGTCGAGAAAACCGAAGTACTCGTGGGGAAAACAACCTGACCTTCCGTTAGCTGCAGACATGTGACCTTAGCAAGGTTCGAATCAACAGCGGTTTTGTTTTGTTTGATTGAAGGTTTAACATCCCCGTCAACACTGTAAAGGTCATTTTGAGACGTTGCTTTCAATTTTGTGGGACTTTTACCCGACATTGAGATGAAATGACATCTCAATCCCTGTCGCCCAATGAAACCAATAGGGTTTATTAGCATGGACGGTCCACCTCGCACCGCGGTTCCTGGACAGGCTTAGATCCTCTAAGCGGTTTACCAGTACTAGTGTGCGGGCCGGATTCAGTTCTGCGTGGAAGCATCATGCAGCCCATATATTTCTTCAAGCCCCTATGGGCGGGGGCGAGAATAAACAGCGGTGAGAGGCCTAATGATAAAACTGACAGCAATTAAAACCTGCAGGCATCTTATCTGGAACGATGTCTCTAGGGACCTCAGATGAGCGAGGTATGTATAGGGTACTTTTATTTTGCGAGGTCTCCTGTGAATCCAGCTGAGAAAAAGTAGCATCAGCATCGGAAGTTACGTGAAAGGAAGTTGCTTTGGAATTCACCTAAGTTTTGTTTGTTTGTTTGATTTGAGGTTTAACGTCCCCGTCAACACTGTAATGGTCATTTTGGAGACGTTGCTTCCAATTTTGTGGGACTTTTACGTGACATTGAGATAAATTGACATCTCAAGCCCTGCCGCCCAATGAAACGAATAGGGTTAATAAGCGTAGACGTGTCCGACTCGCACCGTTTTGCCTGGACAGGCTTAGATCCTCTAAGCGGTTTACTCGTGTGTTTGGTCGGATTCAGCTCTGCGTGGAAGCAGCATGCAGCCCATCTATTTCTTCAAGCCCCGATGGGCGGGGGCCGTATTCACCTAAGTAAAATCTCAAGGTTACGCATCTTGTTACGAGCCAGACAGCCCCCAATTTCTGTTACGAGCCAGGTGTAGCAGACAATCCTTTTGGAAAAATAAAATAAAAAGCCAGTTCATTACGTTAACACACCCGTGCGATATAGTGCATATTTCTCATCTCCAAAATGACTACTTTTCTGATGAAAATCCCTGATATTTTTCTTATAAATACTGCAAACATAGGTCATGGGTGCTCGTTAGAACCGTCTCATTGAGGCGGTTCTAACGAGTACCCACAACCTATGTCTTGGAGCAGAAATAAGAAAATAGTGTATACCCCCTTAAACCCCAGTTTTCTCTATATAAAGTGGGGTTTGGGGGGTCTTCATTTCACGGACTTGTTCACGTGATGTCTTTTTAAACACTCGCAGAATTCTGTGGAACATTCCAGAGGGCTGTGAAATAAGATTAGGTAATATTCTAAAAATTAATGTAAACCCGAACTTTCTGGATGATGCCATACTCTTTCCTCTTGTCAACAAGTTATTTTCCAACTGAAATTAGTCTGTGACTCATTTTTACAGATTGTTCTTTAATAAGTAGGTAATTTATCTCACTTGAATTCGCCAAGGAACTGAAAAGAGGCAGAATATGAAGAGAACTCGCCTGAACGTTTTACAATGGAACTCACCTGATTCGAAAACAAACAAAAATGACCCTGGGTCTCTTTGACCTATTGTTCGTTTGTTTCAGTTATGCTGACTCAACAATAAACCCACTCTGTGACAACAAAATCAATAAGAAAGGGAGAGAAAAAAAAAAGAAAAATAGAAAGAATGGAATGGAGTTTTGTTTGTTTGTTTGTCAACACTATAAAGGTCACTTTGGAGACGTTGATTCCAATTTTGTCGGATTTTTACCCGACATTGAGATGAAATGAAATCTCAAGCCCTGCCACCCAATTGAACCAATAGGGTTATATGCATCACAGGTCCGACTCGCACCTCTTTTCCCGGGCAGGCTAAGAACCTCTTAGCAGTTTACTAGTACCCATGTGCGGTCGATTTCAGCTCTGCGTACCAGCATCATCTAGCCCAATCCATTTCTTCAAGCCCCGATGGGCGGGGACCAAAATGGAATGAAACAGTCGAATGTATACATGTTTTACACGGCGGTGGAAAAATCCATTTTCTATCATGCAATAAACCAGTGAAGCATGCTACAAAATAACATTATTATTTGCTGTGTTTTACTAACATTCTTCGGTCGCCGGCTGACTTTGATTCACAATGAAAGGAAGCATTCTCTCCTTTATGATTACGATCCTAGAAAACAAACAGCAAATACAAATCATAGTAAAAGTGCTCACAGTGCACATATTATGATGATTAGTATACTGATCTTTCATCTTGTCGACCGGACAGGTCACCATTATGAAATACATCTATGCAAATATAGCATAAATTTTAACACCCAAACCCGAACGTGTTCAGAAACAAAATTTCAATGGTTTCCCTATTTTGGCACAAAACACAAACTTGAGTACTTTTTTAAACCGCCTCGATTAAGCGGTTCTTACGTGTACCTTCAGCCAAAAAAAAAAAAGTTTAATCACGTAAACCCCCAGTTTATATTTTCTTGTTACCTGGGATCATTTATTTCATTGCTGAGTTTTGAACATATTTGAGGGCCATTGATGACACTTGTTTGTAGGGGTTAGGTCTAAACATTAACCCTTAAGATGCCAGTCACAACAACTGTCGTATGCTCTGTCGTACGTTGGCTACTTCTCAGGTTGACGGTCGGCTCTTAATTAGTTACCTCCTATATTAATTGCATTGTAGCACACTGACCTGATAAAGATATGCTATTTCAGGACAAGTTAGCTTTATCAGGTCAACGTGACATTGCACTTTAATGAATGAACCGGACAACTGGAAAAACTGGCAAAATGTTATTATTACTTGAAAAAAAAATGGAAAAACTATATTTGAAAAAAAAAAATATTATAGGAAAACAAATGGTCAGCTGATATAGTCTTTCAACACGCAGTGAGACGTGATTGCACTATTAATTCTGGACTAGTCCGTGTCTTAGGTAAGTCTCCTTCAGTTGGGATTTTATATTGGGAGATATAATTTCACTGAGATTCGTACTGCATCATACTAACCACTTGGCCACGACTTGTACATAATGACATTATCAAAAAACTTATTTATAATTTTAAAATCCTGTTAAAAATGAAATCCGAAACCTGATTCCCCTAAAACATGGAATAGCCTTGCCACGCTTAAACGTTGAACTCTCAAAGGTCGTTGATAAACTATACATAAAATGCACTGAGGACCATCATTAAATAATCGGAAATTGCTGATGTAAGAGTGTACACGGGGATAAACTGATAAACAGAATACCATATTCGTGTCATCTGATATCAAGTTTATCAGGCTCGGCTTCGAGAACAAATGTAGACTCGCTCGGCAAGCCTCGCGATTCTACAAGCGTTCTCGAAGCCTTGCCTGATAAACTTGATATCAAAAGACACTCACCTGGTATTCTCTATTTATTAGGAAAATAATCTTGAAAGGGCCGTAGAAATAATAATAACAAAACAATTCGTCAGTGACTTTTATTCAGCTAGATACGCATTGTAGATATAGGAAGATATAATGTTGAGATGATCCCAGCTGAAAAAGTCCATTTCCATCTCCTACGTCCTTTCTCCGTCCTAGTGAAAAATGTCTAGTAGCAACATGTGTACTAAGGCAAATAGAACGCTTTGTTTCCTGAGGCGAAATCTTCATCAGTGCCCTCAGGATGTAAAAGAGGCAGCATATAAAGGTCTTGTTCGCCCAATCTTGGAATATGGTAGTTGTATCTGGGACCCCAGTGGAGTGGTCCTTAACGATGAAATTGAGAAAGTTCAGAATAGAGCAGCTAGATTTGTAACAGGCAATTACTGCTTTGAAACTGGGAGCATTACTGGAATACTTGGAAAATTAAAATGGGAGTCTCTCAAGAAAAGGAGAAAAGACAGTAGGCCAATCCTTTTATACAAAGGTCTAAAGGGTGCTGCCAACACTCCAACAGATGACCTTGTTCCCCCAGCTAGACACTGTAGAAATCACCATTCGTTGGCGTTTCAGACCCTTACTGCAAGAACTGACATTTATATAGAGCCGTTCTTCCCCAGAACCATTAGAGATTGGAATGACCTTCCCGATTCGATTATTTCGACAGCTGAAGGTGCTGATGATTGTGTAGCTAAATTAACCTCTTTGGTCAGAGCTAGGGACTAACTTCCCACATCATAGGTCCTGGTGTATGAATGTCATTTGACGTGTCACCAGTAATAATTCTGATTCTGATTCTGGCATTTTCTGAATGAAAAACAGCAGCAAATTATTCAGCAAGTTACATAGTACCAAAATCGTTCTGAGAAATAGATATTAGCCCCAGCCTGAGAAATAGATATTAGCCCCAGCTGTTTAAAGGTGCATATTGAGCTATCGGAAAAAAGAACTTCCATTTTTTTTATACGTACATGAACATGTCCGTCTATAGACTAAGAGGTGCACGCGTTGTCATAACAACGTAATTCGCTTCCCTCATAAATAGTTTTTACGGCGTAGCCGTTATGGTTTTGCTTTTGTCCTACATTTTTCGTTACTCCATTGGTCAATAAAACCACATGTCCAAGGAGATGACCATTCCATTGGTCAATGATTTGCATAAATAAATCTACTCAAAAAATACGACAGTTTACCGAAGTTTTAACCTAGGAGATGTTTCATTTTTTATGTGAGACATGAATGAAAACTATATACAGTTTCGGCTTGCTCACCGTCTTGTCCTTTGATGACCATACGTCATATGTATAATTGGGATTCTAGTGAATTCTGTAACTGCTGCGGTGAATAGCTATTTTTATCTAATTTCACGTGGTTGGTCTATATAGCGAAAGGAACCATTTCGCGAAAGGAAGGTTCCTATCCCGAAAGGAAGAATTTTCTGCGAAAGGAATTGTTTGTTTGATTTGAGGTATAACGTCCCCATCAACACTGTGTAGGTCATTTTGGGGACGTTGCTTCCAAGTTTGTGGGACTTTTACCCGACATTGAGATGAAAGACACCTAAAGCCCTGTTGCCCAATGAAACCAATAAAGAGATATAGCATGACAAAAACATGTAATAATCGCATTACAAATTGACAGATGTTTAATTTACAATATATGCTAAATAAAAGTTGCAGTGTATCATTTGTCTTCAGCATACTTTATGTCCTCCATTTTAACACAAAATGGACATTTTCGAATATCATTAATGTTATATAAATTCTGAAAAGGAATAAGTGTAATTTGAGTTTTAGTTAGGTGCACATAAGATCAAGTTTCCGTCCGTTTGTCTGCTCGTCCGTTTGTTCGTCCCTCTATGCGTTTACGTTCACCATAGCGACAACCCTAAATGTTAACCCTAGAATTTGTGTTCAAAAACAGTGAATGATAACGTTTTCTTATTTGTTGTGCATATACTTGAGATCATATGCTCTTGAAATGAGGTCATGATTTTAATCTTGACCTTTTACATTGACCTTAGCTCAAACAGGCGGGACACCGCCCTCTGCAAAGCTATTTTTCCTCGCGTGACATCTGAATTGTTTGAATACAGTAAACCATTTCATAGCTAGACAATTGTTGCTGTCACTATTGTAGCTCATATTGCACGACCCGTAGAAAAAGCGACCGACTGAAGTCGGTTGATTTTCTAAGAGTGCCCTAAAATCACCGTGTCATTCTGTTAGTCTGTCTGTCCGTCCGTAACCCGTTTGTGAAAACTGGTGATAGTGACTTAACCGCTTGGAATATTTAAACAATTTTTGGCATACTGATAGATATCAATGAGATCTAACCAATGAACTTGCGAAATATTACATTCCATTTAGTATAGCCTCGCCGAGGCGAAAAATGTGAAGATTTTCGAACTGCTTCTCCTCGGAAACCGTTGGGCTAATTGAAGTCAAATTTCATATGGAGGCTCTATGGGATGGGGGAAACCAAAATTTGCTCATGGGGTCCAGGTCACATGACCAAAATGGCCACCAAGCCATATACGGTCTGTCTGTCTGTCCGTCCGTAACCCGTTTGTGAAAATTGGTGATAGTGACTTAACCGCTTGGAATATTTAAACAATTTTTTGGCATACTGACAGATATCAATGAGATCTAACCAATGAACTTGCGAAATATTACATTCCATTTAGTATAGCCTCGCCGAGGCGAAAAATGTGAAAATTCTCGAACTGCTTCTCCTCGGAAACCGTTGGGCCGATTAAGGTCAACTTTCATATGGAGCCTCTATGGGATGGGGGAAACCAAAATTTGCTCATGGGGTCCAGGTCACATGACCAAAATGGCCACCAAGCCATATATAGTAAAAACCCTTCAAAATAGTCTTCTCCAGAACCACTGGGCAGATTTCCACGAAACTTAATAAATAGCATTTGGGACGTAGGCCCATCATAAATTGCTAAAATGGTGACCCTGGGTTGACCTTGACCTTCTTTGTGCCTAGGTCAAACTTTGACACATATGCTTTTGTATTGGAAAAGTGAGAATTCATTTTATCCTGCAAACGATTCAAAAACAGTACTAAAGTATAAGATATATTTTTGCTCCTTACGATAAGGCGCATTTATTGGGGGAACCGTTTTAGGTCCAGGTCACATGACCAAAATGGCCACCATACCCATATATGGTAACACTCATAAAGCTAAAAGCATCCGGCGGGTCGTGCACTTCAGCTGAAGCACTGGTTTCTAAACAACCTTCCAATTAAATCTACGCCGCATATCTTTTTTAAAGATATTTCTTGTTGATGGTCAAATCACGTGAATTCTCGGTGAGACTATGCGAGACAACTTCCTGTGTATGGTTCACGCATTCTTCCTTCTAATAAAATGTCTGCCTTTCAAACAGTCGATCCCCAGTCTAGTACAACATTCATCTTCTACGATTCTTTTTTCTCCTTTTTTATTTCAATCCGCTATATTGTTGAGGTATCCGACCAAATAAAAATAAATAAATAAAAACTGTAAATTCGACATCTTCAAAAAACGTCACGATGACTGCTTCTCTATTATTGATCCATGTTGCAGAGACGCTTATTGCATTTTCATAGACAAACTTTCTGACATTTGGTGCAAAATTAAAACATCTAGTACCGGTCTTCTATTCTATTCTGTTTACCTTCCGGCTGCGTTAATATTTTAGAAACTGCTTAGTTTTCGTTTATTTCCAGTATTTCCATGGTAGTTCCGACTCGCAGTGTGTGATTCTATCAAGCATGAAGTAATGCCTATTGGGGCCTTGCAATTCCTTTCTTTTCTTTTACTGCAACACCCTCACACGAGGATTACGTGCATGTGTGCATAACATACACTCGAAAGCCTACATTGTAACTGGACAGAGGGTTTGGCAGTAAACAGAGGTAGATAATTTTGGTAGGCATCTTTTACTTGCGCAGGGGATGGTTCTCCCTGCACAAAGGCCTCGAGTTAACGCCCCGATCCGAAGGATGGTGCACTTTGTGGCATTCATCCCTACAGTTGATGCCAGTGTAGCAATTCGGACACCACAATGGTCTTACCGCTGCCCGGAATTGAACCAGGGGCCTCTAGCATGATAGGCAAGTGCACTAACCACTGAGCGACCATGCTCCATAGGCAAACACAGTTAATTCCCTTTTTTTCAATCCATTCTGTGGATAGTTTATCTTGTCACTTTCTAATTTCATTGTTTCTTTCACGTTTGTAAAGGAGTCCAGTCTGCACTGAGAATATTGATTACTCCAAATTCAGGGTATCAGGTGATGGAAACAGCTTTCTCAGTTCTTTTTAAGTGCAGCTCTTAATGGGAATTTCTCCAGAAGCATCGTTACCGAAAATTCGCCCCGGCCCATCGGGGCTTGAAGAAATATATCGGCTACATGATGCTTCCACGCAGAGCTGAATCCGACCCGCACACGAGTACTGGTAAACCGCCTAGAGGATCTAAGCCTGCCAAGGTAAAGCGGTGTGCACAAGTCGGACCGTCAGTGCTTATAAACCCTATTGGTTTCATTGGACGACAGGGCTTTAGATGTCATTTCATCTCAATGTCGGGTAAAAGTCCCACAAAATTGGAAGCAACATCACCAAAATGACCTATACAGTATTAGTTTAGTTTAATTAGAGGTTATTCCAGTTTTCGTATTGAAATACAGGATTTTTATCCTGAGTGGGTACAAATCCGATAAACAAACGAGTGCATAGTTCTATCTATCTATCTATCTTCTTATACTGAGTCGGTCATATTTGGCCATTACCTCAGTTGGGTGGGTGGCTAAATTTAGAATTTAGCACAAAATAAATCATCTCTGGATGAGTCCTTAAAACTATTTACAATCCAAACACAGAGGTATCCTAAAACGCATACCTCTGAGTCTCAATCTTATACTGTGCGGGCTTTGAACTCCTCTGCAGTCTTGGCATTCGCTGCAGAAGATGGAAGACTATTCCACTGAGGAATAGTTCTAGGGAAGAAAGAGTTTTTCAGGGCATCCCTATAGGACTGGTACCTACGATACTGTGAGTTATTTGCTCTTGATGCCCTTGTCCGGGTTGACACTGTTGCAGGGATCAAATACCTATCCTTGTTAATTGATACTGTACCAGAATGTATCTTGTAGAAGAAGGTTAAGGAGGACTGCTCACGACGGGTCTCCAGGGATGGCCACTCTAGCTCATCAAGCATGTCACCGACGCTACTTCTATTTCGCAATCGTCTGCAGGTCCATCGAGCAGCTGTCCTCTGCACCTTCTCCACCTGCTGAATCTGAGTTTTAACATAGGTATGCCAAATGGGTGATGCATATTCAAGCTGAGGGCGAACCAATGTTTTATATGCAACATCCTTTGTCTGCCGAGGTGCAAAAGCCAAATTACGTCTAAGGAATCTAAGGTCCTAGTTGCTTTAGATGTTATTTCAGAGATATGCTGACCCCAATCGAGATCGTCAGTGATGGTGATACCAAGATAATTGGCGGAGTGAACTTGCTCCAAAGGATGCTGGTGTAGTGTGTAGTCATAATTAATTTGCTTGTCCTGGAGGTGTCGTGACACCCTCATTGAATGGCATTTGGCTACATTGAACTTCATCTGCCAATCTGCTTCCCATTGTGCAAGTCGATCCAGGTCATCTTGTGAAATGTGACAGTCAGAAGGAGAATATATGTCCCTATACAGGACACAATCATCAGCAAACAAACGGACAGATGACCTGATGTTATCAGGGAGATCATTGATGAATATCAGAAAGAGGACCGGTCCAAGGACCGAACCTTGCGGGACACCAGATAGAACAGGGACTGGATCAGACGCTTGGCCGTCAAGTACAACTTGTTGAGAGCGCCCGGAGAGCCATGAGCTAATCCAATTATGTGTGGATCCTCTTATCCCATAGTAGTCCAATTTGTACAATAGCCTGTGAGGTACCTTGTCAAAGGCCTTGGCGAAATCCATGTTGATCAAGTCAGTCTGTTTGTGGCAAAGATTTATGGCCCCATCCAGATTACTCACAATGTCATGGAAGAATTGAACTAGTTGAGTTTCGCAAGACCTTTGACTTCGGAAACCATGTTGACAGTCAGCAAGAATGCTCTCAAAGGCTAAGTGCTTGTTACTGCTGCTGACTAATATATGCTCCAGGGTTTTGCAACAGATGCATGTTAGCGACACTGGTCTATAATTTGCTGCATCGTATTTTTCACCTTTTTTATAGACCGGGGTAACATTGGCTTGTCGCCAATCATCTGGTACAGTGCCCTGGGCAAGTGATTCATTGAAAATAAAGGCCAGCACAGGAGAAATTTCAGTAGGCGTATAGGCGTATATAGTTGAAGGCGTATATTACATTTTATCTTTCGATTTATTTTTATGGGTTTATTGACAGTATTTTCTTTTAACAGAAAACTTACGAGTATCACCCCATTTGGGGCCCCAGCCATTTACCTGTCAATCACACTGATGAATAGTTTGAATACCCTCAGAAATCAATTTCCAAATTCATGATCAGCCGCCATTTTGTCTGGTATTTGTGAAAGCGGGAAGGATAATTTTTCGCGTAATTCAGAGTCAATAACATTCTTTTGGACATGTTGGAGTGGAAACTAGAATTAATGTTTTCATTTGATGATAAGGAATATATACCCGATTAACTGAATCAATACCAAGGTAAGAAAGTAGAACAATTTGGTAATAATTTGCCTGATTCTGTACGGCAGATCAGCTGATTTGTCTATTTTTAATAGATGATGGTCTAATCATGAACGAAAAATGTGGCAAATGAGTTTAATGGATGGCAAATTCAATTGATAGCCTTTCGTACAGCAGACTCATTATCTGGATGAAGAAGAGAGCAGTTAGAGCCTGACTTGGGACCAACGGCGATACAGCAGGACACATCCATAAAAAGAAACTGGTTGCATGTTATTTGTAAACATTGTCAGTTAAAGAAGTGTTGCTTTGACATGCTTCTTGTGTACCCTTAAGGCAGCTAATTTGATTTGGATCTGTTCATAGACAACCAGATTGAGACAGATGTAGAGCCCAGCACATGGATGGTAGATGTAGATGACTAGGTTAACAGATAGGGTTGGCTAATCGGAGCTGAAAGGATAATCGATTATCAGTCCTGTCACTGTGATCGATAATCCATTAGTAATCGCTAAGGTTTTTGTCATTATTTTACCTGCCTGGCTTTCTGTCTAAGCATGACTCTTACCATATGTTGGTCTTTACCATATGTATATTTGAACAGACATGCCTGCGCAAGCAGTGTAGACCCAGATGAGACGCCGCATAATGCCGCGTATCATCAGGGTCTGCACTGTTTGCCACTCATCCAGCTATTTAAGGCATAACTTTGGGTAGTAAATTGTACCTATCAAGTAATTGTTTAAAAGTAAATCAGAAATGATTATCATTTTTGTGGAATTTATCGATAGATTAATCGATTATACGATTAATCGTGTCAGCCTTATAAACAGAAAAAATTACTGCCCATGGGATCTGAACTCATTCATGATGCCAGAAAGTATTTGCAATTCAGATAAAGAGAAAAGATGGGAAAATGGGGATAATATTTTAGATTATTTGAAAAAGATGTTATGGATACCTGTGAAATGCTATGTTGTGACTGTTCCAACAAGTGCCTACAACATTCCTTTTTAGCTCACCTGTCACGTAGTGACAAGGTGAGCTTTTGTGATCACTTTTCATCCGTCGTCCATGCGTGCGTCCGTAAACAATTCTTCCAACGACATCTGCTCCTAAACCACTGATCGAATTTTGACCAAACTTCACAGGAATGATCCTTAGCTGGACCCCTTTCAAAGTTTTTTTCAAATGGTTCCAGTCCATTGCACATCTAGGTCACAGGAGCCAAAAATAGATTTTGTCACTGAAAACTTGAAAAATCTTCTTCTCTGAAACCACAAGGCCCGGGCCTTTGATATTTGCTATGAATCTTCATCTAGTGAACCTCTAACAAGATTGTTCAAATTGAAGCCCTGGGGGCAAAAATGCCCCCGCCCGGAGGCCTTTGGTTTTACAGAGGCTTATACAAGGAAATTTTTTTAAAAATCTTCTTCTCCGATTCTGCAAGGCCCAGGTCTTTGCTATTTGGTGTGAAGCTTCAGCCAGTGGAACTCTACCAAAAATGCCCCCGCTCCGTGGCCCTTTGGTTTTTTCTTAGGCTCACGTGTATATAGGGAAAATATTTAAAAATCTCCTTCTCTGTAACCACATGGCCCAGATCTTAGATATTTGGTATGAAACTTAATCTACTGGACCTCTACCAAGATTGTTCAAATAATAGCCCTGGGGCCAAAAATGCCCCCGCCCCGGGGGCCTTTGGTTTTATATAGATTTATAGAGAGAAAATCTTTAAAAATCCGAAGGCCCAGTTCTTTGATATTTGGTTTTTTCTTAGGCGTACATGTATATAGAGAAATATTTAAAAATCTTCTTCTCTGTAACCACAAGGCCCAGGTCTTAGATATTTGATATGAAGCTTAATCTACTGGACTTCTACCAAGATTGTTCAAATAATAGCCCTGGGGCCAAATATGACCCCGCCCCGGGGCCTTTGGTTTTACATAGATTTATAGAGAGAAAATCTTTAAAAATCTTCTTCTCTAAAACCGCATGGCCCAGGTCTTTGATATCTGTATGAAGCTTCATCTAGTGGACCGCTACAAAGATTGTTCAAATCATAGCCCTGGGGCCAAAAATGCCCGGGGCCAAAAATGCCCCCGCACCGGGGGCCTTTGGTTTTACATCGGCTTATATGGGAAAATCTTTAAAAATCTTCTTCTCTGAAACAGCAAGGCCCAGGTCTTTGGTACTTGGCATGAAGCTTCATCTAGTGAACCTCTATCACGACTGTTCAAATTATAGCCGTATGGCAAAAAATGTTGCCGCCCCGGGGCCCTTTGGTTTTTCATTGGCATTATAGAGTTAAAATATTTACAAATCTACTTCTGAAACCACAAGGCTCAGGTCTTTGATATTTGGTATGAAGCTACATCTAATGAACCTCTACCAGGATTGTTCAAATTGTAGCCCTGGGGCCGTATGACGCAGGTCTTTGATATTTGGTGTTGACCTCTACCAAGATTGTTCAAATCATAGCCATTGGGCCAAAAATGCCTCCGTCTTGGGGCCCTTCGGTTTAACATTGACTTATATAGGGAAATTTAAAAAAAATCTACTCTGAAACCACAAGGCCAAGGTCTTTGATATTTGGTGTGAAGCTTCATCTAGTGGACCTCTATCAAAATTGTTCAATTTATAGCCCTATAGGAAATAGAAGTCAAGTCAAATGCAGAAGGCCAAGGTCCTTGATAATTGACATGAAGCTTTGTCTTTTGGATTTCTAGCAAGATTGTTCAAATTAAAGCCCTGCCATGGGGCCAAAAATGGCCCACCCCAGGGACTCCAAGATTTATATAGACATATATATCCAAGTACGTCAATGCCACAGAGTGGGCCCTGTACTTTAACCTGAAGAAGAAGAAAAATCTTTAAAAATCTTCTTGTCTGAAACCAGACGGCTCCGGTCTTTAATATTTGGTATGAAGCTTCACTTTTTAGACCACTACCAAGATAATTGAAATTATAGCCCGGGGCCAATAATGGCTCACCCAGGGGCCCACTTGTTACCCTATGGATCGGGCCATCATGGCCCTCTTGTTACTTTTAGAGACAGATAAGACAATTTTAATACTAGTATCCCTAATGAACTGTTTCTCCAATGTGAATTTTGCCTTAGATTAAGTCTAATCATTTAGTTCTAAAATTAGGTTAGGAATTTATTTTTAGCACTATGGTGTAGAGGGATACTCTGTTGGGCACAAGACGTGATTTTTAGGTGAGAAAATAAGTTCCGGCAGGGAAATATTTCTCAATGGGAATTATTTCTCTGTGAGATATAATATCATCTTTCTTTTTCATAGAAAATCCTATATTTACTTGCTAGAAATTTAATATACATATTTATTTCACAATTTCTGTGACATGCAATACATATATACATACAATAATAATTCATAGGAAAGAAAGCTTACATTGTTGATGGGGACCTTAACCCATTGTACGTTATTAGACTCTTCCACTGCCATATATTGGACAAGTCCATTTGTCATATAAGAGGGTTAGGCCTATTTTTTTTGTTTTTATTAGCCCACCTGTCATGTAATGATGAGGTGATCATTTGGGATCACTTTTCGTCCACCGTGCATCCATCCTTGCGTAAACAATTTCTTCAAAAGACATCTTCTAAACCACTGATCGGATTTTGACCAAACTTCATAGGAATGATTCTTAGGCTGTCCCCTTTCAGAGTCGTTCAAATGGTTCCAGTCCGCACATCAATGTCACGGGAGCCAACAACAGATTTTTTTTTTATGAAAACTTAATCTGAAACCAGGCCTTCGATAGATGGTGTGTAGCTTCAGTCTAGTGGACCTCTGCCAAGATTTTTCAAATAATAGTTCTGCGGCCAAAAATGCCCCTGCCTCGGGGCCCATTGGTTTAACATAAGGGAGACCGGGGCAGAACGTTACACGGGGTAAAGTGTTACAGTTGAAGTTTCGACATGATGATGTCCTCTATGACGTCATAACTTTTTATCTGTAAACTAGTTTCGGATGCGCCATTTGATGACATAGGTTGCGGGCGATTCCAACCAACTGTTAAACATAGAAGACGGGTGAATGCTTTTTGCAACAAGAAAGTATTTTTTCTATTTTTTTTTCTAAATGTCAGATTGTTCTATTCTCGGAAGTTGGTGAATGAGCTAGCTTATAATAAAAAGCTAGTGCACACTCAAAGGATAACTATGCAATATGAAATGTGATTCGGTCTACCTTTGATTTTACTGTATATCAAATATGTCCAAAGGACTGCCATCGGGGCAGTGTGTTACATGGTACATGGGGCAAAGTGCTACAGTGTAACAGTTTGCCCAATGCATATTCATCAAACACCTAGCTAGATAATATGAACTTAGGCACAGCCTAGATACGGACATGAGCATTACCAGTCAGTTAATGTTTAAAAGCAAAGATGCTAGTGTTTTAACCCACCTGAAGTCCGAACACTAGAGGGGAAGTGAATAAATGGTGACAACAAACCATTTTACCAATATATAGATAAGCGTTATCTTACGCTCCTTGTTAAAACAGACAGCGTTTTTGGTTCTGTATAGCTTTACTTGAGAGCATTCTTGCTGACTGAATAGCATTTCTGGGCATTCTTGCTGACTGTCAGAATCAGAAATGTTTACTGGTGACACGTCCAAAGACAATCCTTCACAAGTCAAGATGGTTTCTGAAGTCAAAGGTATTGCGAAATGCAACTACCGTATTCGACCTATTTACCGCACCATGCGCTTAGTTTTTTCAAAATTGTATGAAAATATTGTGGTGAAAAATCTACCTAATAAGCGCACACTCAATACGAAAAAATACGAAAAAAAAGCTTCCGATATGATTATTTTATAGAGTTGAATTTCAGCATAGGGGTTCACCACATATACATATGATTTCCCCGGGTCAAAGATGCAGCAAAACTCAATATGAATTAGTTGGGAGGTTACTGTAAAGTGAGCGCTTGTGTATTTTTTTTCCAGAAAAAGCTTGGGTGTGCGCTTATAGGAGCATGTGCGGTAAATAGGTCGAATAAGGTAGTTCAATTTTACCATGACATTGTGGGGAATCTGGTTGGGGTCATAAATCGTGGTCACTTGACTAAGTTGACTGACTTGATCATCATGGACTTCGCCAAGGCCTTTGACAAGGTTGAAGGTACCTCCTAGAGGGCTATTATATAAAGTGACTACTATGGGATAAGTGAATCCACACATAGGTGGACAAGCTCATGGCTCTCTGGGTGCTCACAACAAGTTGTACTTGATGGCCAAGCAACTGATCAGTCCCTGTTTTATCTGGAGTCCCCCAAGGTTCAGTCCTTGGGACCAGTCTTCTTGGTTTTCATCAATGATCTGACTGTTAATATCAGGACATCAGTCAGTTTGTTTGCTGATGATGTGTCCTGTATATATTCTCCGTCTGACTGTCTTATTTTACAAGATGACCTGGATCAACTTGCAGAGTGGGAGGCCGATTGGCAGATGAAGTTCAATGTGGCGGGGGCATTTTTGGCCCCATGGCCATAATTTGAACAATCTTGGTAGAGGTCCAATAGATGAAGCTACACACCAAATTTCAAGGACCTGGGCCTTGTGTTTTCAGAGGAGAAGATTTTTTTTAGATTTTTCCTACATAAGTCAATGTAAAACCAAGGGGCACCAGAGCTATAATTTGAACAATCTTGATAGAGGTCCACAAGACGAAGCTTCATACCAAATATCAAACACCTGAGTGAGTGAGTGTTTGGGTTTTACGTCGCACCAACAGCGAAGGCCATACGGAGACAGGACCTCGGTTTAAAGACTCATCCTAAAGTCTGGAGAAGCCCGGGATTGATCCTGCGATCCCTGGTTTACAAGGCGAGTAGCGTAACCACTACACCACAGAGGCTTCTGATCAAACACCTGAGCCTTCTGGTTTCAGACAAGAAGATTTTTAAAGCTTTTTCCTATGTAAGACTATGTTAAACCAATGGGCCACGAGGCAGGGGCATTTTTGGCCCATTGACTATAATTTGAACAATCTTGGCAGAGGTCCACTAGACTGAAGCTACACACCATCTATCGAAGGCCTGGTTTCAGATTAAGTTTTCATTAAAAAAAATCTGTTGTTGGCTCCCGTGACCTTGATGTGCAGACTGGAACCATTTGAACAACTCTGAAAGGGAACCGCCTAAGAATCATTCCTATGAAGTTTGGTCAAAATGTGATCAGTGGTTAAGGAGATGTCTTTTGAAGAAACTGTTTACGCAAGGATGGACGCACGGCGGACGAAAAGTGATCCCAAAAGCTCACCTCATCATTACATGACAGGTGAGCTAATAAAAACGAAAAAATAGGCCTGACCCCCTTATATGACAAATGGACTTGTCCAATATATGGCAGTTGAAGAGTCCAATAGCGTACAATGGGTTAATGTCCCCATCAACAATGTAAGCTTTCGTTCCTATGAATTATTATTGTATGTATATATGTACTGCATGTCACAGAAATTGTGAAATAAATATGTATATTAAATTTTTACCAAGTAAATACAGGATTTTCTATGAAAAAGAAAAATGATATTATATCTCAAAGAGAAATAGTTCCCATTGAGAAATATTACCCTGCCGGAACTTATTTTCTCACCTAAAAATCCTGTCTTGTGCCCCACAGAGTATCCCTGTACACCATAGTGCTAAAAATAAATTCCTAACCTAATTTAAGAACTAAATGATTAGACTTAATCTAAGGCAAAATTCACAATGGAGAAACAGTTCATTGGAGATACTAGTATTAAAATTGTCTTATCTGTCTCTAAAAGTAACAAGAGGGCAATGATGGCCCGATCCATAGGGTAACAAGTGGGCCCCTGGGAGAGCCATTACTGGCCCCGGGCTATAATTCCAATTATCTTGGTAGTGGTCTAAAAAGTGAAGCTTCATACCAAATATCAAAGACTGGAGCAGTCTGGTTTCAGACAAGAAGATTAAATTTTTAAAGGTTTTTCCTCTTCTTCAGTTTAAAGTACATGGCCCACTCTGTGGCATTGACGTACTTGGATATATATATATATATATATATATATATATATATATATATATATATATATATATATATATATATATATATATATATATATATATATATTACGGAAACGTTTCTCCGCCACCCTTGTTATAACTAAATATCTGACTAATTGTGCGTTTTATATTTCAATCTAAAATAACTTCCATTTTAGTGGGTTGATATTTATTAGTTGGACAACAAATATAATTATCACTTTTGATTATATTTTTTAATCGATCAAAAAATCTTGGCTAAAAGATTTTAGGTCTTCATGCGCGAGATGTAGAGGCAAATCACATTTGATGCATTCGTATGCAAGATGTTTATTGATGGGTTATATAAAGCTGCTATTTTGACGGTTTATTTATATAACAAATATATATCTGTTACTTCTGGCGCAATTTATATTTTCAGTACATGTATGATGCCTTAGTGTGTTAGATACATAGTAAGATAATAAATTAGTGTTGTTTATGGCGCTTTATTACTTTTCAAAACATTTCACTGTGTAGTTCTGGCGTCTTTTTTAGTTAACAAATATATAACTTTAATTTTTGACGTTTTATACATTTTACAAATGAATAACTCGTTGTCGTGCAGCCATTAACCATGTCCAATGACGTCAATATAGAGTTTCAGGCGGGAAAACAACAAAGATGTCTGATGATGGTGGTAACGGACGAAGCGTAAGTGGATCAGAATTGAATTGTGCATTTAAATTGCATATTATTAATAATAATTA
The DNA here is from genome assembly GCA_963580285.1 of Lucinisca nassula. Lineage (NCBI taxonomy): Eukaryota > Metazoa > Mollusca > Bivalvia > Lucinida > Lucinidae > Lucinisca > Lucinisca nassula. The sequence goes on along the minus strand of OY757015.1, from coordinate 90,221,945 downwards.
TGGTCTCGATCTCTCAATTTATTTAAACATCTTGATGATTCAGATTATGTTTCTCTGCCATTGCTTACATGTACATTTTTCTCGCCTTAGCATGATGCTGTCGGTTTCAGCTCTGCATCGAAGCATAGCCTGGAAACCCATAACTCCGTTCACCTTAGGCTGGCCAACCATCCAATTGGTGTAGATTTCCTTATTTTCCTATTTCCTTGTTCAGGTAAAATCTACACCTATGGCTGGATTCAGTCTATTTCGATGACTAGCTCCGTTTGGGTCTTGGCCATATTACTCTGGAGAGAACTGGTGCACAATCTTCCCAATTTTTCTGATGCATTCACTCACAGATCAGAAAGATGGAGCTGGTACAATGCAGAGCTGCCCGCTTTGCCACTAATCGGTACAGAAATACAAGCAGCGTATCATCCATGCTCGACCACCTAAAGTGGGAACCAATGGAAACCAGGCAGTCAAAGATTAAGCTCATCGTACTGTACAAAGTGGTTCAGGACCTTGTTGATATACCTGCCGCTGATTACTTGAGGCCAGCCACAGCAAAGACCAGAGCTACACACTCACGGAAGTTCAGGCAGATTTCAACATCATGAGATTCATTTTAGTTTAGCTTTTTCCCTCGCACCATATAGACTAAGAGTAAGAAGCGTAAGCGAATTTCGCCAATAATCGAATTTCGCCAATTGTAAATAAGATCGGTATTTTCGTGTGCGTGACGTCACAGGACATTAACAACTCAGGGAATCCTAAGGTCAAATTTACCGCTATCTGTCACTCATGTCAAACTGAGAAGAAATGCCAATCCGAGAGGTAATACATAATTTCCTACCTGTAGCAATGTATTTCCCGCCATTATGCGATGCCACTTCGTATCTCACATTTTTATTTTATTTCTCACGAGATTTGTAAGCTGCCAAAACAATCGCCGGCGTCTGTTTACATTTTGACCTTTCTAGTATGGAACTGACATATCCATATTTTAGTATTGGGGCTCTCAAAGGGGAAATTAATGATTCAACCATTTGGGGGTTCTTATCCATGTTTAATGGAACACTGTAAATCACATTGATTGATTGATTGATTTGATGAGGTTTAACGTCCCCGTCAACACTGTAAAGGTCATTTTGGAGACGTTGCTTCCAGTTTTGTGGGACTTTTACCCGACATTGAGATGAAATGACATCTCAAGCCCTGTTGCCCAATGAAACCAATAGGGTTTATTAGCATGGACAGTTCGCCTCACACCGCTGTTCCTGGACAGGCTTAGATCCTCTAAGCGGTTTACCAGTTCTAGTGTGCGGGGCGGATTCAGCTCTGCGTGGAAGCATCATGCAGCCCATATATTTCTTCAAGCCCCTATGGGTGGGGGCCGAGTAAATTTTCACAAGAGTTTTGAATGTAGGAGTGTATTTAATTATTTGCTCTTAACTGTACCTTTCCACCTTTGGCCAAAATAATAAATATGTGTCAAAGTATGAACTTTCTTCTCTTCTTTTACTTTTTTTAAGTTACCTCCTGCATAGGGAACACCTGGTATTGGGGGCTCGAATTTTACCCCAAACTTTTAATGACAACAAAGATGGTGGAATTCCATTGATATTAACATGATGATAATTTTTACATAATTTGACAAAAATGAATAGTTATCTGTTACATTCTGTTTGTCTTGCAAACCAAAGTTGCTCATATCACTCATGAAACACATTTCTATTCTGATAAAGTTGATAGCGGATAATTTTACCCCCTCGGTGCCCCTTTCATCAGGATTTCAAAAGTTGGCGAAATTCGCTTACTATTTTTCAAGATGGCGGATTTTGGGTGGTCTGAAATAGCGAAGGACTTGATGATAGACATCGCTATTTTAATGCCATAAAAGCTTCCCTTGTGTTGGATCAGGTCAGTAGGTTTTGATGATAGACATCGCTATTTTAATGCCGTAAAAGCTTCCCTTGTGTTGGATCAGGTCAGTATTTTTTGATGAAAGGGTTTTCTATCAGATAAATATGGGTTCATGCATACCGCACCAGTGTTTACGGTTACGTTGGCGAAATTCGATTACCCCAGTATACCTTTGTGGAATTCTGTAGCTGAGGCTCCAGCACTGGCACCTCTCCTAAGCAAGTTAAGGGGCCCAGTCACCTAGTAACTCTGCAAGGGGGGGCGGGGGCTGTGCTGTCAGGGACCTGTGGTCATACATGTGATATTTTCTTGGACCCAAATAGGGAGATTTTGATTTTCAGATAGGGAGACTAGGGTCCCAAATAGGGAGATTTTTCCGCGGTAAACGTGATGTTATTTTTGATTAAAATTTACCTCTGAAGCACTTTTTCACCCATGACATGCCAACACGACAATTGTTGTCTGCTTTGTCATCTGTCATCTGCATTAAAAATCATTTTTTGAAAACAGTGTGGGCCCAGATCAGACTGCAGAGCAGTCTGATGAGGGTCCACACTGTTTGCCTTTATGCAAAAATATATTATAAAAGCTTGGAAGAAGAATTTCAGCAGACGACAAACTTCCATTTTGTCTTTTAATAGACAATTTCTCGGAGGAACGATCAACGAACAAGCACTGACCAATAGATGGGTGTTAAATACCCACCTAGCACCTGGCAGAAAAAAACAACGTTCAGAATACCCGCATAGCAAAAATCTGACATAGCAAAAATTCTCTGACATAATTTACTCGTACTCTTCCATCCCTTGCCTTATCATTTTTTTCGGGGAGGGGGTGGGGGTGCATGCACGATTGCCGTTATGAAATGCTACATACTGTAAGTATTTTATAAGTTATACTGCATGTTGTTTATGTTTGTTTATTGTTGAAAATTTGCGCATGTATCTTACTTGATTTCCGTTTCTTAGTTTTTATCCAGTGAATAATAAATTAGTAAACTTCCAAAATGTTTGTTGTGTACGTTGTTCTTTTATGACAAATCAAGCGCCCCAAATCTAGGGAACTTACTGCAATAGTCTTGCAGTTTGGATAGCTTCATCTGTAGATCGGTAAACAAAGCTAAAGATCATTAGAAAATACCAGCGGCTGCTCCGCTCTGTTTTGGCGGGAAAATATTTAGCACGTTCACCTGTCGGAGGCCAAAAAGCATGCACGAATTTTCATTGATGTCACGTGGGGCATATTTCTTTCACCAAGTTAAAAACGGCAAAATATTTTTCCCGGGTTGAAATAGAAAATGTCACTATTTAATTCCCGAGTTCTATGATTAATACATGAATAACGGTTTACAGACGCCTAGACAAAAAACAGCGCCTGCTTTGCTCTGTTTTGGCGGGAATAATATTTAGCGTCTACATGTGTCAATTACAAAGGGATTAAATAAGATAAAACTGACCAGTTTTAACACCTTGTCACATTGTTAATTGTCGGCTTATCAGTAAGGCCCGCCTCAGGTAAAAACGGTGGTGTTGGGAGCTTGAGCAAATCAGCGATCAGGGGAGTATAATTATAAATAAATGTATGCAAACATCACTTTTCTTCCTTTTATTAGAAACATTATTGAATTTCTCACTTTTTATCACCATGTTTGCGGCCTGTTTGATGGTTGCATTTTAATACCGGTATTTAATACCAGTCGTTCTTTTCATAAAAACTGAAAACTTTGATTTTTTACAATCACTTTACAATCAGCAGATTATAATCATATCCATAGCTGCCAGTGAGCAGTGCCAACCCACAATGGCCCATGGCTCTCTTGTTCTTATTTCTGTTCCAAATATACATGTCTGTGCTTCGGCCCCCGCCCATCAGGCCTTGATTGATAGGCTGCATCAGGGATTTTCCTACCCTTCAGAATCGGGGTCCAGGGGCCGCTGGGTTTGGGGGAAAAAGCTCGCTAATATTTATAGTTGGGAATTTAAATCAACTGTATCTTTGTCAATTTTGGTTCAATTTTCATGAAATTTTTATCAAAATGTAGCACAACATCAGAAATTGGGAAATTTGTTATAAAATTTGTGAATATCTGTCTCTAAATTGGGAAAAACAGGGGCCGATTACCGGCCTCAAAGTTGCACTAGGAAAATCCCTGTGCATGATGCTTCCACGCAGAGCTGAAACCAACCCGAGAATCTATGCATGCCATGACCCCATGAGCAAATTTTGGTTTCCCCCATCACATAGAGGCTCCATATGAAATTTTACTTCATTCGGCCCAACGGTTTATGAGGAGAAGCAGTTCGAAAATTTTCACATTCCTCGGCGAGGCTATACTAAATGGAATGTAATATTTCGCAAGTTCATTGGTTAGATCTCATTGATATCTATCAGTATGCCAAAAATTGTTTAAATATTCCAAGCGGTTAAGTCACTATCACCAATTTTCACAAACAGGTTACGGACGGACAGACAGACAGACCATATATGGCTTGGCGGCCATTTTGGTCATGTGACCTGGACCCCATGAGCAAAGTTTGGTTTCCCCCATCCAATAGAGGCTCCATATGAAATTTGACTTCAATCGGCCCAACGGCTTCCGAGGAGAAGCAGTTTGAAAATTTTCACATTTTTCGCCTCGGCGAGGCTATACTAAATGGAATGTAATATTTCGCAAGTTCATTGGTTAGATCTCATTGAAATCTATCAGTATGCCAAAAATTGTTTAAATATTCCAAGCGCTTAAGTCACTATCACCAATTTTCACAAACGGGTTACGGATTTTTCGCCTCGGCGAGGCTATACTAAATGGAATGTAATATTTCGCAAGTTCATTGGTTAGATCTCATTGATATCTATCAGTATGCCAAAAATTGTTTAAATATTTCCAGCGGTTAAGTCACTATCATCAATTTTCACAAACGGGTTACGGACAGACAGACAGACCATATATGGCTTGGCAGCCATTTTGGTCATGTGACCTGGACACCATGAGCAAAGTTTGGTTTTCCCCATCCCAAAGAGGCTCCATATGAAATTTTACTTCAATCGGCCCAACGGTTTCCGAGGCGAAGCAGTTCGAAAATTTTCATATTTTTCGCCTCGGCGAGGCTATACTAAATGGAATGTAATATTTCGCAAGTTCATTGGTTAGATCTCATTGATATCTATCAGTATGCCAAAAATTGTTTAAATATTCCAAGCGGTTAAGTCACTATTACCAATTTTCACAAACGGGTTATGAACAGACTGACCGATTGACCGAATGACAGAATGACACAGTGATTTTAGGGCACTCTTAGAAAATCAACCAACTTCAGTTGGTCGCTTTTTCTGCGGGTCGTGCAATTTCCCAATTTCTGATGTGATAGATAATCGATTAATAATCGCTAAGGTTTCTGTCATAATTTTACCTGTCTGGCTTTCTTCTGAGCATGATTCTTACCATATGTTGCACTTTACCATATATGTATATTTGAACAGACAGGCCTGAGCAAACAGTGTAGACCCAGATGAGACGCCTTATAATGCAGCGTCTCACCAGGGTCTGCACTGTTTGCCACTCATCCAGCTATTTTAGGCATAACTTTGGGTAGTAAATTGTACCTATCAAGTAATCGATTAAAAGTGAATAAGAAATGATAATCATTTTTGTGGAATTTATCGATCGATTGATCGATTATAGGATTAATTGATTATACGATTAATTGATTATACGATTAATTGTGTCAATAAACAAGATAAGTACCGTATTCGACCTATTTACCGCACCATGCGCTTAGTTTTTTCAAAATTGTATGAAAATATTGTTGTAAAAAATCTACCTAATAAGCGCACACTCAATACGAAAAAAATACGAAAAAAAGCTTCTGATATGATCATTTTATAGAGTTGAATTTCAGCATAGGGGTTCACCACATATACATATAATTTCCTGGGTCATAGATGCAGCAAAACTCAATATGAACTTGTTGGGAGGTTACTGTAAAGTGTGTGCTTGTGTATTTTTTCCAGAAAAAGCTTGGGTGTGCGCTTATAGGAGCATGTGCGGTTAATAGGTCGAATACGGTATAACATGTTTTCCTATAATGGGTGGTATCTTGAAAGATGTGGAATTTGAAAGAAATAAGAACACTCTGTAAAGTCGCACTTATTGAATGCATCTTTGTAACGTGCAGTTTAAAGAACATTTAAGAAAATGATTTTTTTTTTTTTTCTATTTATGAAAGTATGAACGCAGTGGGTCGCGTGCAAAGTAATTTTTGGGGTTCATGTAAACTCTGCTAGCGATTTGCTGTTGTTCATACTTTCATGAAAAGCAGAAAAATTAAGTATATTTTCTATATTTACATTCTTTGCCCATCATCACTGGGCGAAAAATGCTCATAGGGCAAACTCTTAAAGCTGAAAAACATTTACAAGCTGTTTTTCTACAAAGAGAGGAACACTTCAACAGCATTGACGTCACCAGCGCCTGTAGGAAATCATGGTTTAGAATGACGTCAATTGACATCACTGAAAATCAAATAACTCGATGCGTTCATAGAAGTATGGAACTACGTTGTTTTCTATAGGTTTACATTAGACTTTACTGGTGGAATTTATGTAAATATTCTGTATTATTGTGATCTAAGCAAACAGTATAGATCCTCATCAGACGCCACATTCTGTGGCGTCTAATCTGGACCTACACTGTTTGCCAAACCCAACACATGCATGGTTCAAGCCCAGATTGTACAGCTAACCATACTACGCAGCACTCTGACCTCACTGCGAAACCAACAAATCAGTGATAATCATGTGGACTTTAGCGCTGAAAAAGATCTTGTGCTTGCCATCATGGTTGACTGCCCCCGCCCAATGGGTCGTGAAGAAATGGTTTGGGCTGCATGATGCTTCAACGCAGAGCTAAAACCGACTGCACACGAGTACTGTTAAACTACATAGAGGTTCTAAACCTACCCAGGAAAAGTGGTGCTGTTCCATGCATATAAACCCTAAATTGGTTTCATTTGGCAGCAGGGCTTGAGGTGTCATTTCATCTTAATGTCGGGTAAATGTCCCATAATAACAACAACTCCAAATGACCTTTACGCTGCTTTCGGGGACGTTAAACCTAAAATTAATAAAAAAAATTGGGTTGACAATCGACCTTAAAAATTATAGATAAGTATGTGAATGAAAATCAAACGACATCTCCTCCAAAGCCGCTGGGCCGATTGGGCCCAAATTTTATCTGTAGCATCCTTGGGCTGGGGAATTGAAAGTTTGTGTTTTTTATGAAAATCGGCTCATTAGTTTGGTTGCTACATGGCAACTTAGAGTTTCGAGAGACTTCTAATTTACTGCCAAGTCATTGCAGATTATTTGACAAAACTTTTATAGAAATGTTTTTTGATTAAATTTCTCTCAGCAATATGCTTTTGTGCCAACCTGAAGGTCCCAGGGTTGTGCTGGGGCCATGCCCCACCCCCTCCACTCCATAAAAAGCCATATATGTCAGAAACCATTCAGATCCCCACCCCTAAACCATATATATTCTTGTTCCTTAGGATAAGACACATTCCGTGACACCAGCCTGGGGGTCCCTGGCATTCGCCAGGGCCTTGCCCCACCCCCTCCACTTCATAAAAGGCCCAATATCTCGGAAACCTTACAGATCCACACCCCTAAACCATATATATTCTTGTTCCTTATGGTAAGATGCATTCAGTGACAGCAACTGGGGGTTCCCGGGATGTGCCTGGGGCCTTGCCCCACCCCCTCCACTTCATAAAAGGCCCAATATCTTGGAAACCTTACAGATCCCCACCCCTAAACCAAATATATTCTTGTTCCTGAGGATAAGACATATTCAATGACACCAACCTGGGGCCCCTAGGTTGGGCTGAGGCCATGCCACACCCCCTCCACTTTATAAAAGGCCATATATCTCAGAAACCATTGAGATCCCCACCCCTTAAGGCCTTAACTAGATATATATTCTTGTTCTTTATGATAAGACGCATTCAGTGACACCAACCTGGGGCCCCAGGATGTGCGGGGGCATTGCCCCACCCCCTCCACTTCATAAAAGGTCCAATATCTCCGAAACCATTTAGATCCCCACCCTAAACCATATATATTCTTGTTCCTGATGATAAGACGCATTCAGTGACACCAACCTCAGGGTCTACCAGGGTGGTGCCCTGGGCAGTGCCCCAACCCTCCTTTTCAGAAAAAGACCCAATATCTCGGAAACCGTACAGATCAACACCCCTAAACCAACAGGTTTTTTTTTTGGCTCACCTGTCACGTTGTGAGCTTTTGTGATCACTTTTTGTCCGTCCTCCGTGCGTCCGTCCGTAAACTTTTTCTTCAAACGACATCTCCTCCTAAACCACTGATTGGATTTTGACCAAACTTCACAGGAATGATCCTTAGGTGGTCCCCTTTCAAAGTTGTTCTATTAGTTCCGGTCCGTTGCACATCAAGGTCACAGGGGCCAAAAATGGATTTTTTTAATGAAAACTTAAAATATCTTCTCCTCTGAAACTCCTCTTTCAAGATTGTTCAAATTGTAGCCCTGGGGCCAAAATGCCCCCGCGTCGGGGCCCACCAGTTTGAAATAGACTTATATGGGGAAAACCTTAAAAATCTTATTGTCTGAAACAAGAAGGCCCAGGTCTTTGATATTTGGTATGAAGCTTCATCTAGTGGACCTCTAATTAGATTGTTCAAAATATAGTCCTGGGGCCAAAAATGCCCCCGCGCCGGGGCCCACTGGTTTCACATAGGGGTATATAGGGAAAACCTTTAAAAATCTTCTTGTCTGAAACTAGAAGGCCCAGGTATTTGATATTTGGCATGAAGCTTCATCTAGTGGACCTCTACCAAGATTGTTCAAAATATAGTTCTTGGTCCAAAAATGCCCCCGCGCTTGGGCCTACTGGTTTCACGTAGGCGTATATAGGAAAACCTTTAAAAATCTTCTTGTCTAAAACCAGAAGGCCCAGGTCTTTGATATATTCCATGAAGCTTCATCTAGTGAACCTCTAAATAGATTGTTCAAAATATAGTCCTCGGGCCAAAAATGCCCCCCACGCCGGGGCCCACTGGTTTCACATAGGCCTATATAGGGAAAACCTTTAAAAATCTTCTTGTCAGAAACCAGAAGGCCCAGGTCTTTGATATTTGGTATGAAGCTTCAACTAATGGACCTCTACCAAGATTGTTCAAAAATATAGTCCTGAGGCCAACAATGCCCCCACACCGGGGCCAACTGGTTTCACATAGGCGTATAGAGAGATAACCTTTAAAAATCTTCTTGTCAGAAACCAGAAGGCCCAGGTCTTTGATATTTGGTATGAAGCTTCATCTAATGGACCTCTACCAAGATGGTTCAAATAATAGCCTTGGGGGCCAAAAATGTCCCAGCCCCAGGACCCACTAGTTTTACATCGGATCATTACAGGGTCACTGATGAGGCTTTATTAGCCGAAACTACGTAGTATGACCCATCTTCTTTCTCATGAATGCTGTCATTGCTCTTAAAGGAACTCATTTTTGATTTTTAATTATATAGGAAAAACCTTTAAAAATCTTCTTGTCTGAAACCAGAAGGCCAAGGTCTTTGATGTTTGGCGTGAAGCTTCATCTAGTGGACCTCTACTGAGATTGTTCAAATTAGAGCCTGATAGTTTTACATGGGCTTATATATAGAAAACCTTTAAAAATCTTCTGGTCTGAAACCAGAAGGCCCAAGTCTTTGATATTTGTCATGAAGCTTCATCTAATGGACCTCTACCAAGATAAAATGCCTCGCGTCGAGACCCACAAGTTTTACATAGGCTTATAATAGGAAGAACCTTTAAAAATCTTCTTGTCTGAAACCAGAAAGCCCAGGTCTTTGATATTTGGCACGAAACTTCATCTAGTGGACCTCTTCTGATATTATTCAAATAATAATCTGGCGTCAAAAATGTCCACGTGCCAGGGCCCTCTGGTTTTACATAGGCTTATATAGGGAAGACCTTTAAAAATCTTCTTTTCTGAAACCAGAAGGCCCAGGTCTTTGATATTTGGTATGAAGCTTCATCTAGTGGACCACTACCAAGTTTGTTCAAACTATGGCCCTTGGGCCAAGACTGTACTGGAGACACTGATTCTCAGGCAAGGGATTCAGGGCTCAGGGCCGGCTCTTAGTTTGGCTGTTATAATGGCAACTTAGAGTTTCCGGGAAAATTGGAAAATGGTATTCCATGCTGCCTTTACAGATATTTTGACAAAACTTTCATAGTAATATTCTTTAAGCTATCATCTATTTGCAATATGATTTTAGGCTACCTGCTCACTTTTACTGGTTGCCATGGAAACCATTAAAATGCCCAAAAAAAACTGAAAAAAAAACACACTTAAAGGTCATTTCCTCAGAAACCATATGCTCTATATGGCTGAGAATTTACGCAAATATTCACCATATTTGCCTTTACAGGTTTTGCGTTTTTAACGAAATTTGGCTCTTTAGTTACTATGGCAAATTAAACATTTCCATAGACCTATAACGTTGAAAAAAGGAAAAATGACATTTACCCTTAAAATATTTTGTCAAACTTTTATGGAAATATTCTTTAAACAATGATCTACCTGCCATGTAATTTAGGCCTATTGGTTGCCACAGATGGGCAGTCTGTTGTCTTGCAACAGCACATTCAAGCTACATCAGTCCTCTGAAGCCACTAGGCTAATTGGGTCCAAATTTCATTGGCTTCATGGTTTATTAAAAACGGCTGCCAGTGGGCAGTGCCCTGCTGAGCTCTGGTGAGCATAGTGGCCCATGGGCCTCTTGTTATTATAACCTCTCTTGGATACTTTATGTGCACTTTTATGACTGAGTGACATTATTGTAATAAACAAGGCTTACTTGATCATTGCATTCACATCAGTCTTACCTAATTTCTTTCAAATGAAACAAGCTTTGTAATATTGTAGCAGAAGGAATAATTTGTGGCAGGGATTTTCCTACCCTTCAGAATCAGGGTCCAGGGGCCGCTGGGTTTGGGAAAAACAGCTCGCTAATATTTATAGTAGGGATTTTAAATCAGCTGTAACTTTGTCAATTTTGGTTCAATTTTCATGAAATTTTTATAAAAATGTAGCACAACATTAGAAATTGGGAAATTTATTATAAAATTTGGGAATATCTGTCTCTAAATTGGAAAAAATAGGGGCCGATTACCGGCCCCAAAATTGCACTAGGAAAATCCCTGTGTGGTGAAACATGGCATATGAAGTCATATAATTTATGACACCATTTTGAGTTGAAATTGACTGAAAAATTGCAGTAGTTATGTAGTAGTTACTTTTTTGCAGCAGTATACACATTTTCAACCAATCGCAAATTACAACTTATTCAATCAAGACTAATATCAATAAGTAGGTCAAAAGCCAGCTTATACAGCTACGCCGAAAAATGGCCACCTGGTACCTTTACTATGACCTCATTAGAAAGTAAATAGGATTAAGGATAATGCTAAATATCTTTAATGTTACAGCCAAAAAGACAGGAAGTGAATCTGCTCGTCTTCAAGGTGACCAATGCTCAGAGGAGCTTAAAGAAAGGCATTGCAGTGCAGAACTTTGGAGACTTGAAAAAGAAAAGTAAGTGTGTAACTTTGACTGACCTTAAACTGAAGTCATTGCAGACCCATACAAAAATATTTGGCTTTTAGATCATATAATTGGAACATATCGAAATCAGGATCTAAGTACATAGACTTTTATATTGGAAAAAGACACAACTCTATATTTTTTGGAAACTATTGCAGTCTGTGATCTGAAAATTTATAGGCGCTGTAAGCTAAATGAGTGAAATAAACTGTGGGAGTATTCAAGGTCAAGGTCATTCCTTGACCTTGGCTCAAGGTCATTCAGATATGAAAATTAAAATTTGTTTTCCACAGAAGCCACAGAGCCATTTATAACCAAATTTCATATGAAAGCTTTTAGGAACAAGGAAGTGATAATTGACATGACCAACATGAATGAATGAATGTGTTTGAGTTTTACATCCCACCAACAGCTAAGGTCATACAGAGATGGGACCTTGGTTTTAAAGACTCGTCTGAAAGTCCGGAGAAGCGGGGGATCGAACCCACAACCCCTGGTTTATGTTTATGAGGCGAGTAGCTTATCCACTACACCACGGGGGCTTCTTGCACATGACCAACATGGCCACCATGCCCCTATATATGGTAAAATTCCTTCAAATTTCTTCCCTGGAACCAGTGGACCAATTGTCATGAAATTTGGTATGTAGCATTATTGAGTTAGGCCTAGGGGTGAAACGATTGATTGAAATCGTATTGTATCATGATACTTTAGCTGATGATAAGCATATCGTATCGTGGGGCTAATATCGCGATACCTGACGATACGTCAAAAAGAACAATTTTCAAAGAAAATGACAGCTTTAACATATTTCAAGACCATTTTCATAACAAATTACAAAGATCTTAATTGTTACCGAGATACATTGATCACATCACTGACAAATATGGGCATCTTACAGAGGCTTTGTTACACAAGATTGAACTCTAGATGGTTTTGAGCCAGTTTGAAAATTATCGAGCTGTGATTTAAGCAAGAAAGTAGTATCGTGATATGTATCGTATCGTGGGGCAAGTATCGCGATACGTATCATATTGTGTGGTACCTGTATCGTTACAACAGCCCTTGTTAGGCCCATCATAATTTGTTCAAATGATGACCCCCCAAATGACAACCTATTTTACGCCAAGGTCAAATTTGGTCACATTGACTTTTATATGGCATATACTAAAATTCTGAGTTGAGTCTATGAGCTGAGTCTATGAGCTGAGTGTCTGAGTTGTGTTGATGAGCCACAACATCATTCTTGGCATGATAATTAGAGTTCATTAAAAAGTGCCACTTTTTATATTTTTATATTTCTACTAGTTTGACTAGGCCTTATACATTAAATGTATATAGTATTACTCCAGTAATGGCATATGTTTTGTAACCAGCCTGCTCCATGATACCAGGACTCTGAAAGGGTGTACGTTAACTTTTCTCAGAATGCCCACATGTGAGACAGACAAAAACAACTGTTTCATGTGATATATATATCATTCAACTAATATTTATTTAAATCAGCTCTGTTAAAGAGACTGAGCCTATTTCACTGTACATAGTACAGTGCAGTCAAATATGCCTTAAAAGCATATTTTCAGATCAGCAAATTGAGCCTCATTGAATGTCCCCACCAGTGTTATTGATAAGCTTTTGCCCGAGGAGTACTGCTGCTCCTTCAACCCAAGACTATAATCGTATCCTGTGATTCTTTGAGAGTATCGGTACTCCTAAATTCAAAACTAGGGTCGTATCTTCATCTGTCATCACAGGATGGCTGCTGAGTGCACTTAAATTAATGTCAGACGTGGAAATGGCCATATGTAAAAGACGTTAAACACAGACATATTCTATCATCGTAACATACCGATATACATTTTCATGTTAATAAGCTGGCGAACAGCAAAATGAAAAAGTACTTTACTCTTTCTTCTAAAGAATGTAAATCCAGCCAATGTGGTCGTTGTCTTCGCATGTGTTTTTGGAATTTTCAAGACGTCATTGAAGGCTCGTTTTGATCAGACTGTGCAGTCTGGTCGGAGTCTTCAGCCGTCACACAGGTCATATTGTTGTCAAAACGTTTTCAAACCCATGTTTTGTGTCTGCAGCGGCCTTATATGCTACGCGTTCAAAGGCGGGAAATCTCCACTAATTGTAGCAACTGCATGCGATTGGCAAAAGGCGAGAAATTCAGCTACTTGATAGATAGCGGTAAATAATCATGCACTGCGTGCTGACCACCTGTGATTCACAATTAGATATATATGAGTGCCCAAGTATTACAGGTTAATCCTGCCATTGTGACTCAATAAATATAATTTTGGTCAAATGTATACGGAACATGGCGGACAAAGAGATCAGTCTGTGCAGCAGTGGTTCTATCTCAACCGTGCATTGACGACAATGTTGGGAGAAAAAAATACGTCAGGATGATAAAAGTATGAAAATAGAAGTGGAGTCAAAAGTATACAACCACCATGATGCAATAATCAAAGGCGATGACATACACGCGTCGGTTTAACCGTTAACCGACTGACGCTTATGACCCACCAGGAGGGTTGACGCGTCGTTAAACAAGAAATCATCATCATCATCATACACGTGTCGGAAAACGGAAATAAACAAGGTTTTTAGCTCACCAGAGCCGAAGGCTCCGGGGGCGCTTATAGAATAGGCAATGGTCCGTCGTCTGCGCCGTCAACATTTTCAAACAACATCTCTGAAACTACTTGGCCAATTGAATTGAAACCAAATTACATGTGGAGCCTCTGTGGGAAATGGGAACGAAAGTTTGTTCATGAGGACTGGGTCACATAACCAATATTGCCGCCATGCCCATATATGGTAAAAACCTTTAAAAATCTTCTTCTCAAGAACTTTCTTTAAACCGAGGTCCCGTCTCCGTATGACCTTAGCTGTTGGTGGGACGTAAAACTCAAACACTCCATCACTCTTCTCAAGAACCGAAGAACTAAGGAGAAGAACTAAATAAGCAGTTTGTGCTTCCGTTCCAATCCTTAAATTTTGTATTGTTACTATTATCATGTTATATGTTGTACAGTTTGTTTCGAAATAAATATGTTTATACCAAGAACCGAATGGCAGATGTGCTTGAAACTTGACTTGCACATGAGATTATTGGATTACAATTAAGACAATATACAGTTTGATGCTTGACCGGGTACAAGACGCAGGTCGTAATAAAGAATATATTTAAGAATGAAAACAACTTCGAGAATTATCTGAAAAACTTGTGATAGAGAAAACTATCGATAGTTCAAAACACTATCGGCAATAGTCATCGATGTTTGACCACATAAAATCGATTTAAGCCCCCCAGTGGAAATCTTTCCACTGACCGTTCCAAGGTGGTTCTTCTGTGGCGGTTTATTTATGGTGTTGTTTGTTACCGGTACTTACTGTGTGTATCACTTGTGTCTTTTTATTATTTTGGATGGTCTGGTCACTTAATGTTTGTGTTTCTTTCCCTATGGTGTCTTTGATGGGTGGAGTAAGTTAATTGTATCGATTCCTGATCTTTGTTTTACTTCTACTTTACCATCAATGCAGTACTATCGGCCCAGTGCCTATCGCAATGCATCGATGGCCCGATGCATCGTTACACTCCTACTTATATCTCAGAAACTGTTCAGAGCCCCATCCCTAAACCATATATATGCATCTTCTTTATGATAAGACGCATTCAGTGACATCAGCTTTTGAGTCCCCGGGGCATGCCCCACAGCTTGATTTCATCAAAAGCCATATATCTCAGAAATCGTTCAGATCCCCACCCCTAAACCATATTATATATTCTTGTTCCTTATGATAAGATTCATTCAGTCACACCAACTTGGGGGTCTTTTTGTGCTGAGGCAATGTGCCCCACTCTTCCACTTCATAAAAGGCCATATATTTCAGAAACCATTCAAATCCCCACCCCATAATCATATGTGTTCTTGTTCCTTATTATTAGCACACCTACTGTAGGGTGTCCCCAGGGGTCAGTCCTCTCCTTTCCACTTCATAAAAGGGCCTCATATCTCGGAAACCGTTCAGATTCCCACCCCTAAACCATATATATACTTGGTCTTTATGATAAGACACATTTAGGGACAACAATCTTGGGCTTTCCTGGGATCGACAGGGCATGCTCCAACCCCTCCACTGTTTAAGAGGCCTTATATCTAAAGTCATACAGATCCCCACTGCTAAACCATATATATTCTTGTTCCTTGTGATAAGACACATTTAGTGATACCAACCAGTGCTCCACTGGGTCCATGTCCCACCCCCTCTACTTCATAAAAGGCCTAATGTTTCATATACTGAGTCCACATGGGTGCTCATTTGGATATGGGGGTTCATTTGGCAGATTAAAATGATATCATGTTAAAATACATACCTAAACTCTGGTGAGCATAGTGGCCCATGGGCCTCTTGTTTAACTTGTCATCACCGTAGTCTCTCCAGTTTTGGTCGAATTTTCTTGAAACTTACATGTAAGTAAGTCAGGGATAAAAGCTTGGATGAGTTTAAAATCTGGTGAGGTCGGCCTATTTATCATAGTTTTTATGTCCCTTTGATTGCTGAAAATGCCCATTTTTATCCCCCGACCGAATAGGTTCGGGGGATATAGCGATCCGCCTGGCGTCCGTCAGTCTGTCTGTCTGTCTGTCCGTAGACGCAACCTTGTGATGGCTATAACTCCTATACCCTTTGAGATTCATTGATGGTTCTTGGCACAATTGTTCACAAGGCTGAGACGGCGTGTCATGCACAAGAACCAGAACTCTGGATGCCATACTTTTTGAGTTATCTACCCTTTTAATGAAATAGAATGACTACTTTGTGATGGCCATAACTCCAATACCCTTTGAGATGTATTGATGGTACCTGGCATAGTTGTTCACACGGCTTAGACGGCGTGTCATGCACAAGAACCACAACTCTGGTTGCCATGGTTTTTGAGTTATCTCCCCTTCCAATAAAATAGAGTGGCTACCTTGTGATGGCAATAACTCCAATACCCTTGAAGATATATTGATGATACGTGGCACAGTTGTTCACAAGGCTGAGAGGGCATGTCATGCAAAAGAACCACAACTCTGGTTGCGATGTTTTTTCAGTTATCTCCCCTTCCAATAAAATAGAGTGACTACCTTGTGATGGCCTAACTCCAATACCCTTTAAGATATATTGATGATACCTGGCACAGTTGTTCACAAGGCCGAGATGATGTGTCATGCACAAGAACCATAACTCTGGGTGCCATGGTTTTGGAGTTATCTCCCCTTCCACTAATATAGAATCACTACCTTGTGATGGCCACATCTTCCAATACTCTTTGAGATATATTGATGGTACTTGGTTCAGTTGAACATGAGGTTAAGCAGGTGTGTCACGTGCAAGAACCACAACTCTGGGTGCCCTGGTTTTTTAATAATCTCCCCTGACAATATAACCTTGTGATGGCCATAACTCCAATACCCTTTGAGATATATTGATGGTACTTGGCACAATTGTATACAAGGTTGAGACGGCACTTCATGCCTAAGAACTATAACTCTGGGTGCTATGATATTTGAGTTACTGTATTCGACCTATTTACCGCACATGCTCCTATAAGCGCACACCCAAGCTTTTTCTGGAAAAAATACACAAGCGCACACTTTACAGTAACCTCCCGACAAATTCATATTGAGTTTTGCTGCATCTTTGACCCGAACAATCTTATGTATATATGGTGAACATGGTGAACCCCTATGCTGAAATTCAACTCGTATTTTTTTCGTATTGAGTGTGCGCTTATTAGGTAGATTTTTCACCACAATATTTTCATACAATTTTGAAAAAACTAAGCGCACGGTGCGGTAAATAGGTCGAATACGGTATCTACTCTTCCAATCAGCCCCCGCCCATAGGGGCTTGAAGAAATATATGGGCTGCATGATGCTTCCACGCAGAGCTGAATCCGGCCCGCACACTAGTACTGGTAAACCGCTTAGAGGATCTAAGCCTGTCCAGGAACCGCGGTGCGAGGTGGACCGTCCATGCTAATAAACCCTATTGGTTTCATTGGGCGACAGGCCTTGAGAGGTCATTTCATCTCAGTGTCGGGTAAAAGTCCCACAAAATTGGAAGCAACGTCTCCAAAATGACCTTTACAGTGTTGACGGGGACGTTAAACATCAAATCATACATACATACATCTACTCTTCCAATATAACACTTTGACCACCTTGTGATCACCGTGCCTCCAATACCCTTTGAGACATATTGGTGGCACTTGATGCAGATGTACATGAGGTTAAGCAGGTGTGTCATGCTCAAGAGTTACAACTCTGGGTGCTCTGGTTTTTGAGTTATCTCCCCTGACAATATAACCTTCTGATGGCCATAACTAAACTCCAACACCCTTTGAGATATATTGAAGGTAACTGGTGCAATTGGACCTGTGCAAGCTAAGGTGGCTCTTTTGTGGCCACATGGGTGAAAAATTAAAGTAAGACAGCTATAAAGAATTCATGGTTATTTCAAAACAATAATATCTTAGGATAAATTTTCTGTCAATAAGAGGATAACTTTATTGGAGGAAATCAAGAAAATTTGTTCAAGCAGTATTTAGGTGGAAAAATCTTATGTATGGGACAGTATGATTATAAGCAAACTAACTGTTTGGAAAGTTAACACTAGAAACCATTGAAATGTAATTTATGTGAAAATAGCTGACATAATAGATTCCGGTAAAAAAAATGATGTTTGGACACACATTTTAGAAAAAAAATATGCCTAAAGCTTATAAGGGGTAAAAATTTAAGCAAAAATTGTCATTTATTACTATTTACTCTAAGAAAAGTAGGTTCAGAATGACCAGAACATCATATTTCAGGACTTAGTTTTGAACCTCATGTTCATAAATCTTGCTATTGGTAGAACTACTTGAGTAATGATAATAACAATGACCGGCAAAACTGATCTCAAACAGAAGCAAAATTGTCCCATACGTAAGATTTCACCAGGGCTTTAATTTTGCCTTTACCTGAACTGAATTCTTAAATGCTGTTTCAAACATAATGAAGTGTTAGACTAATAGGAAAATGTATGATGAAAATGCTCTTTTTGCCAAAGTTTATTAATGTGTATACATACATTAAATGTGTGACAAAAAGGAGTTTTCCCCTGAAAAAAAAAGGAACAAAAATACTTGGTATCAGGATAATTATTTCCATGTTTAATGAGCCTGAATTGCATCATATAGTAAAACAGAACAGGTACTTGAAACTGTGAAACATTAACACAATATGTAAAGCCAAAATTTATGAAACAACAAGATTAATTAAATCTTACGTATGGGACGAATTGACAAAAAATAAAGTTCAAACCAATATTCAAGTCTTTAATATATGCGAGTCACTTTCATCGCCAAATATGCTTTTTTGATGTTGTCACCAGAAAAGCTTTAAACAAATTGCAAAGACTAGAAAATAAAACGTTACAACCTGCTTCTGACTACATTTATCAGATTAAGACTGGCATGGGTCACAATTTAAGAGACACTGCAGATCTGAAGATGCATAGGCGCTGAAACTGCATGGGAACTACATCGGTTTTATCATAATGTACACCATTTATTCCACTTTTGATATTCAGAAATCAAAATATTGGAACATTACCCGACAGTAGTTTAGAAGACAAAAAAAATAAAAATTAAAAAACATACAAAAAGTGTTCCAGACATAAGATTTCAACTTTACACCCCTTCGTGCTGTATCTCCCTGTCCTGTACCCCATCCTCTTTAAAGGAAAAGTTTTCTGTTTTTTGATGCATTAAGAAAATTCGCTTCCTTGCTTGCCCCTTCCACTGCTAAATTTCTTTCCCCTGCCTACTTCTGCCCCCTCCCCTCCCCCCCATTCCAAAAGTAAAATTCCCTTGGAGTTGGATTCTTCGTCAAAATTACCTCACTGCATTGCCATAATCTATTTTAAATTCACCTGAGCATGAAATGCTTATGGTGAGCCATTGTGATCATTCAATGTATGTCCTCTCTCATGTGCCGTCTGACGTACACAATTAGCTTTAAAAGACTTCTCTTTAGCCCTTCAGCCAGTTTAATTCTAACTCCATAGGAATGTTGCTCTGGTGGCTCTCTTCCTAAATAGCGAAAATGGTTTTGGTTTGATGAACAAGATGGCCCTAATAGCTAAAAATAGAAAACATGAACAATGTCCTCAAAATGCTAACTCCGAAGTTGTTGGACAAATTCCAATTAAACATCACAAGAATGTTGCCTAGATGGCTCTCTACCAAATAGACAAAATCATTCTGGTTGGCTAAACAAGACAGCCACCAGAGCTTAACATAGAATAATTTTTAAACGATTAACAAAGAATCATCTTTAAACAACTACTCTTCCCATACGCCTGGGTCAGTTTGATTCAAACTCCATATGGCCATTTTGTGGGAAAGTGACTGTCCATATGGCCTTCCTTTGTTTGGGTTTCCATTATGGTCTGGTCGCTTAATGTTTGTATTTCTTTCCCTTTGGTGTCTTTTATGGATGGAGTAAGTTAATTGTATCAATTCCTGATCTTTGTTTTACTTCTACTTTTCATTGGATGGGAATTTAGGTGACCCTCCACCAAAGCATCTAAAAGTGTAACACTCTGATGAACAAGATGACCACCATAGGTCAAATTAGAAAAATCTTTAAGTGACTACTCCTACATCCCTAAATCCCAGGGCCACCTTCATTTAAACTTCATATGAATGTTTCATAGGTGAATTGTCTTACAGACTAGCTGACCAGCTAAAACTGTTTAGCCCTAAGGCAGTCAGATCTTGCTTTTCTTTTACAACTTTCACAAGACTTGTGTTTTTATATGGTTAATATTTTGTGGGACAATGATATCCTTTGTTGTCAAAACTTTTTTTTGTGTGGTTGGGGGTGCGGGTGTGTAGTTTAAGAGCCCTTTCACAGTTAACCCAAAATAGAATATTATGGTATTCCATTGTAATAAACAGTTTGAATAAATTCCATGATAGTATACCAAATGCTTAAAGCCAATCTACCAGTGATAACAGTTGTAATTGACCTTTATGTTGTCTTCAAGTTCTATCTGAAATTGATTAAGACGTGATTTCAGGTCATGGAAACCAACGGCATGTTACTGGAATACATAGCCAAAAATCTTACGTATGGGACAAAATACTGTATTTTTCGAAATATATTTTGGGTGTAATATACTATCAAGAGAGATATAGTAAAACTGGAAGCCATGTTTTAAGTTATTATGATGCATACAAATAACTAAAATTGCTTTGAATGCAAATCCTTTTGATTTCTCAAATATTTTTAGCAAACTCCAGCTTAGGTTCACTTCGGTCCTCAGCTGCATATCTGCACAAAATCAAGTTAGAACCAAACTGAAGTAAAGCAGAGAAGGTTATAAGTACTGAATTTGAATACAATAAAGTGCATACCATAAGCAAAGGCAATTTATTTTGACTCATATTACCGCAGGTATACAAAGCCAAAAATCTTATGTATGGGACATAAGCACAATTTCATGACTATAAGTATAGTTTTAAGAGAAAATAACAGCAAGATGCTTTTATATGTCTTGTGTAACCTTTTTGGATAGACACAAGGTAAAAAATCACTACCATTTATGTTCCTGGTGACAAAAACATACCAAATTGGATTTTAGGATGATTTTATCCCCTAACAACATCTAGACTTCGAAACACTTCATTCTTAGTTTCTCAGACAAAAAGTGACTAAGGAGTTAAAGCGGCATTAATTTAATTGCTCAGATCAGCTCTATACAGCCATTAGCTCTACATGCTAAAAATATGGCATGCTAGTGAAGTTTCTTACGTATGGGACAAAAATTGTCTTACGTATGGGACGTTTCATTCTTATTTGTTGTTTTACAACTCGGCAAGATCATGAAGTTAAGATACACTTTGTATATATGAGTTGTGTGACTATGAAGCTCTACAACTTAAGACTATTCAATTACTTGTAGATGCCTGGATTAAAAAGTATGCCCATCTTACGTATGGGACAGTCTCGTTTCAGAAAGTTTGGTACATGGAGGTAAAATGAAACTGTGTAAATATTTTCACTGGTATCCAGATTTTACTATGGTAAATTGAAAGAAGGAAGACCAGTATATGATTAATAAACATGTACCTTGTGGAAACCCCTGTATTTATATTGTTTCAGGCTGTGTCATTAAGGGGTATTATATTTAGTGGAAAAAAGTTACATATGTCTGATTTTGTTCAAACTGCAGGCTAGACAAGGATATGCATTATACGTATATGAACTATGCATCATCTTGACCGTCAGTCATTACTGTATCAAATGTACATCTGTAAAGTGAATGTATTGTTAACCCGAGAGTGAAATACTAATTTAAAAAGGTGTGAAAATTCAGTTGGCCACTGGTTACAGTACTTTTTGGCCATTTTTGGGGCATTTGCATACATATAAAATTGCATTGCAACATCCCAGAAGTCTAAATGTTATCTATGTATTGACACCCAACAAGTAGTTGACAAAAACGTAAATTAAACCATTCTTTATTCATCATGCTGAAATTGCCAGCCAGTTACATGCCAAATGCCACCTTAGCTTGCACAGGTCCAATTGTATACAAGGTAAAGAAGGGGTGTCATGATCAAGAACCACAACTGTTTGTGCTGTGGTATTTGAGTTCAATATCTACTCTTCCAATATAAACAGTAAGACCAGCTTATGATCATCATATCTCCAATACCCTTTGAGACATATTGATGGTACTTTGTACAGAAATACATGAGCTTGAGCAGGCACATCTGCGCAAGAACCACAATTCAGAGTGCCCTGGCTTTTTAGTTATCTCCCTGACAGAATAATCTTGTGAAGGCCATAACTGCAATACTTTTGTGATATATTGCTGGTTTAATTCTGGTGCACTTTCTGTTGGTGAACAATCTTCTGAAGGCCATATTGGCTTTTGGTCAGGGGATTTGCCATCTCTTCCGATGGCTATTTTTATAACCCACTACACGATAATGGTTGGGTATTAGGATATACATGTACCTTCGAGTGTCTGTCTGTCCGTCCATCCATCCGTTCCTCTGTAGTTTGTCCGTTCGTCTGCACCATTTCCTATCGATAACTTGAGTAGTCTTTCAAAGATTTTTTTTCAAATTTTGCATTATACCGGGTATGACTGGTATGGGATTGTTAATGGGCAAAATCCGTTAAGGTTTGACAGACTTACGGCCCTTTTTAGTTCATAATTAGGGATTTTTTGGCCATTTCAGTCCGTCTGTTAACATTACGTCGAAGTTCGACATTTACGTCAAAGTTTTTTTATTCAGTCAGCTACAAACCGCAGCTACCATCAAACCTTACATGAAACATCTCCATAACCTTGTGACTGTGTAGGTACCTTGACCTGGTGACTTTGACCTATATTTTGCGCTCCAGTGACTTTGACTATTACGTTGAAGTTCGACATTACGTCAAAGTTTGTATTTTAATCAACTATAAGACTACACAAACATTTCATGAAACATCACCCTGAGCTCCTGACTAGGCAAGCAACTTGACCCGGTGACTTTGACCTATATTTTGCACTCCAGTGACTGGCCATTACGTCGAAATTTGACATTACGTCAAAAGTTTGTATTGTAATCAACTATATGACTAAACAACCATCAAACCTTTCATGAAACATCACCCTGAGCTCCTGACCTAGACCTATATTTTACGCTTCAGTGAGTTTGACACAAATTACGTCAATGTTCCAGATCTTCTCAAATAAAAGGCCTACAACAATAAAATCTTGAATAGTGCTTCTCCTAGATGTATTGACTCAGCAGGTACCTTTACATGGTGACCTTGACCTATATTTTACGCTCCACTGACTTTGGACACATTTTACGTCAAAGTTCCAGATCTCCTCAAATAAAAGGCCACAACCATCTAATCTTGCATAGCACTTCTCCTAGATGTACTGACTCTATAGGTACCTTGACCCGGTGACCTTGACCTATATTTTACGCTCCAGCGACTTTGACAAATTTTTATGTCGAAGTTCCAGATCTCTGCAAATAAAAGGCCTACAACCATCAAATCTTGCATTATGCTGCTCCTGGATGTAAAACTCAAACACTCACTCATGTCTTGATGATATCTGAGCCAAGATCAATCATGACTCAGGTGAGCAATTCATGTCCATCTTGGACCTCTACTCCTGCCACTATAGTCGGTAGATATGTGTTACATACTGCCGATTGATTGCCAATGTTGTATAATGCCCTGCTTGCGGAGCTCTTGTTTCATCAATCCATTTTACACCCTTAAGTTAATGCAACACTTCTGTTTATTCCTTGTGTTTCACCTGTTAGTATTCCTACTTTTACCATAGATGAGAACTGTGTTTTAGGTATGGAGAAATTTGGCATTGCTGCAGCATCAGAGCAACTAAAAGTGGTTCTTGAGAGTGATGGAACGGAGGTCGAAGACGACCAATATTTGGCGTCTTTGCCTCAACAAACAACTTTGATGATCATAAACAGTTTGACAGAGGAATGGAAGGAGTTGGTGGTCAGCCCTTCAGCTGCAGGTAGATTTTTATGTTTATATTTGTTTGTTTGTTTGATTTGAGGTTTAACGTCCCCGTCAACACTGTCATTTTGGAGCGGTCGCTTCCAATTTTGTGGGACTTTTACCCGACATTGAGATGAAATGACATCTCAAGGCCTGCCGCCCAATGAGACCAATAAAGTTTATAAGCATTGACAATCCGTCTCGCACCGCTTTGCCTTGGCAGGCTTAGATCCTCGAAGCGGTTAATTATTATCTGATTTGTCTAGTACCCTGTGCAGCCCCTTCCCAATCGGGGCTTGGAGAAATATATGGGCTGCATGATGCTTCCACGCAGAGCTGAAACTGACCTGCACACAAGCACTGGTAAACAGCTTAGAGGATCTAAGCCTGCCAAGGCAAAGCGGTGCGAGTCGGTCCGTCCATGCTTATAAACCCTTTTGGTTTCATTGGGCGACAGGCCTTGAGATGTCATTTCATCTCAGTGTCGGGTAAAAGTCCCACAAAATCGGAAGCAACGTCAACAAAATGACTTCTACAGTGTTGACAGGGAGGTTAAACTCAACAAACTATTACCCTGTTTAGAAGACCCTTTTAATGCGCATTAGTTCCGAAGTAGATGCGCATTATCCGTTTACACGAACCTCGTTAATTCGATGGAAATTTTTATATCGCTGCAACTTAATCCAGCTCAAGACCTAGTAGCAGATTCGAATTAAATTTTCCTTTGCTTTAAATTGTCCGTCTAAACAGCTGCAGCGCATCAGAAGCGCAATAAAGTTATATTTAGAACGGACTTATTACACTAATGTGTGTGTAAAAAAAAAAAAAAAAAAACCTTTCTCTTCAATTTTGATAATCCGACAGTAAACAATTGAACATTAATGAAATTAAAAACACAAAAGCAGGTCTCTGAGTCCACTGAATTCTTTGGAACTTTTCAAGACTCAAATCACGACTTTCAGTAGTCCATGAACTCGATTTTTCTGCTTCCTTAATAATGATAACAAACACACATTGTTTCTTGCCGCCATTTTCATGGTACTTTTCATTTTTTCCCCACGAAATTTCATTTATCTTATCTGATATAAAATTCAAATGAAAATTTGCTCGTGTGGACAGTTTGTAGGATTTATATCGCTTTACCTTGAAGCGCTGCAAATAAAAGCGATGCTGCTGCGTGTAAACAGACTATAAGATGTCTCTCTGACAAAACAGTTGCAGGAATGATTCTGGACTGTTACATGTATTTCTGCTTCTAACATACATGTACAACGTAGACGCATTCTTTTATAGTTCAAACACTGAGGTTTTCCTGGTGATGTTTTTGTATCTGCTTCAAACATTGATTGTAGGTGCTCATCAGAACTATGTCAATGAAGAGGTTCTAACGAGTACCCACAATCCCTGTTTTAGAAGAGAAATTAGAAGAATTAAGTATGCCCTGCACACCCTATTTTTTCTGAAAAAAGTGGGTATATGGGGGTGTTATTACGATAACACACCCATGATGCAAAGTAGTGTATTTTTTCAGATCTCCAAAATGGCTACTTTTCTGATGAAAATCCGTGATATTTTTCTGATCCATACTGCAAACACAGGTCTTGGGTGCTCGTTAGAACAGCCTCATTGAGGCAGTTCTAACGAGCACCCACAACCCATGTCTTGAAGCAGAAATAAGAAAAATAATGTATACCCCCATAAACCCTAGTTTTCTCCATATAAAGTGGGGTTTAGGGGGGTGGGGGGTTTTCATTTCACGGACTTGTTCACGTGATGTTACTTACATAGGCTTGTTTACCCTATGGGTCTTAAAATGTTTGCTCTTTAAATTGAGATCTTGTAAACCACAAGATGATGCTGGATTACATGTTGATAAAGCAATTATGAGCTGATTATCGGGTCATTAAATTCATAGTATTAAATAAAGAATGCAGAGAATTGTATATTCTGTTATTTACACAGCTGTGTTATGTCTGCTGAAAGAGAAAGTAATGTATACTATTTATCAATGGTTTCATGACCTACAATCTTTAATTAGGCAGGAACTGCATTTTGAGCGGAGGATTTCAGTAATTCTGAGGCATATACCAAAAGCGACAGCTATTAATATGCTTCTAAAAAAACACTCAATAGATGGTGGATGAGAAGGGTCATCGAGCGATCAGTCTGACGACTTCACTTTGTGAACTCACCGGCAAAAAACTGAGTAATGAGACTGAAGAAAAAAAAGAGAGACAAAAAGTTATCTATATGACAGCAGAAGGTTTTAAAAGAGGGGCGTGGTAAGACAACTAGAGTCTGTGAAATCACAAACTGACTAATAATAGTGTATTTTTTCTTTTTGAACAGGACCTTCTGGTACCAGGGAAGCAAAGGCCCCAGGTATACATTATTTAAATGCTGTTTGGAAGAAACATAGCGTTACGAAGTCCATATAGAGAATACCCTTGCAAACGCCCACTTAATCACTTTATTTTTACTTAAAATATTAAAGGAACATAGATTGTGCACACTTGTTCAAACCACCTCATCGAGGCACAAAGATTGCACACTCTCCTTTGAATCGCATCCTCAAGACTCAGATTGCTTAGTCTCGATCTAACTTTGTGCTTACTCGATCTAACTGCCTTATCAAGTGGCAGACTCGTTCTAACAGCCTCATCGATACAGATAGATTGCACTTACTCATTCTAATGTCCTTATCAAGGCACATAAATTGCTCTTACTATTGGAACCACCTGGCGAAGGTGCAAAGATTGTGCTAACTGCCTCATCAAGGGATATAGGTTGTGCTTACTTGTTCTGTCTGCCTCATCAAGGTGTGTATAACGCAACACTCTGACTTCATAGAGGTACAAATAACGAGGCTAAGTTTAAATCCATTCCAAAGTTACTTAGAAGTAAAGATGTTCAGTGCTTAAGTCCATGTGACTGTCACTGACTTGGGGCGATAACTTTTTGTATAGAAAATACTCAAAATAGCCACGGTGATGTCAAAGTGTTATATAAGACTACCGAGGGTTATTATGGAATCATAGGGTGGGCTTGGCAAACTGTGTAGACCCAAATCAGAAGCTGCTGAATGCGACGTCTGATCAAGATCTACACTATAAAATTTTGCTTAAAACTAGAATAAAAAAGTTAAATGAAACAATTTAAACGGCAGGGATTATTTGCCCTACCTTCGCTTGAAGACAATCGACCCACCAGTACTCTCAGTGCTTTGATTCGCATTCCTCATCTTGGAGGAACTGTGCAATGTTATGTTAATTTTGTTTGGTTGAAAAGGAGGAGTTCGGCAAATGTTAACTTTGGGTGATGTGTCCATTGTTGGTTGTAATTTCTTTGAGCAGTGATTCTATGTAATGCTAATGGTAAATTACTTTGCACTGGCTTTCCTATACTGACAAGTTAGCCTGTCAGTAATAAGAATCAACAGAAGATTTCACATGGGGATAAAATGTCTGTAGGTTTGGGAATTTTCAACGTTTTGAATGGGAAAAGAACATACTTTTTGCCTTTGGGAACGACTCCAGTAACCGGAGTCGGTTCTATCGGGAAAAATCACAGACAGGCATTGCAAGTTTGCTCACTTTAACATAACATTAAAGGAGACAAACATAGTCTTTAATACAAAAGAGCACATAACACTCTTCCCATTTCCCATTGTGTGCCTTTGAAGACAATAACTTGTGGTTTTCAACCATAAAAATGGCCACCATGACATTCTTGGGATGGGAATGCAAAGTCAGTCTGCAGTAATTGCAATGTCCTTCCTTTTTAAGTTAACCTGAGCTATTGGTTGCAAAGGCTTCAATGTACAGTTTATGCTAAAAATTACCAAAAGCCTAATGCAGCTCTCCTTAACCCCCCTGCACAGTGATGCTACACATGAAATTTGGTTAAGGATATAGCCCACAGACATTATTCAGGAGATACATCTTTTAAAGTATGTTAGAATGAGATGACACATTTTGTTTGTTTGATTTGAGGTTTAACGTCCCTGTCAACACTGTAAAGGTCATTTTGGAGACGTTGCTTCCAATTTTGTGGGACTTTTACCCGACATTGAGATGAAATGACATCTCAAGATGTAAACTAATACCTTATGTGGGCCATAGGCTAAGGTGTCAGAACAGAGACTTCTAATAAATGAAAGAGATACAATTTTGTCTTTTTAGCTCAATATGGTGAGTTATTGTGATCAGTGAATGTCCATCGTGTATTGTCCCGCGTCATCAATTTGCTTTAAAAGACTACTCCTCCTAAGCCCTTTGGCCCATTTCATTTAAACTTCACAGGAATGTTGCCTAGGTTGCTCTCTACCAAAATAGCTAAAATCGTTTTGCTTTGATAAACAAGATGGCCACCAGAGCTAAAAATAGAAACAAGAGGCAAAAGGGCCACGTACTATGCTTACCAGAGGTCATGTGGTTTATACCATATACAGGCAAGGTGCCCATTTTATCATGTGACAACAATGCCACAAATAACTTTTAATTGCCTCACCACATAGAGGCTTTACATGTAATTTGGTTTCGATAAGCACAGCTCTTTTAGTGGAGAAGAAGATAAAAATACTGGATCTGAGCCGTCCAAGACAAAGGTCAGTAATGACCTTGACCTTTAGAATTGATTAACTTCCATTCAGCTGATGGTAAATACTATTTCTGATGCGAAAAAGGCTACCATGCAATCAGTAAAATCCACTGTCTTGCCCTTTTTCGATACAAATGTCTATGTTTGTTTGTTTGTTTGTTTGAGGTTTAACGTCCCCGTCAACACTGTAAAGGTCATTCTGGAGACGTTGCTTCCAATTTTGTGGGACTTTTACCCGACATTGAGATAAAAGGACATCTCAAGCCCTGTCGCCCAGTGAAACCAATAGGGTTTATAAGCATGGACGGTCCGCCTCGCACCGCGGTTACTGGACAGGCTTAGATCCTCTAAGCGGTTTACCAGTACTAGTGTGCAAGCTGGATTCAGCTCTGCGTGGAAGCATCATGCAGCCCATATATTTCTTCAAGCCCCTATGGGCGGTGGCTAATGTAAGTGACCAAATTTGTCCTTGACCTAAAACAGGTCAAGGTCCACTAAAGGTCATCATTTGAACAAATTTGGTGGAGCCCGAGTCCCCAATGCTACACCAAATTTCAAGGTCATTGGCTATTTGGTCCCTGAAAAGAAAATTTTTAAAGTTTTTTACAATATATGAGCATGGTGGCTATATTGGTCATGTGACCCAGTCCTTACAAATTTCATTCCCCCTACCCATAGAGGCTCCACATGTAATTTGGTTTCAATCAACCCACCAGTTTAAGTGGAGAAGATAAAAAAAAAATGAATCTGAGGCATCCAGGATAAAGGTCAGTAAATGACCTTGACCTTTGGAATTGATAAACTTCCATTCAGCTAACCGAAAATATCATTTTTGATGTCACAGCCTACCAGGCAATCAGAAATATCCACTATTTTTCCTTTTTTCCATACAAATGTCTAAGTGACCAATTTTGACCTTGACAGGTCAAGGTCAAGCAAAAGTCATCATTTGAACAAACTTGGTAGGGCCCAAATCCCTGATGCTGCATACCAAGTTTCAAGTTCATCGAATAGTTGGTTCTAGAGAAGAAGATTTTGCAAAGGTTTTTACCATATATGGGCATAGCGGCCACATTGGTTAGTTGACCCAGTCCTTACGAACAAATTTTCGTTCCACCCTTCCCAAAGAGGCTTTTCATGTAATTTGGTTTCAATCAACGCTACAGTTTAAGTGAAGAAGAAGATAAAAATACTGAATCTGAGCCATCCAGGACAAAGGTCGGTGAATGACCTTGACCTTCGGAATTCAGCTGATTGCAAATATCATTTCTGATGCCACCAGCTACCATGCAGTCAGAAAAATCCCAAGTCCCCGATGCTGCATAC
The DNA here is from genome assembly GCA_963580285.1 of Lucinisca nassula. Taxonomy (NCBI): domain Eukaryota; kingdom Metazoa; phylum Mollusca; class Bivalvia; order Lucinida; family Lucinidae; genus Lucinisca; species Lucinisca nassula. The sequence goes on along the minus strand of OY757015.1, from coordinate 90,191,874 downwards.
CAAGTTTCAAGATCATCGGCCATTCGGTTCTTGAGAAAAAGTTTTATAAAGGTTTTTATCATATATGGGCATGGCGGCCATATTTGTCATGTGACCCAGTCCTCACGAACAAACTTTCGTTCCCCCTTCCCATAGAGGTTCCACATGTAATTTGGTTTTAATTGACCAAGTAGTTTAAGTGAAGAAGAAGATAAAAAATTCTGGATCTGAGCCATTCTGGACAAAGGTCAATAAATGACCTTGACCTTCGGAACTGATAAAGTTCCATTCAGCTGATTGCAAAGATCATTTCTGATGCCACTAGCTACCATGCAATCAGAAAAATCCAGTTTTGCCCTTTTACCATACAAATGTCAAAATGACCAAATTTGACCTTGACGTAAATCAGGTCAAGGTCAACCAAAGGTCATCATTTGAACAAACTTGGTAGGGCCCGAGTCCCCTATGCAGCATACCAAGTTTCATGAACATAGGCCATTCGGTTCTTGAGAAGATTTTTAAAGGTTTTTATCATATATGGACAAGGCGGCCATATTGGTCATGTGACCCAGTCCTCACGAACAAACTTTCGTTCCCCCTTCCCATAGGGGCTCCACATATAATTTGGTTTTGATCAGTTTCAGAGGAGATGTTGTTTGAAAATGTTGACGACACAGACGACGGATGAATAGATATTCGGCTCTGGTGAGCTAAAAATGTCAACAATTTGCTTAAATGCTAACTCCTCCTACACCTGTGAGCCAATTTTTGTTAAACTTCACAGGAATCTTGCCTAAGTGGCTCTACCAAAATAACTAAAATCATTCTGCTCTGTTGAACAAGATGGTCACCTAGACCTAAAAAATAGAAAAATCTTTAAATGACTACTTCTCCCAGACCCCTGAGTCGAGCTTAAATGACCCTCTAACAAAACAGCTTAAATCATTCTGCTCAAATGAACTAAATGGCTGTAGAGCTAAAGATAGAAAAACATCAATAATTTACTTAAAATTCTAACTCCTCCTGAACCCTTGGGCGAATTTCAGCTAAACATCATAGGAATGTTGCCTAGTGGCTGTCTACCGAAATAGCTAAAATCGTTTTGCTCTGATGAACAAGATGGCCGCCAGAGCTAGAAATAGAAAAATCTTCAAATGACTACACTTCCCATACCCATGGGCCAATTTCATTCAAACTTCATAGGAATGTAGAAGCCTCCGTGGTGTAGTGGTTACGCTACTCGCCTTGTAAACCAGGGATCGCAGGATTGATCCTGGGCTTCTCCAGACTTTAGGATTAGTCTTTAAACCGAGGTCCGGTCTCCGTATGACCTTAGCTGTTGGTGGGACGTAAAACTCAAACACTAACTCACTCATAGGAATGTTGCTTAGGTGACCCTCCACCAAATTAGTTAAAATCTTCTGTTCCAGTGGGCAAGATGGCCACCAGAGCTAAAAATAGAAAAAATGTCAACAGTTTGCTTAAAATGCTAACTACCACTAAATCCGTAGGCCAATTTCAGTTAAAGTCATTTATTCTTAGACAGTAGGACACACCATGTGTTCATAATTGTTTTATTGCCCCCCTGTGATATACTGTATATAGCAGATCAAGGGTGGCCTTTAATAGGGTGATTAGTAGCTGCTGTTGAATTCCCTGACTGAGGCACTAAAGGGGAAAATCAATAAGGTACACTCTAGTTAACAGTAAGCCAATTATTGATTTCCTCCAAGGAGGCCCCTTCTCCAAGGAGGCCCCTTACCTGTTGCAGACAGAGACTTCTCTTCAGTCAGCACTGAGGGCTACATAATATTATGTAATGAAATGATAGTCCTCAATAATCAAGAATAAATGCCTTTAAACTTCACAGGAATGTTGCTTGGGTGGTTCTCTACCAAAATAGCTAAAATCGTTCCTCTTTCACCAACAAGATGTCCATCAGAGCTAAAAATAGAACAGTCTTTAAATGACTACACCTCTTGAAGAAATATATGGGCTGCATGATGCTTCCACGCAGAGCTGAATCGGGCCCGCCCACTAGTACTGGTAAACCGCTTAGAGGATCTATGCCTGTCCAGGAACCGCGGTGCTAGGCGGACCGTCCATGCTAATAAACCCTATTGGTTTCATTGGGCGACAGGGCTTGAGATGTCTTTTCATCTCAATGTCAGGTAAAAGTCCCACAAAATTGGAAGCAGCGTATCCAAAATGACCTTTACAGTGTTGACAGGGACGTTAAACCTCAAATCAAACAAATCAAACTACACCTCCCTGGGCCAATTTAATTCAAACTTCATAGGAATGTTATTTAGGTGACCCTTTACTACAAGAGCTAAAATCGATCCACACCAATGAACAAGACCCTCTACCGAAATAGCTAAAACAGTTCCTTTCCAATGAGAGCTAGAAATAGAAAAATATCAGCAATTTGTTAAATGCAAACTCCTCCTGAACCCTTAAATCTGTTGATTCAAAGTTCACAGGAATGTTGCAAAGGTGGCTTCCTTCCAAAATAGCTGAATTTGATTGCATCTCAAGTACAAGATGGCTTCCAGAGCTAAAAATAGAAAAATCTTTAAACAACAACTCTACCTACATACCCCTGAGCCAATTTGTTTCAAACTTCATAGGAATGTTGCTTAGATGACCCTCTATCAAAAGAGCTAAAACAGTTTTGCTCCAATGAAAAAATGGCTGCCAGTTATCCACATGACTTTCTGAAGCTATATGACATCTTGAAATCAGGTGAGCGACCCAGGGCCATCTTGGCCCTCTTGTTCTGTTTCATGTTTACGGATTTTGCAGAATTTCAACGGGCGGAAGAGAGACTGCTTGGAATAATGGACAAAATGAAGAGAAGAAGTACATCTCAGGTATTGAAATCACTGAAAGAGAGAATAATTTAAAAACTATTACCTCTAAAACTGGACAAATTTTTGTAATAGCAAATCAGTTGATTGGGGATTTAATTTTTAATGTCCCGCCGGGAAGTGGAGCTGGGGTTATGGGAATAGCCTTTGTCTGCCCGTCAGTCTGTATTAAATTTCATTGTCCACTCCCTATCTCTTGAAACCTTTAATAGATTTTCATAAAACTTTGGTCAAATATTCCTTTCAGTGAGCTGATGTGCAGAACCCATAAAAAAATCATGCCAACTCAATGTCAAGGGGACACCATTCCATATCTCCTTTACCCCTAGAAGGATTTTAATTAAACTTTGGTCAAATATTTCCATCAGTAAGCTGATGTGCAGAACCTATAAATATGCCTTCTAGAGCTCAAGGTCACAGTTGAAGGTCACTAGTTTGAACCTTTGAATTTTGTGTCCTTTCAATAGGTCCTTTACTGCTTGAAGGATTTTCATTAAACTTAGTCAAGTATTTGCCTCAGTGAGGTGATTTGCAGAACCTATAGTTAAATCATCCATGCCACTCGAGGTCAAAGTAACACTTGAAGGCAGGGTTTCAAGATGAGCCGATTTCCGATTGAAATTATGTATCGTTATTTATCTCATGTAGCCTATAAAAAAAAACCCTATATATGTCTCGTCGGCGTCCTTGAACATAAAGCAGAGGCTGGTAGCACATCATAAAAGTTACTTTGCATCCCGAAGATGGTATTTTTACTTCACGCCTGGTACTGGCCAGATTGTGTCCCAGACGCACTGTTTTGTGCTAACGCAAACACTGCCCCCACCCTGTATTCTGGTAGAAGTTCCTCTTGTTAGCGAGGGGAAAATACGGCATAACCTGAAAGGGAGTAAAAAATGTTTCATTTCTTTGGCTGGTCTCTTTAAATAATCCAAAGCATGTTTTTTGCAGCTTCTAACACCTGCTCAGGGTCCAATCCAGAGGGTGACTCAGCAGAAGAAGTCACCCTGTCGGGGCTTACTAGGTTGACTTTAGGCCCTTGTGCATGGTAAAGGTAAAGCGAAAATCCGGTGCCGATTGTCAACTAGTATCATAAATTGCATTTAACTGCACTGAATAAAGCATATGGTTTATTGTTTAATAAGCCCTACATCTAAACCGTAAGCTCATGTCGCTCGTGCCACGTGTAACAGTCGACAACTTCTATCAGTGTATAACGGTCACACTAGGTACACACAGAGTTAGGTACAGGTTGATTTGAGTTTAACATCCCCCTCAACAATGTATTGATTATTTTGGAGACATTGTTTCCAAGTTTGTGGGACTTTTACCCGACATTGAGATGAAATCACATTTCAAGCCCTGCCTCCCAAAGAAACCAATAGGGTTTATGTGCATGGACGGACTCACACAACTTTTCCTGGGCAGGCTTAGAGCCTCTAAGTGGATTACCAGTACATGTACTTTAAGCTCTGCATGGAAGCATCATGCAACCCAATCTATTTCTTCCAGCCCCGATGGGCGGGGGTGGGTATATTGATGGTGTATGTTTTTTCTCCATTGATTTGTTTTTACATCCATCAATCCTTTTCAATTTTTATGGACAACAACAAGAATAGGTAGCAATTTTTAATTTTGTAATGGAAAATAATTACTTCTTGTCAGTAAATATTCAGTATAGTAGTCGCAGATAAAATTGACTAGGCGGAGCTTTCCATTGTAACAGTTGGCTTCCATTGAGTTATAAAGGTGAAATGGCTGCGTACTTTGACGTTTGTGCCGGTTACTTTTTTTGACGATCAAACTTTTTTATAGCTTATCAGAGCCAAAGGCTCCAGGGGAGCTTATAGGATAGGCAGTTGTCCGGCGTCGGCGTATGTCGTGTGACGTCAACACTTTCAAACGACATCTCCTCTGAAGCCACTGGGCCTATTCAGCCCAAATTTCATCTGTAGCATCCTTGGGCTGGAGGATTGAAAGTTCATGTTTTTAATGAAAATCGGCTCATTAGTTTGGTTGCTATGGCAACTTAGAGTTTCCATAGACTTATAATGGGGAAAAATTGGAAAATGGCATTTACTGCCAAGCCTTTGCAGATATTTTGACAAAACTTCTATAGAAATGTTTCTTGAGTAAACTTCTCTCAGCCATATGCTTTTATTTCAACCTGAGGGTTCTGGGGTTGTGCTGGGGCCCTGCCCCACCCCCTCCACTTCATAAAAGGCCATACATCTCAGAAACCATTAAGATCCCCACCCCTTAACCATATATATTATTGTTCCTTATGATAAGACCCATTCAGTGACACCAACCTGGGGGCCCCCTGGGATGTGCCGGGGCATTGCCCAACCCCTCCACTTCATAAAAAGGCCAAATATCTCAGAAACCTTACAGATCCCAACCCCTAAACCATATATACTCTTGTTGCTTATGATAAGACACATTCAGTGCCCTGGGCCATGCCCCACCCTTCTACTTCATGAAAGGCCCAATTTCTCGGAAACCTTTCCTTATGATATGACACATTAAGTGACACCAAGCTGGGGTCCCCCTGGGATGCGCTGTGGACCTGCCCCACCCCACACACTTCATAAAAGGCCATATATCTCAGAAACCATTCAGATCTCCACCCCTAAACCATATTATATATATTCTTGTTCCTTATGATAAGATGCATTTAGTGACACCAACGTGGGGGCCCCGGGATGCGTTGGGGCCTTGCCCCACCCCCTCCACTTCATAAAAGGCCCAATACGTCAGAAACCTTACAGATCCCCACCCCTAAACCATATATATTCTTGTTAAAACACAGTGCCTCCCTTGAGCTCTGGTGAGCATAGTGGCCCATGGGCCTCTTGTTTTGTGATTCAGTTCGATTTTATCCCTTTTGGGTATTTCCGTTCAACCGAGTAAATTTAGGGTCGATTAGAGATTCAAGTTTCGGCCTTAGTCAATTTGTGCATTTTTATCCCCCAACCGAATAGGTTCGGGGGATTTAACGATCAGCCTGGCGTCTGTTTGTCCATTCGTCCGTAGACGCAACCTTGTGATGGCCATAACTCCTATACCCTTTGAGATTCATTGATGGTTCTTGGCACACTTGTTCACAAGGCTGAGATGGCCTGTCATGTGCAAGAACCAGAACTCTGGATTCCATACTTTTTGAGTTATCTCCCCTTTTAATAAAATAGAATGACTACTTTGTGATGGCCATAACTCCAATACCCTTTGAGATATATTGATGATACTTGGCACAGTTGTTCACAAGGCTGAGACAGCGTGTCATGCACAAGAACCACAACTCTGGTTGCCATGGTTTTTGAGTTATCTCCCCTTACAATAAAATAGAGTGGCTACCTTGTGCTGGCCATAACTCCAATACCCTTTAAGATACATTGATTATACCTGGCACAGTTGTTCACAAGGCGGAGACCGTGTGTCATGCACAAGAACCACAACTCTGAGTGCCATGGTTTTTGAGTTATCTCCCCTTCCAATAATATAGAATCACTACCTTGTGATGGCCATATCTCCAATACTCTTTGAGATATATTGATGGTACTTGGTACAGTTGTACATGAGGTTAAGCAGATGTGTCACATGCAAGAACCACAACTCTGGGTGTCCTGGTTTTTAAATTATCTCCCCTGACAATATAACCTTGTGATGGCCATAACTCCAATACCCTTTGAGATATATTGATGGTACTTGGCATAATTGTATACAAGGTTGAGACGGCACTTCATGCCTAAAAACCGCAACTCTGGGTGCTATGATGTTTGAGTTATCTCCCCTTCCAATAAAACTGCATGACCACCTTGTGATATCCGTGCCTCCAATACCCTTTGAGAAATATTGGTGGTACCTGATGCAGATGTACATGAGGTTTAGCAGGTGTGTCATGCTCAAGAATTACAACTCTGGGTGCTCTGGTTTTTTAGTAATCCCCCCTGACAACATAACTTTGTGAAGGCCATAAGTCCAACACCCTTTGAGATATATTGAAGGGACTTGGCACAACAAAAGGGGTGTCATGTGCAAGAACCACAACTGTTGGTGCTGTGGTATTTGAGTTATCTTCCCTTCCAATATAACAGTATGACCAGCTTGTGATCTCCAATATCCTTTGAGACATATTGATGGTAATTTGTACAGAAATACATGGGCTTTAGCAGGCATGTCATTCGCAAGAACCACAATTCTGAGTGCCCTGGTTTTTTAGTTATGTCCCCTGACAATATATTTTTGTGATGGCCCTGTGTGTGTGTGTGTGTGTGTGAATTCGGATTTAACGTCGCTTTCAACAATTTTTCAGTCATATCACGACGGTGTCTGGTTGCGACAGGGAGCTCAATGCTCACTTTTATAGTGCTGCCTCACTGAAGTATCATGTCCCAGACACATTACATGATACCACACCCAGTCGCATCATCCTAACACTGGGTCGACCAGCCCTAGCTCTACCCCGTAAACCTGAGTGCCAAGCGAGGAGCAGCTAGTACCATTTTTAACGACTTTGCTATGTTGCGGCCCGGGATCGAACCCGTGACCTCCCGTTCCCCGGAGCGGACATTGTCTGGTCGCTGCGGGTCATGTAAAAATTCACTTTTACATGTTTTTGTACTGGAGTGTAACGGTCCAGTCAACACTATTGAGGTCATTTTTGAGCCGGTCAGTTTACACACGTTACACGATACCACACCTAGTCACATTATCCTGACACTGGGTCGACCAGTCCTAGTACCATTTTTTACCGACTTTGGTATGTGGCGGCTCAGGATCGTTCCCCGGAGTGGACACTAGTCACATTATCCTGACACTGGGTCGACCAGTCCTAGAACCATTTTTACCGACTTTGGTATGTGGCGGCCCAGGATCGTTCCCTGGAGTGGACACTCTACCAGCTGAGCTATCAGGGCCGTTTTTTTTTTTTTTTGTGATGGCCATAACTGCAATACTTTTGTGATATATTGCTGGTTTAATTCTGGTGTATGTTCTATTGGTGAACAATCTTCTGAAGGCCATAGTGGCTTTTGGTCGGGGGATTTGCCATCTCTTCTGATGGCTTATTTTGGTATATTCTGCCAAACTATTGAAACAAAAGAAACAAATCGGCCAGAAGACTAAAATACCCAATCAACCTCAAGTGTTGCTTCAAACTGAGTAGGCAGTGACCTGTTGCTGTTAGTTGTCAACAGCAAAGAAAGCCTCTTCAATTTTGACTTTTTGCCGACTAAAAAGCAATAATTGATTGACCAATTCAAATGTACACAACACTTCCCTGTGTATCCTTGCCAGTCAATGACGACTCGTGTGTCTGGCCCCCGCCCATTAGCCTTAAAGAAATAGCTGGGCTGCATGATGCTTCCACGCAAAGCTGAAACCGACCCGCACAGGAGTACTGGTAAACCACTTAGAGGATCTAAGCCTGCCCAGGCAAAGGGGTACGCCTCACTAATTCCGAAACTAATTCACTTGGTCCATGCTTATAAACCCTATTGGTTCCATCAGACGGCAGGGATTGAGATGTCATTTCAAATGTCAGGTAAAAGTCCAACAAAATTGGAAGCAACGTCTCCAAAATGACCTATACAGTGTTGACGGGGGACGTTAAACCTCAAATCAAACAAAAGACGACTTATGTGTCAGGTCGCTTATTGTTCAAGGTGCCATTCACAATACTGACATTGTGATTACAGAGCCAAATGCCTCAAACACGCCTTATACTTAACAAACACACAAGCAACAGTGAGGTGAAGGAAGCTGAGAGTTTGCATTTATAAAGTGTTTGAAATAGTGACACCATTTCTACAAGAAAGCAGGCAGCTCAAATCTTAAGGCCAGGCTCAAATTTAGTGACTGATCATGCCCAGGCTTTCTTGTATCACTAGCTTTGCGTAAAAAGCGTGCTGGCAGCCCTGTGAGGAGTCATACTTTTTATAAGAGAAAATACAAATTATAATGGTTGTAACAAAACAATGATTGAAATCAGCCTTCAGGCTGCAGAAATATAAATGGTCAAATATGCTATCAGACATGACAGGGCGGACCTCGCCGCTTTTCAAACATATCCCAGCTTTTATTCCGAGCTTACTTATATGCTAGGTTTACAAAGATCTGATGAAAACTAAACAACCTATGGTGATGATAAGATCCAATATAGGCATTTTTAGGTTGGATCCGAAACTAATTCACTTGGTCAAATTTCTGCTCCCGCCCATCGCGGCTTGGAGAAATAGATTGGGCTGCATGATGCTTCCACGCAGAGCTGATACTGACCGCACATGAGTACTGGCAGCTTGGTGACAGTAACACTACAATAATTTCTGCACAGAATTTTGATATTACATCCAGAACTGATGTGCCTGGCTACAAAAAAGCCAAGCTTTATCTACTATCAAAAGAAAAGGTAAATATGATAAAATGTTTCATGTCCAGGATCACTAAATGGTAATCTAACCAATCCCACCCCTCTCCCTAACAGATGCAACATAGGCTATGGCGGAATTCTTGTTAAAGAAATTAGAATCAGTAAAATTTTGTTCAATCTAGTTCTGCTCAAAAAATTTATTAGCTCACAGGTGTGTAAGGTTATGTCAGGCCTAGTGTCCATCCTCCCATCAAAGACACCAAAGCCTTTATTTTGTTCTTCATGTTTGTTTGTTTGATTTGAATGTCCCTGTCAACAGTTTATAGGTCATTATGGAGACGCTGCTTCCAATTTCATGGGACTTTTACACGACATTGAAATGAAATGACTTCTCAAGCCCTCTCACCCAGTCAAACCATTAGGGTTTATATGCTTGTATGGTCTGAGTCGTATCACTCTCCCTGGGTAGGGTTATAACCTTTAAGCAGTTTACCAGTACTCGTTTGCTGTCAGTTTCTACTCTGCATGGAAGTATCATGCTGCCTAATCTATTTCTTCAAGCCCTGATGGGCGATAATTTGCAATGTTTTCTTGAAAATCTGTTGAAAAATGCTTTTGAGCAATCTTATCACCTGATATTTGGCAGAGAGTGCAAGTTGTTCTGCTATTTTAGATGTGTTTTCTGTCATCCTCTGGCCACATCTTAAGATTAAGTCACTTCAGTGATAAAGCATATTGCAAGCAGATTAGTGAATTATATTTTAAAATCTTTTCAGGCAAAAACATCAACAGTTCTAAAAACAGTTGTTGGATGGATGGTTTACAATTTTCGGGAGAGGAGGTATATCTCGGTACGAAGTGGAAAAGGTGGTGGATCCAGATGTATAACAATAAACCGGTCAGCAAAATATGAAGACGTACTAAGCCAACTCAAAGATACATTTTATCCGGGAGGTAGATCCCCACTAGGGAAAGTGACCAAGTTTTTCCATAAACTTGGTGACAGTAACACTACAATAATTTCTGCACAGAATTTTGATATTACATCCAGAACTGATGTGCCTGGCTACAAAAAAGCCAAGCTTTATCTACTATCAAAAGAAAAGGTAAATATGATAGAATGTTTCATGTCCAGGATCACTAAATGGTAATCTAACCAATCCCACCCCTCTCCCTAACAGATGCAACATAGGCTATGACGGAATTCTTGTTAAAGAAATTAGAATCAGTAAAATTATGTTCAATCTAGTTCTGGTCGAAAAATTTATTAGCTCACAGGTGTGTAAGGTTACGTCAGGCCTAGTGTCCATCGTCTGTGGTCTGTCCGTTGTTGATCTGCTGTTAACTTTCACATTTTCGACATTTCCTGTACCAAAAGTCAGATTAAGCTGTTGGTTCCTGATGGGAGGCATCTGGGTGACATGGAGATACAGATTTGCTAAAATGGTTCCTTTCAGCAGCCATCTTGAAATTCTTCAAATGACATCTCCTGAACTAAAGGGACTTGATGGGATTTGTAGTGACATGGAGATTCAAACTTCTAAGAATCATTCTGTTTTGATATCCCAGATGGCTGCCACAGTGCAGGCAGGCATATACACTAAGGTTTGTATGTGTTGCAGTTGTATTCACATGATTGGGTTTACTTATTTGACACCAGAATATGCCAAATGCAGGTGAAACGATAGCTTTGTCATGCCAAACTATACACTTCTACTCTGCATCAGTATCATCTATTCCTGAATTCTAAATCAGACTAAGCTACTCAGAAACTTAACCAGAAGCATCAAGGTAACATGCAGATTCAGAATTGCTAAAGGCAATGTGATATGATAGACAACATGGCCACCAAGGCACAATGTAATATATGATCCGCCTTATCCAGGTGAGCGATTTCGATTTCTAGCCCACTTGGGTCTCTAGTTAGTTCTCAGAAGCTCAGTCAGATATGCGTCTGACTTGTGATCAGGAGGACGTGGGTTCGATACCTGCCAGAGTCTGCAACATTCTTTTGTGGAGATTGTTCATGAATCTTTACTACAGTCATTCTCTCCGCTGATTCAAGAAGGGCAGTTGTCAGTTTCTAACGAAAGAATATGCACTTAACTGGTTAACCGCTTACGGATAAGCTTGCCCAGGCAAAGTGTGGCTAGGTAAACTGACCAGCTCAAATATGACCTCAATAGTGTTGACTGGGCCATTAAATTCCAATACAGACAAACTCTAGTTTTTCTTGGAGATTGACGGCCCCTGTCCATCGAGGCTTGAAGAAATAGATGGGCAGCATGATGCTCCCACGCAGAGCTGAATCTGACCGCACACGAGTACTGGTAATCTGCTTAGAGGATCTATGACTGCCCTGGCAACGCGATGCAAGTCAGACCGTCCATGCTTATAAACCCTATTGGTTTCATTGGGCGATAGGGCTTGAGGTGTCTTTTCATCTCAATGTTGGGTAAAAGTCCCACAAAATTGGGAAGTGTCTCCAAAATGACCTGTTGACGGGGATGTAAAGCCTCAAATCAATCAATCAATTAAAATCATGGAGATTGATCGTGAAATTTTTTCTATGGTCATTCTCTCCCTTCCGCTGATTCAAGAAGGGCAGTTGTCAGTTTCCGGCGAAAGAATGCGTACTGCATGTACTGGTTAACCCTTAACGAATAAGCTTGCCCAGGCAAAGGGTGGATAGGTAAACTGACCAGCTCAAAAATGATCTAAATAGATTTGACTGGATTGTTAAACCCCAATACAAAAAAAAAAAAAAAAAAAAAAAAACTCTAGTTAGTCCACTTTCCTACCCGCTTTTCAAAATGAAAGAAAGTACAGTAAAACCTGTCCTAGTGGCTACCTCTAATAAGCAAGCTACCTGTCTTCAGCAAGCATTTATTTGCTTCCCGAACAATCAACCTGCAGTAGAATCCACCTGTATTAAGCAAGCACCTGTCTTAAGCAAGCTCTTGATTATCCCTCAGGTGCTTGTTAAATACAAGTTGGGCTGTACATTTTTCAAAGTACAGTGAAATTCTGCTATTATACCGTTCTTAAACATGTTCTTAATATAGGAATTTTACTGTATTCCATTTGAAGTTTTATGAAGCATTCTGTACAGTGCACGAAGAGTATTCAGTTTATTCATTCAAAGACTGCTACAAATGTAAAAAGAAATAACTTTTTATTATAAGAAAACACAAACTGGGCTTTGGCAGTTTTCAAGATCAAGATGGCAATGCCTGCCACGCCCAGTCATACAGTACAAGAACAATGGTTTAACCTGCTGCGTCATTAGGTATTTTTATACATGTATATATATTTTAGTACTTCCAAAAAAATTATAAAGTACAAACTGGGTCGGCCCCCGCCCATCGGGGCTTGAAGAAGTAGATGGGCTGCACGATGCTTCCACGCAGAGCTGAAATCTGGCTGCACATGAGTACTGGTAAACAGCTGTAATAGAGGATCTAAGCCTGCCCAGGTAAAGTGGTGTGAGTCAGACTGTCCATGCTTATAAAGCCTATTGGTTTCATTGGGTGACAGGGCTTGAGAAGTCATTTCATCTCAATGTCGGGTAAAAGTCCCACAAAATTGGAAGCAACGTCTCCAAAATGACCTAAATAGTGTTGTCGGGGACACTAAAACTCAGATCAAACAAACTGGGCAGTTGCAGGATTCGAACTCATGCTGGCAATTTATATATATGTATATCAATATAAATGTTTAACTCAACTTGCTGAATTACTTTAGCCACATCCATTTTTGACTTAAACTTCAACCAAATTTCTTTATATGTATTAATGTAGTTGACAACTGCATGACACTGTAGATCCTGATCAGTTGGCTTCTTGGAAGCCATCTGATCAGGATCTACACTATTGGCAAAGGTAGGGGTTGTGGTATTACTTATATAGGATACTGGTTGAAATTATTCATTTTTACAGACCTACCAGTTTCACATTCTAAAAAATTGTAAAAAATGTAAAAAAAAAAAAGGCCTGTGGCGGTTTATTTATGTTGTTGTTTGTTACTTACTGTGTGTATCACTTGTGTCTTGTTATTTTGGATGGCCATATGGCCATTTTGTGGGAAAGTAACTGTCCTTATTGCCTTCCTTTGTTCAGGTTTCCATTATGGTCTGGTTGCTTAATGTTTGTGTTTCTTACATTTGGTGTCTTTGATGGGTGGAGTAAGTTAATTGTATTGATTCCTGATCTTTGTTTTACTTCTACTTATGCTTTGACAATTAATTTTATTTTGTTTCCAGATGCAGGACCCTTTTCCCGATTCTGATTCTGACTTTGAATTGCCAGAATTATCCGGGGTTTGTATGATCATATCTATATATACATATATATGTCAAATCTCTAAATTGTATTTTTTCAATGTAAGGGAATGATTTTGTTTTGATGAAGTCTGCAGTCAAAGTACCTGGTCATTAAATCTAATCCGTAATCCATAACCAATTGTCATTTTGTAACCATTAAAGATCCCAACAACTAAACCAAAATTTATATTCTTGATCCTTGTTACAAGATGCATTTAATAGATATTTTTGAGAGACCTACGGCGCCCCAGCTAAGGAGCGTATTTTACGCAAATTTTTCAGGCAGATACGCAAGTATATTGATATCAATTTTATATCATTTACGCCTAAGTTTTTCAGGATACGCAATTAACCTTTTTTACCAGGAGTATTTTTGTTTACTTTTGAAAATTTCCGAAAATCACCATTAAGTTATAGATCTTTGTTATCCCAAAGCGCGCTTTCACATTGTATACAGAAATGCAAGCATCTCGTGGTTGTACTTGATTAATAGCAAGTTTGATCAAGCTGAACATGCTGAAACTTGATATATAGTTTGAACATGATATGGAGCAACACATATGGTTTCTAGGTTGAGAGCCATCAAATATTAACATATTCATTCTCCTTTGAAGTTCCTGTTAACATTTTCACCGCACTAACTCCTTCTTATGTCCCCCCACCGAAGGATAAAGGGACATATATATGGTTTTTGGTGCAGATCCCGTCGACATATGCATTGGAGTATGCGTTGGCGTTGGTGTGATACTTTTTGTGTGAAAGATTTGTCATAAACTACTGGCTGGATTTTGATCACATTTGCATGGATATAGCATTGGGACAGGATAAGGAACTGATCAGGTTTTGGTAACCTTGACCTTATTTTCAAGGTCACAGTATTGCTAAATAGGTCAAATTTAGGTTGTGTGCAGTATATCTCAAAAGCCACTGGGAGGATTTCAATCAAATTTGCATGTATATAACATTGGGACATGATGAAGAACTGAATGTCACTAATTATGTTTTCTTGACCTTGACCTTATTTTCAAGGTCACAGCCATGTTAAGTAGGACACATTTTGGCCAAACGGGTGGATTTCAATCAGATTTGCATGTATATAACATATGGACAGGATGAAGGACTGACACAGTTTTGGTGACCTTGACCTTCTTTTCTAGGTCACAGCCATGCTAAATAGGTCAAATATTGGCAAAATTCAATTTGTGTGCAGAATATCTCATGAACTTCATGGGGAGGGGTATTTTAATCAGGTTTCCATAGATATGACATTTGGCCAGGATGAAGAACTGATAAGTTTTCATGACCTTTACCATCTTTTTAAGGTCACAGCGGTGCTTATAAATTAAGCAAACAAGGTTGCAAGGGTTTGTCATGCGCAAGAACCACAACTCTAGTGCCATGGTTTTTGGGTTGTCTCCCCTTTCAATAAAATAGCATAACTATCTTGTGATTGCCATAATTGCAATATCCATTAAGATATATATATTGATGATACTTGGTACAGTTGTAAACAAGGTCATCATTGTTTTTGAGTTATCTCCCCTTTTGTTAAAATAGAATGACTATCATGTGATCACCATAACTCCAATACCCTTTAAGACATATTGATGGTACATGGCACAATTGTAAACAAGGTTGAGATGGCGTGTCATGCCAAAAGCCACAACTCTGGGTGCCATGTTTTTAGCTCACCTGAGCTTTAAGTGCTCAAGGTGAGCGTTTGTGATTGACCTTTGTCCGTCGTCTGACCGTCGTTAACTTTTGCTTTAAATGACTTCTCCAAAACTGCTCAATGGATTTTGAAATGATTTCACAGGAATGTACCTTGGGTGACCCACTACCAAAATTTCTCAACAGTTCCACTCGGATGAACACTGAAGATGGTTGCCAGAGCTAAAAATAGAAAACCTTACGAGTGGATGGATTTTGAAATTATTTCACAAGAATGTTCCTCGGGTGATTCTCTTCCAAAGTTGCTCAACTTTCGGTCCAGTGAGCAAGATGACCACCAGAGCTAAAAATAGAAAAATCTTCAAATGACTTCTCCTCCTGATCCAGCAAATTATTTCACAAGAATGTTCCTTGGGTGATTCTCTTCCAAAGTTGCTAAACTTTCGGTCCAGTGAACAAGCTGACCACCAGAGCTAAAAATAGATAAATCTTCAAATGACTTCTCCTCCTGATCCAGCATATTGATTTTGAAATTGTTTCACAGAAATGTTCCTTTGGTGACCCCTATCAAAATTTATCAAACGGTTCTGTTCGGATGAACAAGATGGCCACTAGAGCCAAAAATTAGAAAAAACTTTTAAATGGCTTTTCTTCCTTAAGCAATTGATAGAATTAGAATTAAATTCTACAGGTATGTTCGTCTAGTGGACCTCTATCAAGATTGTTCAAATTATAGCCCTGGGGCCGAAATGACCCTATTCGGGGGCCTTCTGGTTTTACATAGACTTATATAGGGAAAATCTTCTTCTCTGAAATGGCAAGTCCCAGGTCTTTGATATTTGGTGTCAAGCATCTAGTCGACCTCTATCAAGATTATTCAAATTATTGCTCTAAGGCCAAAATGCCCCTGCCCTGGGGCCCTTTGATTTTAGATACCGGTAGACTAAATATAGGAATAATCTTTAAAAATCTTCTTGTCTGAAACCAGAAGGCTCAGGTCTTTGATATTTGCTATGAAGCTTTTCCTAGTGGACTTGGACCAAGCTTGTTCAAGTTAATAGTCCTGGAGCCACATATAGCCCTGCCCCCGGCCCTCTGGTTTTACATACTTATATAGGGAAAACCTTTAAAAATCTCCTTGTCTGAAATCCCAAGATCCAGGTCTTTGACATTTGGTATGAAGCTTTGTCTAGTAGACCTGTACCAACATTGATCAAATTATAGTCCTGGGGTCAAAAATGGAATGACAATAACTCCAATTAGATGTATTGATGATACTTGGCGCAATTGTAAACAAGGTTAAGACGGCATGTCATGTGCAAGAACCATAACACTACAAAATGACCTATACAGTTTTGACAGGGATGTTAAAGGTGCATTATTGAGCTGTCAGAAAAAAAAAGTGCTTCCAAATATATATATATATCGGGTATTTTTTGTTTAAACAATACAAATGAATGTTTTTTATGCAATACTGCGAACAATTATGATCACAGGTTAAGTTTTGTGAGATGGATTCCCTAACTGGGTTTCGAACACCAGTTAGATCTATTTGTAATTTCGGGACAAATATAATGGGGAAACAGGAATGAAATTTCGCCATTCTCTCTCTCTCTCTCTCTCTCTCTGAGTGTGTCGTACGTGTAGCTCAGTGGTCTCTTGGTTCTGACGGTGATAGAGGATCCCGAACAGCATTGTCAACTTTCGTAATTTGCAGTGATGCATATTCATGGAACTTTGAATAGTTGCTCATGCGGGTGGTGGGCAAGAACCATATTAGTTGTACCTATGTAGGGGAAGGGCCGTAACTAATGTGGTGAGAACTTGTGGCCCAACCCCATTGCACTGTTTATATGCAATAAAATATGATTAAATTAAACAAGAACCACAACTTTGGATGCGTGTGTATTTAAGTTATCTCCCCCAACAGTCAAATCATGGTATCACTATAATCCTAATAGTTTGGGTCATACAGTCGAACTTCGATGGCTCGAACTCGCCGGGACCGCCGAAAAAAGTTCGAGCCATCGGTAGTTCGAGCCATTGGAGTCCAACTCGGCAAGATCCATCTTTGTGTACTATGATTTTTTATCAAAGCTGCGGCGATTTTGGTGACTTCCGGTACATTTATCGGTCATAATTTAAGAGTGGATGATGAGCCGTATTTTTGGTTCGTTTTATGATACTGATCACGAGCCTGCGTGACTTGATAGATAAAATTGGAATTTTTAAAACGGTAATTAGTGCGAGCCATCGGTGGGATTTTACATAGAAAATGCACTCTAGGGACCAGGCTTAAAGTTCGAGGGTTCGAGCCATCGTGGTTCGAGCCAAGGGTGGCATGTTTAGATAAAATGAATAGGGATTTTGCCGGGACTGAGAAGTCAGTTCGACCCAAACGTGGTGTTCGAGCCTACCCAGTTCAACCCATCGAAGTTTGACTGTATAATCATGCAATATTTTTCTAATGTCCTACTGATTTTAGCAGCTATTTAGTTGTGGATTAGTTGTTGTGATTTATTCCTTGTGCACTTTGTGTTGGCTCTTCCCATTAGGCTTAGATTGGGCTACATGATGCTTCCATGCAGAGCTGAAATTGACCACACATGAGTACTGGCAAACTGCTTAGAGGTTCTAAATAGAAGTGGAGGCAATGATCAGGAATCAATACAATTAATCCACAGCTCCCATCAGAGACACCAAAGGGAAAGAAACACAAACATGAAACAACAGACCCAGATGGAAACATCAATAGTGGAAAGCCAAAAGGACAGTTACTTTCCCACAAAATGGTTAATAGGCTATCCAGAATAAAATAATATAAGCAACACAAACACCCAAAGACAAACCATAACAAAAATGAACCGCGACAGAAGAACTGCCTTGGAACGGTCAGCGGAAACGAATTCCACTGGGGGGCTTAAATTGATTTTACATGGCCACAATCCTCGCCCTTACTTCCGTCGCGATTAAGACAAATAATTTGTTCAGTCCGCATGAAGGCCTCCTAACTCATCAGTGCAACATCTAGTGGTGGGCCGATGATCGACTATAGTCGAAAGTCAGTTGGTTTTGGCTTCCGATAGCGATAATCGATTGAGAATTCTCTAGTCGATTGTAGTTGGTTCCGGTACTTGGTATTCCGAGTTTTAGTGCATTCCGGTATTCCGTCGCACTTTTCTATTACCGTATTCGGGCGTGTATTACCGCAGTTTTTTTTCCTCAAATTACAGTCCCAAGTTCAGGGTAATCCACCCGAATTATTTTTGGACCATTTTATTTTTACTTTTGTCAGCTGAAAATACGATGCATCTCATGTAATGCTCTATCCTTTTACGATTCCCGACATAAATAATGTTTAATTGTCCACTAAATTTTACTTACACATGAGTAATATAACAATCTCCATTACTAGCAAGCCCGATTTTGCGAGTATTATTCCTAAAACTCTGATTTCAAACGAAATAAACAAGGAAGTTCAATGCGAACATCAAAGTTTTCCGGCATCCAAACCGCCACCCACAAACCACCGCTGCAGTTTTTTTTCTGCACGCGATCGGTAAATGACGTCATCGGACCCCAGCAACCCCACACGTGTCTATTGTTTTATCTTAATGGGGAGTATCTTTCATAAAAAATTGTTTGGAAACGGTAAAAATAATCTCAATCGCAAAACGGTTGTGGAAAACTGCGCTTTCCGTAAGCTCCGTGTCAATAACCAACAACAGCATACAGATGTGTTAACACAAATTAAAGCTTTCAACTTTTCTCGCCAAGCGTCTGCTATTTGGCGCCAAAGCATAACCATTCACGAGATAGTAGAATAGTCGTAGCAACTCGTCTTAGGAGCAATTAAATAATTTTCACATTGATTGCGGATTAAATTTTATGATTGGGTAATTAACGCAAATTAGAGACTTTACTTGACCACATTTTCACACCTTATCGACACGCACCGCAGGGTGGCAATTATATGACAGGGATTAACAATAGTGTCATAATTGAACCGTTAATATAAATCATCAAACAGTGTAAATCCAAATCAGACGTCTGCGGCGTCTTTCTGAGGTGTCTGATCTGGGACTGCTCTGTTTGCCGATGTCCCAAAAAAGGGCCGCGGGCATATGTCGGTTAATAAATAAATAACAATGGTGAATAGATAAAGTTTTTTTCAACATTTTAATGTAAAATACATGCTTTCTGGTGATACTCGCACGCACGTGCATTTTCCCGCCTTTTGAAGACGATCGAGCGTTCCGATGTGTGTTACAAAAACTGGCCAAATTCTTACTTTTTCTCACTTGCGCATCCACCAATTTTTCCAACTCAGGGGGCCGAAACTTTGCTGCTATTTTCAAAGGCAGGCAACTTTTGTGACTTTCTGTTTGATTTTAAGCATGTCAAACCCCTTATGGAAAGGGGTGTTCACTAAAAGGAAAGAATTTGCTCCTAGACTCCTATTGACAAGGTAGGCCAAAAACATATTTGACATAGCTGCCTCTGATGAAGATGTATACATTCTCCTTAAATTAGAATTCTTGAGAGATTAAACAGACTAATCACTCATCTAAAGTGGTCCGTCTTCAATCACTCGGAGCTCAGGTCTGCACCGTCATAAGGTGTTGTTTCTAGTCCGAAGTTGTGCACAAATATTGTTTCATTGTCAAAACATTTAGTCATTACTAGTCATTATGATATATATCTCTTTTAGAAACAAACAGCATAATGACTGAATAATAAACCATTCCTTTCAATATAAAACATCCATTCAACAGTAGTCATTCAAATTTCTCATTTCACTGAATTATTTCAAGGTTATTAGGAAATAAAACAAAGAGTTCTGTGTTTATGTTTTTCCTTTATTTTTTAACATAATGTTCAGAAAAATCTCAAACATACAGTAAGTATTATGCATATATAAACAAAAATACAAAAGGCATTTAAACATACATGTACTCAAATTTTAACATAAAAGAGAAACCGATTATGCAATCGATAGCTAGTTGGTTTTCTCTTCCGATTATAAACCGATAATCGATTGTGATTTGAAACCGATTGCCCACCACTAGCAACATCTCCGTGAACACAAAAATCAAACAACCACAGAGATGAAACAATGGTGAGGACCACTGAAATGCTGGAGCAAAAGAAAACCAACAGTTAAATTTCGATGGTCCCGACCAGAGACGAGCCTGACTTAAAAACTGTATGCAAGTCAGACCGTCCATGCTTATAAACTGCAGGGCTTAGAATGTCATTTCATCTCCATGTGCGGTAGAATTCCTACAATTTTGGAAGCAATGTCTCCAAAATGACCTATACAGTGCTGACAGGGATGTAAAACCTCAAATCAAACAAACTAACTTTCTGCATGTTTAAATCATCTGAATGCCATATTAGCTTTGGGTTGTGGGATTTGCCATCTGTTCTGATGACTACATTCTAACTTTTATTAAACTTTCAGATTTGAAATAAAAAATTCCCAGAATATATTTGGATATTTTTTATGGAAAAATGTTTGGGACACTCATTGGTATATGAAACACTGCGTGATGAAACTTGTACAATGTACAGACCCCAAGGCACGTGTATGCAAGATGATATCATATATATGAGGTCATAAGTGTGTGTCTTCACTTGTTTAATTTCTTGCTTTTCTTTCTTCTTTTAAGGTCATCAGCCAAGAACCCAATACCACCACCACTAACAGCTCCACATCAACCCCATTGACAAGTCTTGCACATCTTCAACAGTCACCAGGACCTGCAAAATGCAGTATTTGTGTCGACAGACTGCCAGACACATGTTTGTTGCCTTGTATGCACACAATGTGTCTGATTTGTGCAGAACAAATTCAAGGGTTTGGGCAGCCATGCCCAATATGTAGAACGCCAATTGGAGAAATTAAACGCTTTTTTATGTAATGTAAACTTACTTAAGCGCTGTTCATACTGGTCAGTATTTGTTTGTTTGATTTGAGGTTTAACGTCCCTATCAACACTATTTAGGTCATTTTCGAGACATTGCTTCCAATGTTGTGGGACTTTTACCCGACATTGAGATGAAATGTCCTGCCACCCAATGAAACCAATAGGGTTTATAAGCATGGACGGGCCGACTCGCAGCAATTTTCCTGGGCAGGCTTATACGTTCTAAGCGGATTACCAGTATTCATGTGCGGTTGGTATCAGCTCTGCGTGGAAGCATCATGCAGCCCAATCTATTTCTCTAAGCCCCGATGGGCGGGGGCAGATATTGCTCAGTATTGATACATAGGTTTTGTGACAAATGCATTGAATGCCTTGGCTTCTATTAAAGGAAAATGGTGTAAATGTGCAACATTTTGAGGCAATTGACAGATTATTTATTTGTTTAGTTGTTCATCGATGTCCAAAAGAGAATCATGCCTTTCAGAATCTAATATTGATTTGTTTTTTTTTGTTTGTTTTTTCATCTACAGTAGGGTGAAGTCTATATAGATTTTTCTCCGGGCACTGCAGTTTCTGTGAAGATTTTTTAAGCTTTTTTCCATTATGAGTCTATGGGAGCTAAGAGGCCCCGGGGTGTGGTCCATTTGGAACCCAGGGGCATGATTGGCAGGAATTATGTAGGTGACCACTTGCCGTTGCTACATGCTAAATATCTAAGCTCTGGGCCCTGTGGTTTCAGAGAAGAAGATTTTTGAAGCTTTTTTTTTCCATTATGAGTCTATAGGAGTTAAGGGGCCCCTGGGCATGGCCAGTTTGGACCCCAGGGGCATGATTGGCAGGATTTATGTAGGTGACCACTTGACATTGTTGCAAGCTTAATATCTAAGCTCTGGGCCCAGTGGTTTCAGAGAAGAAGATATTTTAATTTTATACCATTGTAAGTCTATGGGAGCTATATGTTGCCATGGCAACCAGAATTCCAATCTGATCAGCCCAAAAACCTGATGCAGCCTTTCCCCCTACCTGATGATGCTTCACATGAAATTTGATCAGGATTGACTATGGGGTATTAGAGATATACTTATTTGAAAATGTGTACGGACGGACGGACGCACGACGGACGACAGACGACAGACAAAAAGTGATCACAAAAGCTCACCTTGTCACTAGGTGACAGGTGAGCTAAAAAACTTAAAATGGAAAAAAAAAACCTTGAAAAATCTTCTTCTTTTGAAACCATAAGGCCCAGACTTAGGTATTTAGCATGTAGTAATGTCGAGTGGTCGCCTACATGAATTCTGCCAATCATGCCCCTTGGGTCCAAATTGGCCAAATCCTGTGGCCCCTTAACGTCAATAAACTTATAATGTTAAAAAAGCTTCAAAAATCTTCTCTAAAACTATGGATATTTAGTATAAAGCAACATAAAAAGGTCGCCTACATAAATCCTGCCAACCATGCCCTTTGGGTCAAAATTGGCCATGCCCCAGGGCTCATTAGCTCCTGTAGACTTATACTTGAAAAAACATCACAAATCTTCCTCTCTGAAACCATAAGGCTCAAAGCTTAGATATCTAGTATGTAGCAGTGTCAAGCGGTCTCTTACACTAATGATTTTCTGGTATACAGGTGAGTGATATAGGGCCATTGGGCCCTCTTGTTTATGAAATTCAGTTCTTTAGTTTGGTTGCTATGGCAACTTAGTTTCCGTAGACTTATATTGGGGCAAATTGAAAATTTGCATTTACTGCCGAGATATTTTGGCAAAACTTTCATAGAAATATTGTTTAAGCAATCTTCTATCTGTCTTATGATTTAAGGTCAACTGTCCATTTATATTGGTTTCCAAACATGAATTAAAAAAAAATACTTAAAATATTTACCATATTTGCCTTTACAAGTTTGGTGTTTTTAATGAAATTTGGCTCTTTAGTTTGGTTACTATGGCAAGTTAAGCGTTTCCATAGACCTATAATGTTGAAAAATGGAAAAATGACATTTACGCCTTTCAAGATATTTTGTCAAACTTTTATGGAAATATTTCTTAAACAATGGTCTATCTGCCATGTAATTTTAGGCCTACTGGTTGCCAGATTGGGCAGTTGTCAATTCTTATCTGTTGTCTTGCAACAGCACATTCAAGCAACATCAGTCCTATGATGCCATTAGGCTGATAGGGTCCAAATTTCATCAGCCTCCATGGTTTATTAAAATACATGGCTGCCAGTGGTCAGTGCCCCCTGAGTTCTGGTTAGCATAGCGGCCTGTGGGCCTCTTGTTCAACATTTTATTGATAGTCAGTGGTTTTATGTTACTTTTTCACTTGCTGGTCATACCTTTTACCATTACTGCTAACAGCCCAAAATTTCTATCTTGAAAGATTGGTCTGTCAAAAAGTTGTGATAGCAAAATGTCTGTACAAAATTATGATCACAAAATGTCTGTCAAAGTTTGTGTCAATTGCACAAAACAGTAATCAAAACATTCTTTTCATTGTTAAACCAACAGAAATTAATTTTTTTTTTCATTTAAACATTTACCTGATTTGTGGTAAGACTATTTACAGCCTTCTGAATAACTGAAAGCTTCCACAACTATTATCCTTGTAATATTTGTATCTTGCGTTCATAAACTTGACAGACATGTGAGATCATCACAAATGTTTGACAGACAAGACTGATTGCTGTTTTTTCTCTTTGTTCATTGTATAACTGTGAGTGGTTCTGGTATATCTGTATTTTTAGCTCACCAGAGCCGAAGGCTCCGGGGGAGCTTATAGGATATGCAGTTGTCCATCGTCTGTGTCGTCTGCGTCTGGTGACGACAACACTTTTAAACGACATCTCTGAAGCCTCTAGGCTGTTTGGGCCCAAATTTCATCTGTAGCATCCTTGGGTTGGGGGATTGTAAGTTTGTGTTTTTTATGAAATTTGGCTCATTAGTTTGGTTGCTATGGCAACTTAGAGTTTCCATAGACTTATAATGGGGAAAATTGAAAAATGGCATTTACTGCCAAGCCACTGCAGATATTTTGACAAAACTTTCATAGAAATGTTCCTTTAGTAAACTTCTCTAAGCAATATGCTTTTATGTCAACCTGGGGGTTGTGCCGGGGCAATTCCTCGCCCCCAGTACTTCATAAAATGCCTTATATCTCAGAAACCTTATAGATCCCACCCCTAAACCATATATATTCTTGTTCCTTATGATAAGGTGCATTAAGTGATACCAACCTGGGGATCCCCCCGGATGTGCCGGGGACATGCCCCACCCCTTCCACTTCATAAAATGCCATTTATCTCAGAATCCATTCAGATCCCACCCGTAAAGCATATATATTCTTGTCTCTTATGATAAGACGCACTCAGTGACACCAACCTGGGGGTCCCCAAGGATGTGCCTGGGCCATGCCCAACCCCTCCATTTCACAACAGGCCCAATACTCCAGAAACCTAACAGATCCAAACCCCTAAATGAAATATATTTTTGTTCCTTATGATAAGTTGCATTGAGTGACACCAACCTGGGGGACACTCAGGATGTGCCGGGGACATGCCCAACCCCCTCCACTTCATAAAAGGTTGGCCTCCGCCCATAGGGGCTTGAAGAAATATATGGGCTGCATGATGCTTCCACGCAGAGCTGAATCCGGCCTGCACACTAGTACTGGTAAACCGCTTAGAGGATCTAAGTCTGTCCAGGAATTGTGGTGCGAGGCGCACCTTCCATGCTAATAAACCCTATTGGTTTCATTGGGCAGCAGGGCTTGAGATGTCTTCATCTCAATGTCGGGTAAAAGTCCCACACAATTGGAAGCAACATCTCCGAAATGACCTTTACAGTGTTGACGGGGACGTTAAACCTCAAATCAAACAAACAAACAAAACTTCATAAAAGGCCAAATATTTCAAAACCTTACAAATCCCCACCCCTAAACCATATATATTCTTGTTCCTTATGATAAGAAGCATTAAGTGACACCAACCTGGGGGCCCCCCCAGATTTGCTGGGGACATGCCCCATCCCCTCCTCTTCATAAATTGCCATTTATCTCAGAAACCATTCAGATCTCCACCCCTTAACCATATATATTCTTGTTCCTTATGATAAGACGCACTCAGCGACACCAAGCTGAGGGTCCCCCAGGATGTGCCGGGGTCATGCCCCACCCCCTCCACTTCATAAAAGGCCAAATATTCCAGAAACCTTACCGATCCCCACCCCTAAACCATATGTATTCTTGTTCCTTGTGATAAGACACATTTAGTGACACCAACATAGGGTTCCCCCAGGGCTCGCCCGGGCCATGCTCCACTCTTCAATTTCACACAAGACCATATATCTGAGAAACTGTTCAGAGCCCTACCCCTAAGCCATATATATTCTTGTTCCTTATGATAAGATGCAATCATTGACACCAGCACCACCCCCCTTTACTTTATTAAAAGCCATATATCTCAGAAACTGGTAAGATCCCAACCCCTTAACCAAATATATTCCTGTTCCTTATGATAAGACCCCACTTCATAATAGGCCATATATCTCAGAAACTATTCAAATCCCCACCACATAATCACATATATTCTTGTTCATTGTTATTAGACATATTCAGTCAACCCATCTTGTGGGGTCTGCAGGGGCCATTTCTCTCCCATCCACTTCATACAAGGGCCTCATATCTCAGAAACTGTTCAGCATTAGGTTGCAACAATCTTGGGCTTTTCTGGAATCCACCATGCCCGAATCCCTCCACTGCTTAAAAGGCCTTACATCTCAGGAGCCATACATATCCCACCACTAAACCATATTATATGTCTCTGTTCTTTTTAATAAGACACATTTAGTGACACCAACCAGGGCTCCATTGGGTTCATGCCCCACCCTCTCTACTATATAAAACACCTAATATTTCAGATACAGTCCACATGAGTGCTCATTTGGGAATGGGGTTTGTTTGGGAGACTTTATAATTGGTAGATTAAAATCATACCATGTTAAAATATATGTCGGCCCCTGCCCATCGGGGCTTGAAGAAATATATGGGCTGCATTATGCTTCCACGCAGAGCTGAAACCGACCCGCACACGAATACTGGTAAACCACTTAGAGGATCTAAGCCTGTCCAGGCAAAGCGGTACGAGACGGCCCGTCCATGCTTATAAACAATATTGGTTTCATTGGGCGTCAGGGCTTGAGATGTCATTTCATCTCAATGTCGGGTAAAAGTCCCACAAAATTGGAAGCAACGTCTCCAAAATGACCTTTACAGTGTTGACGGGGATGTTAAACCTCAAATTAAACAAACAAACAAATTTTAAAATACATGTCTGCCATTGGGCAGTGCCCATCCGAGCTCCGGTTTATGAAAGTTGGCTCTTTGGTTTGTTTGCCATGGCAAGTTAAGAGTTGACTTACAATGGGGAAAATTGAAAAATGACATTTATGTCTTTCAAGATATTTTGTCAAACTTACATAGAAATGTTCCTTTAATAATGTTCTTTTAGGCCTATTGGTTGCCACAGATGGGAAATTGTCAGTTGTCATCTGTTGTCCTGCAACAACACATTCAAGCGACATCAGACCTCTGAAGCCACTAGGCCGATTGGGTCCAAATTTTATCTGTAGCATCCTTGGGCGCAGGGCTTCCATGGTTAATTAAAATACTTTGCTACCAGTCGGCAGTGCCCCCTGAGCTCTGGTGAGCATTGTGGCCCATGGGCCTCTTGTTTAATGTTTATTTGTGTAAAGTTATTAAAACTAATCTATGTTATTAAAACTAGTCTGTATGTTTTGAATCAGTGTCGAGGGAAATGTTGCTATTGTGAGAATGTCAGCACTAATGTTTGACGGACTTTATGATTGCACCACTTTGAACTGAAATAATGTAATTTACACTTAGATTAAAAATCTTAATCCTGTTTAATTGTGCATATATCAACATGATAAAAATGAATACAAGGCATTGGCAAAAGGTCTAAATCAAATAGTAGCAGAGTGTGCAATCATCAGGAATCGATACAATTAACCCACAGCTCCCACCAGAGACACCAAAGGGAAAGAAGCACCGACATAAAATAGGTAGACCCTAATTGAAACATCAGTAGCGAAAAGCCAAAAGGACAGTTAGTTTGACAGAGAAGTTAAGTATCTATGGCATGACTGCAAAGCAATATCTGGAACACTCAACTGATTTTTTCATTGTTTCTAATATCATTTAGTGACAAAATATGTCCTTCTCAGTATTCTGACAGCTAAAAACAGTAGCATTCATAGACAGTGGGTATTTTCCCTATACATTATGTCATGTCTTTGAATGGGAGTTGTGTCCGTCAAAATTATGTAACAATTGCACCGTTTCCTGCTCATTATTACTCTGAAAATCTCAATCATCGATTTTTTCGTTTCTCACTTTTAATACTCATTTTAGCCCATACATCACTATGGGAAAGTTTTAGACCTCACCCTCCACCGATTTATCCAACAAGTCGTATGCCTCTACGACAGCCAGGTAAGGGTGTGATTATTTGGAGAAAATTTCAAAATCTAAATTTTCTTTCACAGACTAAGACACTCTGACAGGTTTGCCCTACCCTTTTAAACCATATATAGAAGTGGTTACTGCTCTTGTAAACAAGGGTGTCTATGTTTTATTTGCACGATCACTTCATGGAAAATCATTAGCTGTGACACCACATCTGATATCAGTATAATAAGTTTTGACCACTGTTGACAGCACATCCCACTATTGGCTCCCCATTCCTGTAGTGAGCCTCTATCTAGTCATTCGAATATAAGGTGCGTCGCAATTGATATCTATTTAAAAAGCGCATCACATGGATTTGAATATTTATTATTTTACCTGACAATCATCGTCAAATGGACTTAGTCTGTGGTCTCATTTATTTGTTTTGCAATTTTCTCCAAATAATCGCAGCCTTTCCTGACTGTCGCAGATGCCTACAACTTGCTGGAGAAGTCGGTGGAAGGTCAGGTCTAAAACTTTCCCATAGTGATATATGGGCTAAAATGAGTATTAAAAGGAAGAAACGAAAAAATAAGTGATTCAGATTTTCTGAATTTAGTAGCTGTGTTTATGAACAATTAAACATTGAATAATTAAAAATTTGGAAACAGAGGTAAGAATTAGAAATATTTTGTTAAAGAATAAATACAGTGTTGTGATCTTTTTGACACACAAATTCCATTGTTAAATGGAAGTTGTCTGATGCCTTTGTCACAAAAACCTATGCATTTAAATTGACCAGTGTGCTGTTTTATCTCTCCTTTTTGTTTTTAACTTTGGAAGGAAAGAAATTGGTTGCATGTCTTAAACAAATGTAGCTGTTGTTAACCATCTTGATTTTACTGTTACTCAATACTGGCTGTAACCAAAGGACATTGACACTTTAACCATGTAGAAGGTAGGACAAGGCATTGTTAGTATAAAGTGAATGTTAGAAGAAATATGTAGGGTAAGATGGTTTGTCAGCAAAGGGTAAGATAGCAAAGGGTAAATACCCTACTTTAGATTTGGTTCAATGAGTTTAAGAGTTGGCTAGTCTACCAAAACAGATAGGGTATGTAGGGTGGTGTTGAATAGGTACTGGTCAGGATAGGACGTCCATCCCTAAATAAACCTACCTTCCAAGTATGGTTAGGGTAGGATATGGTCACCCTACTTGTTAGGTATGGGGAAAATGTGGTGAAGTAGTTATCCTGGTATATTTAGGTAAGATATGGTAGGCATGAGTTAAAATGACTTGGCTTGTGTTAAGAGAGCCTAGGCCAGATTGACCATTATTCTACACTTCACTATCTAGTTGGCAGAGTTGTGTTGGATTAAGTACTTGTAGGTACATTTGTAATAGCAGTTAGGGTAGTGGTAGTATGCATTACATGTATAGCACACCAGGCTAGAATACATTACCTTATCTGGTAAGACATTTTGTCTTGAAGGTGAAGGTGATCCTGTGTCCTTTTGTAAAATTGAAAGGGCCATTTTGAGTCTGCTATTTGAATGTGCATACATTTTAGCTCACTTGTCACATAGTGGCAAGATAAGCTTTTGTGGTCACTTTTCATCCGGCGTACAACCTTTAAAAATCTTCTTGCCTGAAACCAGATGGCCCAGGTGTTTGATATTTGGTATGAAGTTGTTCATAGTGGGCCTCTACCAAAATTGTTCAAAGATTGTTCAAATTATAGCCCTGAGGCCAAAATGTCCCCGCGCTAGGGCCCACTGGTTTAACATAAACTTACATATGGAAAAGCTTCTGGTTGGGGGCCAAAATGCCCCCACGCCAGGGCCCACCAGTTTTACATGCACTTATATAGGAAAACCTTTAAAAAATACCCCAGCGCCTGCGCCACTGGTTTTACATAGACTTACATTGGGAAAACCTTTAAAAATCTTCTTGTCTGAAACCATGTGGCTCATTTGTTTGGTATATGGTATGAAGTTGTATCTAGTGGGCCTCTACCAAGATTGTTCAAATTAAAGCCCTGGGCCAAAAATGCCCCCGCTCTAGGGCCCACCGATTTTACATAGACTTACGTAGGGAAAACCTTTAAAAATCTTCCTGTCTGAAACCAGAAGCCCCAGGTCTTTGATATTTGGTATGAAGCTTCGTCTAGTGGACGGTATCTTTACCAAGTTTGTTCAAATTACAGTCCTGGTATCAAAAATGGACCCAGGCCCCACCGGTTTTATTTAGACTTGCATAGGGAAAATCTTCTTTTCTGAAACCAGAAGACCCAGGTCTTTGATATTTGGTAGGAAGCTGTATCTGGTAGAAATCTTCCAAAAGTGTTATTATTATAGCCCTGGGGCCAAAAATGACACCACCCTGGGGCCCACTGGTTTTACATGGACTTATATAGGGAAACCCTTTAAAAATCTTTTCGTTTCAAACCAGAAGGCCCGGGTCTTTGGTGTTTGGTATGAAGCTTCATCTAGCCGCCCTCTGCCAAAATTGTCCAAGTTATAGCCCTGGGGCCAAAAATTCCCCCACGCCGTGGCCCACTGGTTTTACGTAGACTTATATAGGGAAATCCTTTAAAAATCTTCTCGTCTGAAACCAGAAGGCCCAGGTATTGTATTGAAAGTAAGACTGAGCCGCTTCATCTCCTACTGGTGCACTAGAACCTGAATATCAGTGTCAACGGGGTGTCCATATACTGACATTCAAGTCAGTTCTGTATTGTCACAGGGAACCACTGACTCATATGTCTAGTATCTAATGCCAACTCTTGTTTACTAAACTTATGATCATCTGGTGACAGGTGAGCGATACAGGGCCATCTTGGCCCTTATTGTTTATTATTAGATAGTCTGGATTCAAAGTATATTTAATTGTTCCAACCTTCTGTAAATACTATTGATTTAGACTTCCAGCTTATTTGTTATATAGTTTTTTTAGCACAAATATAAACCCCTGAGTTGGATGCAAAACTATATTGTATCTACATGTACATCCAAAATTGCTTTTCAGCACCAAACTGTTGTAGATCTAACTGCAGTCAAAATTGTTTTGGTCCGAAGTTCAGTGTCGGTTTTGCTTGCAAGACTATTGTATCAGAAATACAAGATGTTCCTTAATTATTAACATTGCCCATGGTTCAATTGAACAGTTATAATGTCAAGAAAATAGAAATGTTTTTCACATCTTTTGAAGAAAAAAAAAATCGTGAAAATTCTGATACAATGGTGTTGCAATCAGCTTTCAATTAAATCATTTTTAGCTCACCAGAGCAGAAGGCTCCGGGGAAGCTTATAGGATAGGCAGTTGTCCGTCGTTGTCTGCATCAACACTTTCAAACGACATCTCCTCTGTCGCCACTGGGCCAATTCAGCCCAAATTTCATCTGTAGCATCCTTTGGCTGGGGGATTGAAAGTTTGTCTTTTTTTTAATGAAAATCGGCCCATTTGTTTGGTTGCTATGGCAATTTAGAGTTTCCATAGACTTATAATGGGGAAAATAGAAAAATGGCATTTACTGCCAAACCTTTGCAGATATTTTAACAAAACTTTTATAGAAATATTCCTTGAGTGCCACCCCCTCCAGTGCATAAAAGGCCATATATCTCAGAAACCATTCAGATCCCCACCCCTAAACCATATATATTCTTTTTTCTTATGATAAGATGCATTCAGTGAAACCAACTTGGGGGTCCCCTGGGAAGTGCCGGGCCCATGCCCCACCCCTCCACCTCGTAAAAGGTCCAATATCTCAGAAACCATTTAGATCCCCACCCCAAAATCATATATATTCGTGTTTCTTATGATAAGATTCATTCAGTGACCCAAACTGGGGGTCCCCTGAGATGTGCCCAGGCCATTCCCCCACCCCCTCCACTTTGTAAAAGACCAAATATCTCAGAAACCGTTGAGATCCCCACCCCTAAACCATATATATTGTCGTTCCTTATGATAAGACGCATTCAGTGATACCAGCCTAGGGGTCTCCCAGAGTGCGCCGGGGCCATGCCCCATCCCTCCACTTCATAAAAGGCGATTTATCTCAGAAACCATCCAGATCCCCACCCCCAAACCATATATATTCTTGTTTCTTATGATAAGACGCATTCAGGGACACCAATCTGGGGGTCCCCTGGGATGTGCCTGGGCATGGCCCCACCCCCTCCACCCCATAAAAGGCCCAATATCTCAGAAATCATTCAGATCCCCACCCCTAATCTATATATATATTCTTGTACCTTATGATAAGACGCATTCAGTGATTTCAACCTAGGGTCACCCAGGGTGCGCCGGGGCCATGCCCCATCCCTTCACTTCATATAAGGGGATATAAAAGCCATATATATATTCTTGTTTCTTATGATAAGATGCATTCAGTGACACCAACCTGGGGGTCCCTTTGGATGTGCCCAGGCCATGCCCCACCCCCCTTCACTTCATAAAAGGCCCAATATCTCAGAAACAGTTTAGATCCCCACCCCATAACCATATATATCCTTGTTCCTTATGATAAGAGGCATTCTGTGATACCAACCTAGCGGTCTCCCAGGGTGTCAGGGGCCATGCCTCACCCCACCCCTCCACTTCATAAAAGGTGAAATATTTCAGAAACCATTCAGATCCCCACCCCAAAACCATATATATTCTTGTTTCTTATGATAAGACGCATTCAGTGACACTAACCTTGGGGTCCCCTGGGATATGCCTAGGCCATGCCCGATTCCTGCACTTCATTAAAGGCGATATATGTCAGAAACCCTTCAGATCCCCTACCCAAAACATGTATATTCTTGTTCCTTATGATAAGACGCATTCAGTGACACCAACTTGGGTGTCCCCTGGGATGTGCCTGGGCTATGCCCCACCCCCTCCACTTTGTGAAAGGCCCAATATCTCAGAAACCATGTGGATTCCCATCCCTAAACCATATATACTCTTGTTCCTTTTGATGAGACAAATTTAGTGTTACCAGCCTAGGGGTCTCCCAGGGTGCGCTGGGGCTATACCCCAACCCTCCACTTCATAAAATGCCATATATCTCAGAAACTGTTCAGATCCCTACCCCTAAGGCATGTATATTTGTATTCCTTTTGATTAGACTCATTCAGTCACATCAACCTTGGGTGTATTTGTGCTAGGGCAATGTGTCGATGCCATGGCCCACCCCTCCACTTCATAAAAGGCCATATATCTCAGACACCATTAAGATCCCCACCTCATAATCATATATATTCTTGTTCCTTGTGATTAGACACATTCAGTCACACCAACTTGGCAGTCCACAGGGGCCATTCTTCTCCTCTTCACTTCATAAGAAGGCCTCGTATCTCAGAAACAGTTCAGATCCCCACTCCTAAACATATTTTCTTGTTCCTAATGATAAGACACATTCAAGAACAACAATCTTGGATTTCCTGGTGTCTGCCAGAGCCATGCTCCAACCCCCACACAGCTTAAAAGGCCTTATATCTCTGGAACTGTACACATCCCCACCCTTAAACCATATATATTCTTGTTCCTTATGATAGGACGGATTCAGTGATACCAACCTGGGCTCTGTTGGATCCATTTCCCACCCCTCCACTTCATAAAAGGCCTAATATTTCTGATACAGAGTCCACATGGAATGGGGGTTCGTTATGGAGACTTTATAATCAATAAATTGAAACCATACATGGCTGCTAGTGGGCAGTGCCTGCCTGAACTCTGGTGTGCATAGAGGCCCATGGGCCTCTTGTTTTATTTTTCTGCTTTCTTTTGAGAATGCATAAATGTCTATTATTTTTAGGCTACTGCTGAAATTTTACTTTACCTGGGGGTGGTCAATCAGTTTCATTA
This sequence comes from Lucinisca nassula, assembly GCA_963580285.1. NCBI lineage: Eukaryota > Metazoa > Mollusca > Bivalvia > Lucinida > Lucinidae > Lucinisca > Lucinisca nassula. Next base: position 90,158,416 of record OY757015.1, on the reverse strand, counting down.
TTTGTAAGAAAAGATTCATTTCAACACCAAACATTATAGAAGTGCAGGGAAAGCACAAACATTGTAACTAATTTTTCCTTTTTTATGCCCCCGGAATCTTTGGTCTGTCTGTCCATCTGTTTCTCTGTTTGTCTGTCTGCAAAAACCTTAACATTGGGCATAACTTTTGAATGATAACTGATAGGGCTTTCATATTTCACATCTGCATTCCTTGTCACAAAACCTTTCAAGAGGTTTCATTAATTTTGACCTTGTGACCTTGACATTTGACATTTTGGTCTGTCTGTCTGTCTGCAAAAACCTTAACATTGGGCATAACTTTTGAATGGTAACTGATAGGACTTTCATATTTCACACCTGCATTCCTTGTCACAAGACCTTTCAAGAGGTACCATAAATTTTGACCTTGTAACCTTGACCTTGACATTTGACCTAGTTTTGACCTCCTTTTTTAAAACTTTACTTTCGATTGGTAAGTGGTAGGGCTTTCATATTTCACATGTGCATTCCTTGTCACAAGACCTTTCTAATGGTACTATAATTTTTTACCTTGTGACTTTGACGTTTGACCTACTTTTTAAAACTTTAACATTGGCCATAACTTTCGATTGATAAGTGATAGGGCTTTCATATTCCACATGTGCATTCTTTTTCACAAGACCTTTCCAGTGGTACCATAATTTTTGACCTCATGACCTTGACCTTGACGTTTGACCTACTTTCTATAAACTTTAACATAAGCCATAACGTTCGATCTGAAAGTGATAGGGCTTTCATATTTCACATGTGCATTCTATTTCGCAAGACCTTTCCAATGATCCCATAATTTTTGACCTTGTGACCTTGACCTACTTTTTTAAGACTTGAACAATTGCCATACTTTTCGATTGCTTAGTGATACTGCTTTCATATTTAACATGCGCTGTCTGGGGGCATTCGTGTTTCACAAACACATCTTGTTTACACTGATTTATATTTGTTTTGTTTGGTTGTTTGAATTGAGATTTAACATTGTGTCAACAATTTTTCGCTCACCAGAGCCAAAGGCTCAGGGGGGAGCTTATAGGATAGGCAGTTGTCCGTCGTCGTCGTCTGTGTCGTATGTCCGTCGTCAACACTTTCAAACGTCTTCTCCTCTGAAGCCACTGGGCCGATTTGGCCCAAATTTTATCTGTAGCATCCTTGGGTGGGGGGATTGAAAGTTTGTGTTTTTTATGAAAATCCGCTCATTAGTTTAGTTGCCATGGCAACTTAGAGTTCCCATAGACTTATAATGGGGAAAATTGAAAAATGGCATTTACTGCCAAGCCTCTGCAGATATTTTGACAAAACTTTCATAGAAATGTTTCTTAGACAATCTGCTCTCTGCCATATGAATTTAGGGCTGCTGCTCATTTGTATTGGTTGCCATGGAAACCAAAATGAAAAAAAAAAAAAAACTTAAAAAATCATCTCCTCAGAAACCGTATGCTCTGTGAGGCTGAGAGTTTATGGAAAAATTTACCATATTTGCCTTTACAGGTTTTGTGTTTTTTTTATGAAATTCGGCTCTTTAGTTTTGTTGCTATGGCAACTTAGATTTTCCATAGACTTATAATGGGGAAAATTGAAAAATGGCATTTGCAGATATTTTGAAAGTAAATGTGGTTAAACCGCTTAGAAGATCTAAGCCTGCCCAGCAAAGCAGTGCAAATCAGACCATTCATGCTTATAAACCCTATTGGCTCATTGGGAAACAGGGCTTGAGATGTCATTTTATCTCAATGTCGGGTAAAAGTCCCACAAAATTGGAAGTTACATATCTTAAATGACCTATACAGTGTTTATTGGAAGGTTAAACCTCCAATCAATTAAACAAAAAGACCTAGTGTGCGGGATGGATGTAAACCTTCTGGTGTTGGATCTGTCAGTCTGTTGTACAATTTCTAATCTTTAATGACCTCTGATGAGCATAGTGGCCCATGGGCGTCTTGTTTTTATTAGCTCACCTGTCACGTAGTGACAAGGTGAGCTTTTGTGATCACTTTTTGTCCGTCGTGCGTCCATGCGTGCGTCCGTAAACAATTTCAAATAAGTATATCTCTAATACCCCATGGTCAATCTTGATCAAATTTCATGAGAAGCATCATGAGGAAGGGGGAAAGGCTGCATAAGGTTTTTGGGCTGATCAGATGGGAATTGTGGTTGCCATGGCAACATATAGCTCCCATAGACTTACAATGGGAAAAAATTAAAATATCTTCTTCTCTGAAACCACAGGGCCCAGAGCTTAGATATTTAGCATGTATTAACGGCCAGTGGTCACCTACATAATTCCTGCCAATCATGCCCCTGGGGTCCAAATTGGCCACGCCCCGTGGCCCCTTCGCTCCCATAGACTCATAATGGTACAAAAAGCTTAAAAAATCTTCTTCTCGGAAACCACAGGGCCCAGAGCTTAGATATTTAGCATGTAGCAATGGCAAGTGGTCACCTACATAATTCCTGCCAATCATGCCCCAGGGGTCCAAACATGCCACGCCCCGGGGCCCTTTAGCTCCTATAGACTCATAATGGAAAAAAGCTTCAAAAATCTTCTTCTCTGAAACCACAGGGCCCAGAGCTAAGGTATTTGACATGTAGCAACGGCAAGTGGTCACCTACATTATTTCTGCCAATCATGCCCCTGGGGCCCAAATTGGCCACACCCCGGGGCCCCTTAGCTCCCATAGACTCATAATGGAAAAAAAAGGTTCAAAAATCTTCTTTTCTGAAACCGCAGGGTCCAGAGCTTAGATATTTAGCATGTAGCAATGGCTAGTGGTCACCTACATAATTCCTGCCAATCATGCCCCTAGGATCCAAATTGGCCACGCCCCAGGGCCCCTTCGCTCCCATAGACTCATAATGGAACAAAAAGCTTCAAAAATCTTCTTCTTGGAAACCACAGGGCCCAGAGCTTAGATATTTAGCATGTAGCAATGGCCAGTGGTCACCTACATAATTCCTGCCAATCATGCCCCTGGGGTCGAAATGGGGGATGCCCCGGGCCCCTTCGCTCCCATAGACTCATAATGGAACAAAAAGCTTCAAAAATCTTCTTCTCAGAAACCACAAGGCCCAGAGCTTAGATATTTAGCATGTAGCAACGGCAAGTGGTCACCTACATAATTCCTGCCAATCATGCCCCTGGGTCCAAACGGGCCACGCCCCGGAGCTCTTTAGCTCCTATAGACTCATAATGGAAAAAAGCTTCAAAAATCTTCTTCTCTGAAACATCAGGGCTCAGAGCTGAGATATTTGGCATGTAGCAACGGCAAGTGGTCACCTACATAATTCCTGCCAATCATGCCCCTGGAGTCCAAATTGGCCACACCCAGGGGCCCCTTAGCTCCCATAGACTCATAATGGAAAAAAAAGAAACCACAGGGCCCAGAGCTTAGATATTTAGCATGTAGCAATGGCAAGTGGTCACCTACATAATTCCTGCCAATCATGCCCCTGGGGTCCAAACGGGCCACGACCCGGGGCCCTTTAGCTCCTATAGACTCATATTGGAAAAAAAGCTTCAAAAATCTTCTTCTCTGAAACCACAGGACCCAGAGCTGAGATATTTGGCATGTAGCAACGGCAAGTGGTCACCTACATAATTCCTGCCAATCATGCCCCTGGGGTCCAAATTGGCCACACCCCGGGGCCCCTTAGCTCCCATAGACTCATAATGGAAAAAAAAAGCTTAAAAAATCTTCTTCTCTGAAACCACAGGGCCCAGAGCTTAGATATTTAGCATGTAGCAACCGCCAGTGGTCACCTACATAATTCCTGCCAATCATGCCCTTGGTTCCAAATGGGCGACGCCCCGGGGCCCCTTCGCTCCCACAGACTCACAATGGAACAAAAAGCTTCAAAAACTTCTACTCGGAAACCACAAGGCCCAGAGCTTAGATATTTAGCATGTAGCAACGGCAAGTGGTCACCTACATAATTCCTGCCAATCATGCCCCTGGGGTCCAAACGGGCCACGCCCCGGGGCCCTTTGGCTCCTATAGACTCATAATGGAAAAAAAGCTTCAAAAATCTTCTTCTCTGAAACCACAGGGCCGAGACCTCAGGTATTTGACATGTAGCAATGGCAAGTGGTCACCTACATAAATCCTGCCAATCATGCCCCTAGGGTCCAAATGGGCCAGGCCCTGGGGCCCCTTAGCTCCCATAGACTCAAAATGGAAAAAAAAACTTCAAAAATATTCTTCTCTGAAACCAAAGGGCCCACAGTTTAGATATTTAGCATGTAGCAAGGGCAATTGGTCACCTACATAATTCCTGCCAATCATGCCCCTGGGTTCCAAATGGGCCACACGCCTGGGCCCCTTTGCTCCCATAGACTCATAATGGAAAAAAGCTTAAAAAAATCTTCTTCTCTGAAACCACAGCGCCCAGAGCTTAGATATTACGCACATAGCAATCGCAAGTGGTCACCTACATAATTCCTGCCAATCATGCCCCTGGGATCCAAAAGGGCCACGCCCCGGGGCCACTTAGCTCCTATAGAGTCATAATGGAAAAAAAGCCTATAAAATCTTCTTCTCTGAAACCACAGGGCCCAGAGCTTAAATATTTAGCATGTAGCAATGGCAAGTGGTCACCTACATAATCCTGCCAATCATGCCCCTGGGGTCCAAATGGGCCACACCCTGGGACCCCCTTAGCTCCTATAGACTCATAATGGAAAAAAGACTTCAAAAATCTTCTTCTCTGAAACCACAGCGCTCAGAGCTTAGATATTTAGCATGTAGCAACGGCAAGTGGTCACCTTCATATTTCCTGCTAATCATGCCCCTTGGGTCAAAATGGGCCACGCCCCGGGGCCCCTTAGCTCCCATAGACTCATAATGGTAAAAAGCTTAAAAAATGTTCTTCTCAGAAACTATGAAGCACAGAACTTAGATATTTAGTATCTAGCAACATAAAATAGCCAGCTACATAAATCCAGCTAACCCTGCCCCTGGGGTCAAAATTGGCATCGCCCCAGCTCATCACCTCCAATAGACTTATAATGGAAAAAACTTAAAAGATCTTCTTCTATGAAACCATTAGGCCCAGAGCTTAGATTTTTAGTATGTAGCAACATCAAGTGGCCACCTACATAAATCCTGCCAGTTATGCCCCTGGGATCCAAATTGGCCCCACCCCAGGGGTCTTTAGCTTCCATAGACTTAAAATTGGAGAAACTTCAAAAATCTTCTTCTCTGAAACCACAGGGCCCTTATAATGAAAAAAAAAAACAAAAAAACTTAAAATGGGGAAAAAATCTTCTTCTCTGAAACCATAAGTCCCAGAGCTTAGGTATTTAGCATGTAGCAATGTCGAGTGGTCGCCTACATGAATCCTGCCAATCATGCCCCTGTGGCCCCTAAACTCCAACAAACTTATAATGGAAAAGGCTTCAAACATCTTCTTTGAAACCATGAAGTACAGACCTTAGATATTTAGTATATAGCAACACAAAATGGTCGCCTACATAAATCCTGCCAACCCATGCCCTTTGGGTCAAAATTGGTCCAGGCCCAGGGCTCATTAGCTCCTATAGACTTAACCCTTATCTTGCTGAATATTCATTTAAGCCACACCCATTTCTGTCTATCAACCAATCAAATCACTTGATGTAATTTATTGCTACAAATTCATAGACTGAATGCCAAACAGTGTAGATCCTGATCAGATGGCTTCTTCAGAAGCCATCTGATCTGGATCTACACTGTTTGCAAAGATAGGGGTTGTCGTGAACAGCAAGATAAGGGTTAAACTGGAAAAAACTTAAAAGTATCATTTTTCTCCAAAACCATAAGGCACAGATTTTGTTTGATTTGTGGTTTTACATCCCCATCAACACTGTATAGGTCATTTTGGAGATGTCTCTTCCAATTTTGTGGGACTTTTACCAGACATTGAGATGAAATTACATCTCAAGCCCTGTTGCCCAATGAAACCAGTAGGGTTTATAAGCATGGACACCACTTTGCCTGAGCTTAGATATTTAGTATGTAGCAATGTCAAGTGGTCTCCTACACTAATGATTTTCTGATACACAGGTGAGCGATATAGGGCCATTGGGCCCTCTTGTTTTGACCTTGACCTCATTTTTTTTAAATATAATAAGTTTAAAAACTTAAAAATTCTAACCTGTGACCAACAAAATGACCTTGACTAGGGACATATTCATGTTTCACAAACGCATCTTGATTGTTTTTGTATTTGATGTATTTTATCTATGTTTTACTATGTGTTTTTCCTAGGTATACACTATACACCATGTATATCAACATGTCTTGTATGTTTTGAAAGTTTGAAAGCACATGTGGCTGGGTCAAGCCATATATTATCTTTATATGTGTACTACTTTTTATGTATATTGCTGTTCTAATTTGGCTAAGAAAAGATAGTAAAACTTAGCCCTTAGTATGTGGCAGAAAGAGTGGCTTATGTAGCAATATTTACATATGTAATTTTCACTATGTTTATTGACAATCTGCAGCATTTTAAAAAAAAATATAGTAAAACCTAGCCCTAAATACCTGACAGTGCATGACACTATGTTGACTGTGACTTATTTTGTAACACAGGCTATAACCCTTTTACAGAACATATTTATTGTCATTACATCTGGTGTCTGGGAATGTGTGGCAGTGGCAAAAAGTCTCCCTGCCCTACATCATAGTTCAGTTTATATTTGCTTGTCCTTTGGGATCAATGATTCCATTGCGGATTTTTAGCTCACCTTGGGGGGGGGGGGGACTCCAGGGGAGCTTATAGTATAGTTGGTCTTCCGTCATCTGTCCATCCACACTTTTGACCAGCCTGCAGGCTGATCTCGTCATCTGTCCATCCACACTTTTGACCAGCCTGCAGGCTGATCTCAATCATTTCTTATCGCTATAGCGCCTACATTTCTTGACCAATTTTAGTATAACTTCACACAAATGTGACAATTTCTAGAGCAAGTTCAACTTCAAGGTTGTGGCCTCAAGGTCAAGGTCACTGTAGCTAATTTTAGTCAAACTGTCATTGCTTGAGCACCTACACTTCTTGACTGATTTCAATATAACTTACTACTATGGTTATTTTTAGAAAAACTTTGTCATCCCTCTAGCGCCTACATTTCTTGACCGATTTAAATATAGCTTCACACAAAAGTTCCTTATGACAATATCTCGAGCCAGTTCAACTTTCAAGGTTGTGGCATCAAGGTCAAGGTCTCTGTGGCTATTTTTAGAAAAACTTTGTGATCACTCCAAGGCCTACATTTCATGACTGATTTCAATATAACTCACACAAATGTTCCTTATGACAATATCAGGAGCAAGTTCGACTTTCAAGGTAACTGCGGCTATTTTATTTACCTTGTCATCACTGTAGCCCCTTCAGTTTTGATAGAATCTTCTTGAAACTTACAAACAAGCCAGGGATAAAAGCTCAGAAAAAGTCCGGGATAAAAGCTTGAAAACTCTCGAGGTTGGCCTATCTGTCATAGAGTTACTCCCCTTGATAACTGAAAATGCCTATTTTTGACCTTGTCATCACTGTAGCCCCTTCAGTTTCCATCGGCTGTTCTTGAAACTTACATTAAGCAATAAAACTTCAGCAGATTTTAAAAATTGGTGAGGGTGGCCTATATTTCAGAGAGTTATGTCCCCTTGATTTCAGAAAATGCATATATTTTTTACCTTGTCATCACCATAGCCCCTTCAGTTTTATCGGATCTTCTAGAAACTTTGTTTGCAGAAAATACCTGTTTTTGACCTTGTCATCACCATAGCCTCTTCAGTTTTCATCGAATCTTCTTGTCACTTATATGTAAGTAAGTCAGGGATAAAAGCTTGGATGAGTTAAAAAAAACTGGTGAGGCCGGCCTATTTATCACAGCCTATTAATGATAGACTTACATCCATTTGATTGCTGAAAATGCCCATTTTTGACATTGTCATCATCATAAGTCCTTAAGTTTTGAACGGACGTTCCTAAAACTTACATACAAGTAAGTTAGAGATAAAAAGCTTGAATGTGTTAGCAAAAAACTAACATTGTTGGCACATTACTCACAGATTTAAGTCCCCTTCTTTGCTGAAAATGCCTATTTTGTACCTTGTCATCACCATAAGTCCTTTAGTTTTGATCGACTGTTCCTGAAATTAGCATATAAGTAGGTTGGGAATGAAAGTTTGGATGAGTTTGAAACTGGTGATGTCTGCCTATCTCTCATAGAGTTATGTTCCCATGAATGCTGAAAATACCTGTTTTCGACCTTGTCATCAGCATAAAGATTTTAACTGCCTGAAACTTTTAATCTTTTAGCTCAGGTGAGCGATATAGGACCATCATGGTCTTATTGTTTAAAATATTTGAGGGTCACTGTCAGATGAAGCCTAATCGGCCCCACTCGAAATCCCTTTCTCGCTTATTTATTCATTAATTTTCCTTAAAATGTAAATGCCCTAAATTTTCAACTGGTGACACTTAAAGGCATTTATTCTGGTAACAGTAGGACACACCGTTTGTTCATAATTGTTTTAGTGCCCCTGTGATATGCTATCTATAGCAGATCTAAGGCGGCCCTTAATAGGGTACTTAGTACGAGGACTGTTCAAATATGAATGCAACTAAGCACGGGCCTCCGTGGCCTAGTGGATAAGAGCGCTGACTCTTAGTCATTAGGTCTCTCACCGCCGTAGGTTCGAGCCTCGCTCGGGCCACGTGTGAGACGCCAAGTTCTGCAACGGAAGGTCAGGTGGTTTTTCTTCGGGTACTCCGGTTTTCGCCCACCTCTGATTAACGATCGGCTCGATATGAGTGAAATAATCTTGAAAGGGCCGTAAAACCGAAAAAAAAAGAAAAAAAAGAATGCAACTAAGCATCAAAAATGTCTTTGCACCGTATACCAAGAATACAACGATTCTTAATATAGGACCGTATTTCAATTGCGTACTTCTTCCAACCATGTTTTGTATTAATATACAAGAGTGACAGTGTTTATCGAACAATATACATGGCTAAAGTGCACAGATTTTAACAGGTTTGGTATCAATGTATAGGTAAAATGTTTTTTTACGCTGTGATATTTATTTCCAGGTGATTTTCGCATTAGTGCATGAGAAAACGTTCTACTTGCATTCATATTTGAACAGTCCTCGTAGCTCTTGTTGAATCCCCTGATTGAGGCACTTAAGGAGAAAATCAATAATGTACACTAGTCATCAGTTAGTAAATTATTGATTTTCCCCAAGGAGGCCCCTTACCTGTTGAAGGCAGAGGACTTCTGTTCAGGGCTGCATAATATTATGTAATGAAATGATATTCCTCAATAATCAAAATAAATGCCTTTAACCCTTTCAAGCAGTTTACCAGTACTGGTATGGTTACTGGCTGTCCTGCTTCTAAGGCTGTCTGCTCTAGAAACACCTGCAAAAGGCATATCGGTCTGCAGTGGTGGGTTACCATGCAGTGTTAGTGATGATTTTATTTGTATATTGCATGGATGTTTATTTCTCAGGGTTTATGGTTTAGATAACAGCATGCCCCACCCCTTTACTTCATTAAAAGCCATATATTTCAGAAACTGTTCAGATCCCCACCCCTTAACCATATATTTTCTTGTTCCTTATGATAAGATCCCACTTCATAATAGGCCATATATCTCAGAAACCATTCAAATCCCCACCTATATATGTATTTGTGCAGTAGCATTGCACTGGAATCTCTTCATTACAAAGTTGTAGGGGACTAAGGTATAATCCAACTGAGCAACTGTGTTAAATATTCAAATAAACTATAAGACTGTATAGAAAATGACACTTTGCTATCATTTTCATAAGAACCTAAAGATTTTATCCATATTTACAAAATGGTGTTATAACAAACATTTTTATAGAGTTTAATGTTAACATGGCTAATGCACGCATTTGCTTTGCTTTTTGCTATATAACCTATACATTTTTATATGAAAAAAATGTTTTATAACATATATGTACTTGTTTTGATCATGTATTATAGGGAACAGCCACAATCAGATCACTTGAATTTTAGCTCACATAGGCTCATGTGAGGTATTAGTATGCAAATGCTCCCTTGCCCGTCTTCGTCCATTTTCATTTTCAGAAAAGTATATCGTTAAAACCAGTAGGCCGATGTTGATTAAATTACATCTGAAGCATTATCAGGTAGGGGGAGAAGCTGCATAATGTTTTGGGCAGATCAGTTGGAATCTCTGGTTGCCATGGCAACATATAGCCCCCATAGACTTACAATGGGAAAGACTTGAAAAAAAACTTCTCTTTCCTTTTAAAAAGACTTATAATGAGATAAACTTAATAATAACTCTTCTCTAAAACCTCAGGGCCCAAAGCCTAGATTCTTAGTATGTAGCAATGTCAAGTGCTAATCTACATTAATCCTGCCACTGGGGTCCAAGTTGGCCACCCCAAGGGCTCATTAACTCCCATAGACCTTTAATGGAATAAACTTCAAAAATCTTCTTCTCCGAAACCATAATGCCCATATCTTAGATATTTAGTGTGTAGCAACACCAAGTGGTCACAAAATGAATTATGAGAATCATGCTCCTTGGATTCAAAATGGTCACGCTCATGTGCTCATTAGCTCTCATTGACTTATAATATGAAAAAAAAAAACTTCAAAAATCTTCTTTTCTGAAACCATGAGGGTTCATAACTCTTGGAGATAAATCTCTTGATAAGTATGTCAATTTTTAAAGTATAGAATTTTTAATTGCAGGTTTCAGATAGTTGAAATTTAATTGCTATAAATGTGAAAAATGAGGGGATGTATTATGTATATAGTATATACATAATACATCCCCTCATTTTTCACATTTATAGCAATATATACCATCAAAATTTTGTTTAACAGATTTTGTAAGAGCGGTATCTAGTTGCTGTTTTCTATTAATCCCTTGCAACATTTATTGTTGGCTCAAGTAATCTGTTGAAAATTCAAGTGATCTGATTGGCTTATTAACTGGGGAAATGTCCCTTGCTATGTGTTTATTATCATTTTGAAAAGTTTTTTTTTTTGTATTTTGAGAGCAATAAATAAATCATGACAGAATGAAGGTCCATTATTTTCACTTTCAATTGATTTTAAAATAATTTGTTACTGATAAAAATAAAAAATCAGATCAAACAGTTGTTGATTTATCTGGTATAGCCTATTTGCCTCATCTAGGACTTGTAGCAGGCTAAACAAGTGCTCATATTTGTAAAAGTTTACAAATACAAAGACCAAAACTCTGTTTGCTGCTTCAAACACCCTGATAAAATGCCATTTACATCAAGATATCAAGTCTGGTAAACCCCATTTTATGTGCAAAAAGTTGGGTTTGCAGAGGTATACATTTCTGCTCAATAATACAGCTAAGCTTGCAAATACTGGTTAGAACTGCCTCACAGAACCAGTGAGCTTTCCAAAATGACCTACAAAGTGTTGACGGGACATTCAGCCTAAAAACAAACAAATAAGGTAAATTGGGTGTCTAGCCAGGCAGACCAGGATAAGATGAGCCATCCCACCAGAATCTACACTGTATGCATATGCACAGGGCTAAAGGGTTGAAAGGGTAAGTACACAGCCTAATTAAATAACTAAAGACGAGCAAGGCGAGAAAAAACCTCAACCACACAGCAGCAAAGTAGAAGTAAAACAAAGATCAGGAATTGATACAATTAACTTACTCCACCCATAAAAGACACCAAAGAGAAAGAAATACAAACATTAAGCGACCAGACCATAATGTAAACCTAAACAAAGGAAGGCCATAAGGACAGTTACTTTCCCACAAAATGGCCATATGGCCATCCAAAATTAAAAGACACAAGTGATACACACAGTAAGTAACAAACAACAACATAAATAAATCGCCACAGAAGAGCTGCCTTGGAACGGTCAGTGGAAGATTTCCACTGGGGGGCTTAAATCGATTTTACGTGGCCACAATTCTCGCCCTTCCGTCGCGATTTAGACAAATAATTTGTTCAGTCCGCATGAAGGCCTCCTAACTCATCAGTGCAACATCTCCGTGAACACAAAAATCAAAGAACCACAGAGGTGAGACAACGGTGAGGACTCGACAGCAAGAAACCACTGAAATGCTGGAGCAAAAGAAAACCAACAGTTAGACTCCGATAAGCCCGACCAGAGACAGAGCATCAGGCACCAACCAGCATTATCTCTCTAATTCTCAATAAGCCTTTACTTTGGAGCCGTCATAGAATCTGAGGCCTGACCCACCGGCGTGCAATTAAAGAGGGAAGCAAAGTTGCCAACCGTGACTGGGTTAACTACCATGCATGCAGTCTGTCGTATAATATCCATGTTGTACCCAATCTTTTTATATCGAAGAATGATTTTACGAAATTGGGTGCTGAAGTCATTGCGGTTATATATTTTTCTGAATTTATATACTAAGTCACCATAAAATTCGGGCTCCGATAGACCTTGTTGCAGAAGAGATTTAAGTCCAATATTGAATTTTGAAATTAAATCAGAATGGCGTCTATAAAATTTTGAAAAGGCTTTGCGTAGTTTATGGTACTGATAACCCTGATTAAGGAGTTTAGCCATTAATAATTTATTACGAGTGTTGAAGTCAGTTACATGACTACACACTCTAGCAAATCAAATTAATTGCGAAATATAAACGCCATAGGATGGCGCACGAGGAACATCACCATCCAAAAAAGGAAAATTTACAATCTCAAAATCAAAGTCACGCGTTTATCATACATTTTGCACGAAACAAATCAATCTACAATAGATAGATGTAAATCCAAAAACGGGGCCTCGGTATCAGAAGAATTTGCTTTATTTAACTGAAGTTCTAGGGGGTAAATCTGACTGATCAAACCATCAAAATAGGTATTATCAATATTTAATAAATCATCTAAATATCTAGAAGTAGAGCTAAAAGCTTCAATAATTTCAGATTGGTTATCAATGGAAAGCGACAAAATGAAGTCTCTTTCATAACAATACAAGAACAGATCAGCCACAAGAGGTGCGCAATTAGTACCCATCGGAATACCCACAATTTGTCTAAATAACTTAGTACCGAATCTAATATAAATATTGTCAAGTAGAAAGGTGAGGGCATCACACACTTTCTGACATGACCAAAGTGTATAATTCTTATGCTCTTTAGAAGTGAAAAATGCATTTCTGACATTACATGCAAGATAGAGAGAATCTTCTCTGTGAAAAGCCCATTCAATTAAATCATTAAGCTTTTCTTTTATAAGATTATGAGGAAGTGTAGTGTCGTCTTAGTTCTGAAGAAGCCATCTGATCAGGATCTATACTGTTTGTCTACCAGTTTGTGAATTTGAACGAAAACAGTATACAATGTAGTCTCATTGGCTGATAGTATAGATGTGACTTATTATATTGTTCTCTTTGAACAGCCTCGTCGAGGCGTTTCTACCGAGTATCCGCAATGTATGTTATGTGCAGAAATATTAAAATTATCAGGATTTTTAATCTGAAAATTTCAATTTTAGGGGGTAAAGGTTTTAATATAATATAATATAATGTGGGTATAGGCTCCTTTCGTTGTGTCTTGTTTAAATCTTAAAGTAAGAAAATTACGACACAAACCCAGTTTCCTTATTCAGAAATGACTCAGGATGTATCGGTGTATATTGAAATAATGTGAGTTGCTCGCCTAGGGCGTCCGAGATATGTTTATCCAAAGTTTGTGAGTGTTGTGCATTGACCCATTTTGTACCGAATCCCACAAAACGGGTTATAGCAAAATGTGCAGGCCCAGATCAGACGCCACCGAGCTCGGCTTTTGTTCAGGAACTTCTTTTTGCAAAAAGTTTAGCCATTTTTTTTATTTTTCAAATATATTTAGAAAACACTTCACACCATCAAATTTTGAAATGAACTTGTGCTATGTATAAGGTTGACAAATTCCGGCCGGTACAAAATGGGTTAATCTGATATAGACGACAGAGCTTTAGTTGCTTTAATTAGCACATCCCAGTGTAGGTATAGAGCTCTTCATATCAGAAATTAGACTGGAGTTTAAAGGCCTTCTCAACACTTTTTTGTGATATCGAGCCAGTCAGTTTACCTATCCTCACTTTTCTACTGAGTATACGTACGCGATCAACCAGTATGGCGCAAATTCTTTTCTTTGAAACTGACAGCTGCCCTTTTGAAACGGTGGAAGAAAGAGAATGAATGTAGAGAAGATTTCATGATCAGTTTCCACGAAAGAATGTAGCCGTCTCCGGCAGGTATCGAACCCGCATCCTCCTGATCACCATTCATTCGCGCATGTGACTGAGCTACCGAGGCCGGCTTCAGAAATAAGTCAACACCCATGTAAAATTAGGTCTTCATATATGGTTATTTAAAATGAATTTTCCATAACAAATAAAAGCACAAAAAAAAAAAAACCGCGACGTGATTTTAAACAATGTGGCATTGGCGACTAGCATAGACTCAGATCAGACTGCGCTTAAGCAAGTGCAGTCTGATCAGAGACTTTGGTACGCGGAAGCAATGAAATTCATAGAACCGTTATTGAATCAGTAAACATGCGGCCTGATCTTGTTTTCACCCTTAAAACTACCACATTATTTGAAATCCTGTGTCGAAGCTGAATTCCAAACATACGCCACCGTGTCTACTAGGGCCTATGTTCGGATACATAATTGTTTTACGGCGTAACAGTCCTCACTAGAGGCCAGAGCTTTATAAATGGCATGTCATTACTATATGCTGAATTTCATTAATTAAATAAATTCTTATACATATTATCATCATTACGTTTCTTTTATTATTTACAAAGGGCCACAATATAAAAAGGAACAAAATTACATGAATATACCCATGAAATATATATAAAAAAGAAATAATATATTTATACATGTATAAACGTGATCTATTTTTATTTCCCTATAATTCTGGATTAACGGCCCGGCCATGAATATTTAATTTATATCGAGGACAAAACACCTGGTCATCCGTTAGCAAAACATGCCTTTTTTATATAAAATATCAGAATTTTTCATCTTGAAATTTTCGGTGGCAAAAATATCCATACTAATTTTATCAGGGCACTGGATAGAATACAGATTGGTTGTGTATTGTAACTCAAACCGGGAGGTGTGAAACTCTTATTACACACTGTTAACACAGGTAAACGACGCTATTTCGACTACGGTCTAAGGGAATTAACTGATGTCAATCAAATATGGGATATCGGTAATCTGAGTGACAGTTCCTGTAGTACGAGAATTCCTGGTAATGAACGTATTTTTATTCGCCTCTGATAAGATGAATCAGTCAGTCAAAGTTCGCTAAACGTGGCGTCTGCTCAGGGTTATAATGTCTAAATCAAATGGTTTAAAAATGATCTTTTTTTCGTCAACTTATACTCCTTTTTATGTCCCCACGCCCGAAGAATCATACCTCCCAGCGGCCGCACAACGTACGTATGTGCATCGTCGTATCAACGCGACATTGATGCGGCGTTGCTAAGACGTCGTGTGCCCGCTAGGAAAACTTCTCTGTAAGATTATTAGCAGATGGGACAAGCGCAGAATGTACTGAGATAATTTAGAAATTTTATGGTTATATCATGAAAAAATAGCAGATATGTTTATCTTACTTTCTTTCTGCCTTTTTTTTTCATCGTGGAGGTGGTTGGGTCAGGCATAGGTGATATGTATCTTGTGCCAGTGGGGCATCCAGCTGATATTGACTTACAGTTGGGCAAGGCCTGCTGTTAGGTCCTCTGTCCCTCACTTTCATCTCCTCTACTCTGTCTTCTATCTCTTTTCTCCCTTTCTCTGGGAGACTACACAAAATGACCCACAGGGGTTGACCTGTTGTTAAACTCAAAACAAACAATCACTCATTTTTTTCTTCGTAGAATTGTTAAACACTCTGGGACCTTGTCAACATATCTAAGAACTGCTTGATCTACTTTTGTCAGTGTTATCATGATAATTATTCCTGATAAATCAACTTTCCTCAGTACTTTCGGTATTTTGATTTTTTGTTTTCATTCTATTTTCGACAGAAAATTCTGTTAACAAATAGTGCAGGCCTTGATGGGACGCGCAGCGTCTGATCTGGGTCGAAGGTACCTCTTTAGGGGTTTCCCGAAGCCAAAATAGTGCGCATTTAACAGTTCGACAAGTACGTTGAGGCGTTTCTACCGAGTATCCAAAATGTATGTTATATGCAGAACTATTAAAATTATCAGGATTTTTTATTCTGAAAATTTCCATTTGAGGGTGGTAAATTTTTTAATATAATATAATATAATATGTTAGTATAGGCTGCTTTCGTTGTGTCTTTTTTAAAGGCATTTATTCTTGATTATTGAGGACTATCATATCATTACATAATATGGTGTAGCAATCAGAGCTGACTGAAGAGAAGTCCACTGTCTTCAACAGGTAAGGGGCCTCCTTGGGGAAAATCAATAATTTACTAACTGTTGACTAGTGTATTTTATTGATTTTCGCCTTAAGTGCCTCAGTCAGGGGATACAACAAGAGTTACTAATCACCCTAATAAGGGCCGCCTTTGATCTGCGATAGTCAGTATATTACAAGGGGCAATATATCAATTATGAACACACGGTGTATCCTACTTTTACAAGAATAAATGCCTTTAAATCTTAAAAAAAGAAAATTAAGATACAAATCCACTTTCTTTAGATGTATTGGTGTATATTGAAATAACGTGAGTACTTTCTCGCCTAGGGCGTCCGAGATATGTTTATCCAAAGTTTGTGATTGTTGTGCATTAACCCATTTTGTACCGAATCCCCCAAAACGGGTTATAGCAAAAAGTGCAAGCCCAGATCAGACGCCACCGAGCTCGGCTTTTGATCAGGAACTACTCTTTTTGCAAAAAGTTCAGCCATTTTTTTTTTTCAAATATATTTAGAAAACATAACTTTACACCACTAAATTTTGAAATGAACTTGTGAAGGTTGACAATCCCGGTCGGTACAAAATGGGTTAAACTGATATAAAGGACAGAGCTTTAAGTTGCTTTAATGAGCACATCCCAGTGTAGGGAGATCTCTTCATATCAGAAATAAGACTGGAGTTTAACCACCTTCCCAACATTTTTTGGTCATATCGAGCTGGTCATTTTACTTATCCCCACTTTTCCTGACCAGGCTTGTATACTGAGTATACGTAAGCGATTAACAAGTATGGCGCACATTCTTTTGTTTGAAACTGACAACTGCCCTTTTGAAAGAGAATGAATCTAGAGAACATTTCATGATCATTTTCCACGAAAGAATATTGCCGTCCCTGGCAGGTATCGAACCCGCATCCTCCTGATCACCAATCATACGCGGATGCGACCGAGCTACCGAGGCCGGCTTCAGAAATAAAATAACACCCATGTAAAACAAGAATTCCGCCAAAGGCTATGTCGCGCCTGTGGGGGCGCAAAGTCATCGGACCATGTAATCTAGGACAAGGTCAAATATTAATGCTTCCATAAAAGTTGGCCATTCCTAGATGCAAGCTTGTACCAAGTATGATGCAATAGTTTACTAAGTCGGTGTACCATAGAATTTAGGTCATGGTCAAATATGGATGCTTGCATTATAATTGTCATCCCTAGATACAAGTTTGTACCAAGTATCATAAATACAGCTCTTATAGTTCTTTTGAAATGAACTTGACCATAAGGGTGAATGCTAGCGTGGTCACAATATTTCACAAAGTCAGTGAACCATAAAATGTAGGTCAAGGTCAAATATGGATGCTTGCATTAAAATTGCCATCCCTTGATACAAGTTTGTACAAAAATTTCATTAATGAAACTCTTATAGTTCTTAAGAAATAAACTTGACCAATAGGATGAACGCTAGGGTGGTCGCAATATTTTACAAAGTCAGTGAACCATGAAATGTAGGTCAAGGTCAAATATGGATACTTGCGTTTAAGTAACCATCCCCAGATACAAGTTTGTACAAAATATCATTGAAGAAGCTCTTATAGTTCTTGAGAAATTAACTTGACCATTAGGGTGAACGCTTGGGTGGTCGCAATATTTTACAAAGTCAGTGAACCATGAAATGTAGGTCAAGGTGAAATATGAATGCTTGGATTTAAGTTGCCATCCACAGATACAAGTTTAATTTTGTACCAAGTATCATTAATGAAGCTCATATAGTTCTTGAGAAATAAACTTGAACCTTTGGGTGAACGCTAGGGTGGTCGCAAATGTTGATGCCTTGACAAACTGACGAACGGACGGACGGAAAACCGGGCGACTATATCGCGCCATGCTAAAAGCAGGCGCAACAATTAGGCTTTTATATATGGTTATTTAAAATGTCTTTTCCAGACAAAAAGAAAAAAAAGAAAGAAAGAAAAAGCCGCGACATGTGCTTTTAAACACTGCGCTTAAGCGAGTGCAGTCTGATCAGAGCCTTTGATAGTGCGGAAGCAATGCAATTCATAGAACTGTTATTGAATGAGTAAAGATGCAGGCTCATATTGTCTTCACCATAATGGAAATCGTGTGTTGTGGCTGAATTTTCTCATTTATGCTCCAAACATACGCCACCGTGTCTACTGATACATAATTGAGCATTGCGTGAACAAGTCCGTGAAATGAACACCCCCTAAACCCCACTTCATATTGAGAAAACTGGGGTTTACGGGGATATAAACTATTTTCCTTATTTCTGCTCCAATACATAGATTGTGGGTACTCGTTAGAACCGCCTCACGTCGATGATGATTTCCGGGTGTTTCGACGTACATGTACACGCGTAACGCATGCGAAATAGAGCGTGACAGATGGGGTGGAACAAGCGTGATTGTATGGGGAGGTATCGCATATTATGGTTTGCGAACGCAGCTTACAACAACCCAACCGGCACTTTAACAGTAGGACATATCCCGTCGATTCAGATACGTCAAAAATTTGTGTAACAAGTGACAAGTATGTCAAAATAACCGCGATCCACACTTAGCATCACCATCCAATACCGGTAAACCCACAGAAGAGAGCGGAGCTAAGCGATTGTCAAAAATCTACTGCATCCAGCCTTCAGATTCGTGCCGCATATTTAAATTGTCTGGTCGCGCGCGTGCGTGCGTGCGTGCGTGCGTGCGTGCGTGTGTGTGTGTGTGTGTGTGTGTGTGTGTGTGTGTGTGAATTCGGGTTTAACGTCGCTTTCAACAATTTTTCAGTCATATCACGACGGTGTCTGGTTGCGACAGGGAGCTCAATGCTCACTTTTATAGTGCTGCCTCACTGAAGTATCATGTCCCAGACACATTACATGATACCACACCCAGTCACAATATCCTAACACTTGGTCGACCAGCCCTAGCTCTACCCAGTAAACCTGAGTGCCAAGCGAGGAGCAGCTAGTACCATTTTTTCAAAACGACTTTGGTATGTGGCGGCCCGGGATCGAACCCGTGACCTCCCGTTCCCCCGGAGCGGACATTGTCTGGTCGCCGCGGGTCATGTAAAAATTCACTTTTACATGTTTTTGTACTGGAGTTTTACGGTCCAGTCAACACTATTGAGGTCATTTTTGAGCCGGTCAGTGTACCTATCTACACTTTCCTGGGAAGGCTAATACGTAAGCGGTTAACCAGTACACGGTGAACATGCTTTCGCCAGAAATTGACTACTGCCCGTCTTGAATCAGCGGAGGGGAGAGAATGATCGTAGAAAAGATTTCATGATCAATCTGCACGAAAGAATGTTGCTGACCCCGGCAGGTACCGAACCCGCGTCCTCCTGATCAGTCAGATGCGCATCCGAATGAGCTACCGAGGCCGGCCACTTTTACATGTAATGTCACCAATTAGCGTATATGATTGTAGGAGTCGCTGTGGTTTATCTATAGAGCCTGGTCTGGGGTCGTGGTTTGGGCTTTGCAAACATTGGAGACCCAGACCAGGCGCAACAGAAAGGGGCGTATGATCGGGGTCTACACTTTGCATAAAAAGTGGAATTTGGGGTTGAACGAAACAGTTTGGATCTCAGTTCTGGACTATTTTCCCAGCCTACACTCTGTGACAATCGACCACGAGTTCGTCATGATGAACGGGTGGTGGACCGAGCGCCGGATACGGTAGGAGAGCGCGGGCCCATTGACGGAAAGCAGCTGGCTTGATTCTCAGATTGTTTTTTTTTTGTTTATTATTTTCACTGACCACTTCTCATCAGTGCAATTTGGGCAGTCAGGGACGATTCCCCTTTCCACTGGGGTCGCCTTTGTCCGGTCTGATTACACACGTGCATACCGTTGACTATAATGGTTGGCGTCTTCAAAATGGCATCTATGGCCCACGCCCATCGGAGCTTGAAGAAATAGATGGGCTGCATGATGCTTCCACGCAGAGCTGAAACTGATCCGCACACGAGTACTGGTAAAACGCTTAGAGGTGCTAAGCCTGCCCAGGCAAAGCGGTGCGAGTCGGACCGTCCATGCTTATAAACCCTATTGGTTTCACTGGGCGACGGGGCTTGAGATGTCATTTCATCTCAATGTCGGGTAGAAGTCCCACATAATTGGAAGCAACATCTCCAAAATGACCGATACAGTGTTGATGGGGGCGTAAAACCTCAAATCAAATCAACAAATAAATGGCATATACAGTTGTTGACGGGGACATTAAACCTCAAATCAAACAAAACATAATCTATAATGGTTGACAATTTAGTCCTCTGCACCTCGCCTTGATTTCAGCTTATCATGATAAACTGCTAATTTTTAAACATCCATGAAACAATAGGATTAACCGTGGAATTTTGCTTTCACAAAACAACTTCTTTATATTTTGAAACAAATCCTTGTAATTTATAATGTAATGTGAGGACTCCGATCAGATATCCTAATACATACAGAAATGGACACAGCTGGAGGCTCAGAAGTTCGCTGAACAACCCCTACTTTTGCAAACAGTGTAGATCAAGATCAGATGACTTTTGAAGAAGCAGTGTGATCAGGTCCTACACTGTTTGTCATGCGGTTTGTGAATTGTGTTAAGAAATTTGAATGTTTGATAGTCAGCAACGGGTGTTGCTAAATTAATTTGTTCTGCAGGATAAGAGTTAAATCTCTAAAAAAAGACATTGATTTTTCTTGATTCCTTCTTTTCCGCCCATTTTTTGTCCAGACATGTTCTCAGTAACCCTAGACAGATTGTTGTGAAATCTTTGGATATGATAGACATGAATATGAAGTTCTGCAATTTTAACAGGGTGGACCCAAAAGGTCTCCTGGGGGCCCAAATCTTTGACGGATGAGTTCTCAGTAACCGTTCAGTTGAGCAATTAAGTGACAGATAGTTTTATTATATTGTCTGTCAGACTTTGAGGGGAATGCATACATCTTTAGGGGAGGCAACTACTTCAAAATTATTTTTGTCTCCCATGTCAACAGGGGTCAACTTTTAAAGGAATGAATTAGCTCCTCAGGGGCAAATTCTTTCCTTTAAGAGTAGATCCCTTTTTTCGTGGGTTAGAGCTTAAAGAAAAGCAAACAGGAAGTCCCGAAAGCTGTCCCCTTTTGAAACAAGAGCACCGCATGCGGGTGCCAACGCTCGGCTGCAGTTTCTTTTAGTTAAACAAAAATTCTAAGTCGAAAAAGGGGCATAACTGTGCCAAAATATTTTGAGGTTTACCTCGCCTATTGGTATGAGTTCCCCTTTTCATAATGAACAACTAGTCCAAGTTTCAAGTAAATTTGTTTAGTAATGACAGAGATATTACAACATGTCCAAGTTTTTGCACGAAATTCTAAGTCGAAAAGGGGGCATAACTGTGCCAATATATTTTGAGGGTTACCTCACCTATTGGTAGGAGCTCGCCTTTTCATAATGATCAACTAGTCCGAGTTTCAAGTAAATATGTTCAGTAATGACAGAGATATTACAAAATGTCCAAGTTTTGCACGACGACGACGAAAACGGCCGAGCTAAAAATGGTGGGAAATCTGCCAGGTGTTGCCATTCCCCTAAAATAACCAATATTTTACCTTTTCTGCAAGATTTCATGTCACCAATAACAGACTTTAATTAACCAATAGTTTTGCTTTTCTGTCAGATTGTTTGTTTGATTTGAGGTTTAACATCCCCAGTAACACTATTTAGGTCATTTTGGAGGCAATGCTTCCAATTTTGTGAGAATTTTACCGGACATTGAGATAAAACCCTGCCGCAGGCACATATTTTTTACACATATTTTTGCATCTAGGTAAGCAGTGTGGATGCTGATCAAACTGCTCATAGTGGAACTGTTCAATCTGGGTCCACATTGTTTGCAACAATGACAGTAGAAACCAATAGGGTTTACATGCGTCTCGTCGTTGTCCTATAGGGTTGACATGCGTCTCGTCGTTGATACGAACCATAAAAACACACCTATATAATTTTGACCCCCCCCCCCCCCCCACCACCACCACCACCACAAAACCTGGACTCAACGTCTCGATATATTGTCAACCAACAGTAAATATTTTCTTATGGTAGTACTGACCTACCAGACGATCAAAATGAAGACATCTGTTTAGCGGTGCAAGATTAAATACTAAAATCTAAACGCTTTTGTTAGCTCGTGGCACTGTTCATACGTTCGAACTAATTTTAAAAATTAATTAGTTTTGACCACAAGCGTTTATATGGTATAAACTAAGTTGAGGTAAATTTAGATGCACTACTTTTAAATGCGGGTACACACACACATGTCGGACATATATCGAACAGCATGAAATCCAGCTATTTACAGGTTTATTGTTGAATGTTGTCCATAACAAAATGACTTTTTAACTATTAAAAAAATGGCTATATGTTCCACTCCCCGTGGAGCCCCTACCAATTATCTACTATATTTATGTTTAATCAGTTATAAAAGTGTGATTAATTTCACAATTATTGAATAACAATTACAATATGATTGTACACATAATAGTATTGCAAACACTTGGGATACAGATTCGAATAAGTCACTTGACTTTTTTCTGAATCCCATTTGTATAGTGGTTGTATTGTAATCGTATTCTATACTGTTTGTATATTTATTATGTATTATGCAAATAAAATAAAGTTTAACAACGGTGGAACAGCGTTTTCAATTCTATCTTTCTACTGTTTCTGTCTACTATCGGTCGATCGCCCCCGCCCATCGGGGCTTGAAGAAATAAATTGCACTGCATGACGCTTCCACGCAGAGCTGAAACCAACCGCACATGAGTCCTGGTAAACCAGTGATGCGAGTCGGACCGTCCCTACATATGCACCCTTTTGGTTTGTTTGGGCGACAGGGCTTGAGATGTCATTTCATCTCAATGTCGGGTAAAAGTCCCACAAAACTGGAAGCAACGTTTCCAAAATGACAAAAAAAGTGTTAACAGGAACGTTAAACCTCAATTCAAACAAACAAAACTATCGGTTGAATCAACAATGGAGCGTTTTTAAGTCTCATTTGACGCTCCAGGGACCAGTTTCATCAAAGCATTTGCGACGTATTTTCGTCTTAAAAAGATCGTACGAAGTTCTTACGACAAAAATCCTGTTTCATCAAATGCTCGAGATCTCCGATGTTCGCACATTTTGTCGTATTTCTGAGATGAATATTTAGACATCGCACATGTAAATTTTCGTCTTAAACTTTGGACATGTCACGGCCATAGCGGAAGAAGATAACGCACAGCATAGGTTATAGAAACCTACGCCCATTTTTAAAAGTTTGCCATTTCGCCATCGCAAATCACGTCCATTACTTATACAAGCCCATGCAGTGAAGACCCCTCGATCGTGACACCTTTGTTATAATCTTTAGTTTAGGTTTGGGTTGGGGGTTTTCTTATTTTTTTTAATAGAGATTGAGAGTACTCGTTAGAAGCGCTTCTTTGTGGTCGGGCTTACAAGTACCCACAATCTATATTTCATGGTGTAACCTAGAACCGACGCTGGCTTTCGACCATCGGGGCTTGGAGACATAGTGCTTCTGTTCAGCGTTAAAACCAACCAAACTTGAATACTGGTTAACCGTTTAGATTGTAAAAGCCTGCCCAAGAAAAGTGGTGCAAGTGGCACCGTTCCTTAAGCGGTTTCTTTCGTCAGTACGGTTTATAATGTCACTTTACCTCAAGGTTGGGTAAAAGTCTTACAAAATTGATAGCAGCGTCTCCAAAATTACCTAAGTACATGTACAGTGTACCAACGGTTGGCGGGGACTTAAAACCTCAATGCAAACGAACGAACCAACGCGTTCAGGTAGTTCTAACGATTACCCACAATCTGCGATTGGACTATTGATTAAAATGAAGACTGTGAACCTCAAATCGACACTTAAAACGAGACTGAATATGACACAGATGACCCCGCCCAGGGACCATCCTCGCCAAGAAAAAAAAAAAAAATGTTGCCAAAAAAAAAAAAGAAAAAAAAAAGACCGCATAGCTCGGCTGGAAAAGTGCGTCCTTGAGAACATCGGCGTAGGTGTGGGTAATGTCGTTTAAATCTTAGAAAAAGTGTGTATCATCATCCAGATATGAATCAAAGCCATAAAAAATAATTTACGAAGTCTGTGACATTGACCTTGAGTTTTTGTTTACGGTCCTTGCAAGATTATTTCTTTTATTTCGAGCCGATCATTAATCATTTGTGGACGAAAACGAAACGGAGTAGCCGGAGAAATGACCTGTATCTTTCATTATACAAAATACGAACTGAATGCATTAAATTGGTTGGGAAATGTGAGCTCTTATTAAAATGTTGACATTAAAAAATTCTGTGTCTGTAACCTTGAACTTGAGGTCATGGGCATGGGCGCGATTATGTTGAAAATTATGAGTCCGTGACCTTGACCTTGAGATAATGGCCATTGGTGCGTGTACGCTGAATAAACTTTAAATGTGTATCTATCATCGTACCAAATATGAACTAAATCCATTATATGATTTAAAAAAACATGTGCTCTTAAATAATTTCAACATTCAAAGTTTTTTTAGTCCATGACTTGACCCAGAGGTCATAGGTAAGGGCCAGCGTATTGCTGAATAAACCTTTTGACCTACATGAATACATATCGTACAATTCCATCATATGGTCTGGAAAATATGAGCTCTTAAAAGTTTAGGTTCTTCTTGGTACAATACCTTAACCCGAGGTTACAGGATCGCGTACGTACACCACATACGGAAGGATGTACGTACATGTGCGTACGCTCGTATGTACGAAAACCGTTAATGTCGACGGCGTTGGGAGGGGATCATGGTCTTGCGTACTGTCATTTCGTCTATGTGCAGGCGATTGTATAATTGCGCTTACATGAAGCTATAGAACAGGTTCTTTGTAATTTAAAATCAGTCATGCTGTAAGATCTATGTTGCAAATGAACTGAATTTATTTTTCATTGAAAGGCTGGACGGCCTGACAGACGAACAATCAATGAAAAATATTTGCTACAGACCATTGCCTACGCCCCCGCCCATCGGGGCTTGAAGAAATAGACGGGCTGCAGGATGTCCAGGCAAAGTGGTGCGGGCCGGACCGTCCATGCTTATAAACCCTATCGGTTCCATTGGACGACAGGGCTTAAGATGTCATTTCATCTCATTATCAGGTAAAAGTCCCACAAAATTGGAAGCAACGTCTCCGAAATTACCTATACAGTGTTGACGGGGACGTTAAACCTCAAAACAAACAAACAAACAAATAAACAAACAGACCATTGCCAACAACAAACCGGAGCTGAAAACTGATATACGTTAAATACAAACACTTACAGAGGCTACGTCACATATGCGGTTCCTTATTATACAACGTCATGTATTGACGTTTTGTGTTAAAATCGTGCATAAACTGTGTTCTAAATTCATACGATAAATTGAATCTTGTATGCATGCTCTTGTATCACTGAATTTCTTTAATTAAGCGCGAGAAGGTCAAATGATCAGCGAAGTCTAATATTATAATAGATGGCCTGCATGATGCTTCCACGCAGAGCTGAAACCAACCGCACGTGAGTACTGGTAAACCGCTTAGTCGTTCTAAGCATGCCCAGGAAAAGTGGTGCGAGCTGGACCGTCCATGCATATAAACGCTATTGGTTCCATTGGGCGGCAGGGCTTGAGATGTCATTCCATTTCAATGTCGGGTAAAAGTCCCACACAATTGGAAGCAACGTCTCAAATCCAACAATCAAAATCTAATATTATAAACTTAACAAAACACGTGCACTCATGCTGAAAGCAGCCCCCGCCCCCGCATTTACTGGCAAACACGCTTGTAAAAGGTTCATTATGACAACGTTAAATCAACGCTTGTCTGACGTCACGACGTCCTCAAAACAGACCAACTCGCCAGTGGTACAGTGGGAAATGGGTCTAGATAATTAACATATGTATCTTACGATAATAAAATGGAAACACAAGATTGAAACAACGTAGAATCAACGTTGATTCAACGTTGTTTGTACTGAATATACTTCTAGGCCAACTGGAACATTAATTTTAAAACGTGTTATCTACATTACACGGCTATTTCAAGACGGCACTTGATCACGCATGTGACAATTAGTGGCCCCGTTTAAGAGCATATTCAAAATTGCGACATATTATAGTGAAACGCAAATTTACCTCGTACGAACGCTTTGCGATGTTTTGATGAAACTGACGGACGAATGCGGACTAATAAAAATTAGTGTATACCGCGACAGAGGTAAGGGCGAGGATTATGGCCATGTAAAATCGATTTAAGCCCCCCAGTGGAATTTTTTCCACTGACCGTTCCCAGGCGGTTCTTCTGTGGCGGTTTATTTATGTTGTTACTTACTGTGTGTATCACTTGTGTCTTTTTATTTTGGATGGCCATTTGGCCATTTTGAGGGAAAGTTACTGCCATTATGGCCTTCCTTTGTTTAGGTTTCCATTATGGTCTGGTCGCTTCATGTTTGTGTTCCTTTCCCTTAGGTGTCTTTGATGGGTGGAGTAAGTTAATTGTATCGATTCCTGATCTTTGTTTTACTTCTACTTTAAAAAGTGCGTACGAACAATTTAAGATTAATCGCACGATGTTTATTGATGAAACTGGCCCAAAATTTGCAGGATGAAAGCATACACAGTAATCATGTAATAACGGTAGAGATCTTCAATCTACACAGAATGAGCCTCCCTGCGAGTGCAGGGTGTCCCCATGCAGTTGCATCGGACGATGCACTTTGTGGCATTCACCCGGGACATGTTCGGACATCGCAGTTTCATTACCGTTGCCGTGAATCAAACCGGAGGCCTCTAGCATCATAGGCAAGTGCACTAACCATTGAGCTACCACGCTTGATTTAATGTCGAGTGCCTGCTCGGCCACTTTTATATATTAAAACTGGAATCTCGTTTCTGCTCCAAAGCGTGGATGTTGTGACTGCTGGTTACACAGAACAGCCTCGAGGTTTTAACGAGTATCCACAGTCTGTTTTGAGCAGAATATAGATTCGCTTGTGAGTACTGCTGGTTTGAACCGCCTCGAGGTTTTAACAAGTATCCACAACCTCTGTTTTGAGCAGAATATAGAGTGTGGGTACTGCTGGTTAGAACCGCCTCGAGGTTTTAACGAGGCAAAATATCTTTCGACCAATTCTCGAGGTAAATCGATCACGAAAACGGGTAAATTGTCTCGCGAAAAATCTTTAAAATTTACTTTCGCCTATGTATTTGAATAGCGGTTGCCGCTTCATTTGTCGGCCAGCACTTTGCGCATACGCAAAAATGACGCCGTAAACGGAATTCCTAAATGCTCCTATAAGCAATCAATTCACAAACATTACGAAAACACGCCTATACAAATATATTGCAAATTTTAACGCCGAAAACAGACAATTTTGAGCTGAAAACTTATGATATTTTCCTTATTTGTACTCGAAACATAGGTTGTGGGGACTCAATAGATCCTATCGAGTACCCACAGCCTATGCTTTAGATCCGAAATAAGAAAAATAATGTATACCCCTGTAAACCCCAATTTTACTATATAAAATATGTTCTATAAAAGGGTTATCCTTTGGAATTAAGGCGTAACTATACCTTAGTGACACAGAGGCCTTTCTGATATTTAATCTTCATCAGTGTGTCTCAACCCCAAAGTTCTGAAACCGAAACGGATGATGGACAAGACCCGGCAAACACAGCACATCCCCCTCCGAGCACACACCGACCGACGCAGATCATGAGACAGGTCAACTGGAGGCATCAGGCAAGAGACGCCTACATCAGGACTAATAGGCGTCCCCCACCGAGCCAACATCAGCAAACATGGCCCACACTCTACGGAAGTCCCGGACATCAGGAAGGAGATGTCCAAAGTAGCCAGACCGGCAAAATTTTAAAATATAACAAAAAGTGGCAAGCAAATCCGCTAAGATACATGTCTCACCTGACAAGTCTGTTGGTTTTCTTTTGCTCCAGCATTTCAGTGGTTTCTTGCTGTCGAGTCCTCACCGTTGTCTCACCTCTGTGGTTCTTTGATTTCTGTGTTCACGGAGATGTTGCACTGATGAGTTAGGAGGCCTTCATGCGGACTGAACAAATAATTTGTCTAAATCGCGACGGAAGTAAGGGCGAGGATTGTGGCCACGTAAAATCGATTTAAGCCCCCCAGTGGAAATCTTCCACTGACCGTTCCAAGGCGGCACTTCTGTGGCGAATTATTTATGTTGTTGTTTGTTACTTACTGTGTGTATCACTTGTGTCTTTTAATTTTGGATGGCCATATGGCCATTTTGTGGGAAAGTAACTGTCCGTATGGCCTTCCTTTGTTTAGGTTTCCATTATGGTCTGGTCGCTTAATGTTTGTATTTCTTTCCCTTTGGTGTCTTTTATGGATGGAGTAAGTTAATTGTATCAATTCCTGATCTTTGTTTTACTTCTACTTTTTGTTTTTTGTTTTGTTTGATTTGAGGTTTAACGTCCCCGCCAACATTATTTAGGTCATTTTGGAGACGTTGCTTCCAATTTTGTGGGACTTTTACCCGACGTTGAGATGAAATGACATCTCAGTCCCTGCCGCCCAATGAAACCAATAGGGTTTATAAGCATGGACGGGCCGACTCGCAGCAGTTTTCATTGGCAGGCTTAGACCTTCTAAGTGCATTACCAGTACTAATGTGCGGTCGGTATCAGCTCTGCGTGGAAGCATCGTGCAGCCCAATCTATTTCTCCAAGCCCCGATGGGCGGGGGCGGTCACCTGACAAGTCAGTCTTAGTTTAAGAAAAAATAGAATTTTATGGTGCTTTGGAAGCATGGAATACACCACAGAATTGGAAAATATTGAGTGTACATGTTTTCTGGGCCAGACTAGCTAGTTTCGGTCATTAGGCATCATCAGTGACCCTCAAATATATTCAAAAGTCGGGTTTGAGGGGGTCAAAATCATATAGGCATATTTTCATGATGGAATGCGGAGTCTAACTGTTGACTTTCTTTTGTTCCAGCATTTCAATTGTTATTTGCTGTTTCATTTCTGTTTGTTTCATTTTTTGTGTTCACGGATGAGTTAGGAGGCCTTCATGCGGACTGAACAAAATTATTTGTCTAAATCGCGACGGAAGTAAGGGCGAGGATTGTGGTCACGTAACATCGATTCAAGCACACCCCCCCCCCCCCCTCCAGTGGAGTTCATTTCACCGAGCGTTGGAGGGCGGTTCTTCTGTCGCGGTTTATTTTTGTTATGGTTTATCTTTAAGTGTTTGTGTCACCTACATTTTGGATAGCTAATTGGCCATTTTGTTGGAAAGTAACTGTTCTTTTGCCTTTCCGCTATTAATGTTTCCATTAGTGTCTGTTGTTTCATGTTTGTGTTTCTTTCCCTTTGGTGTCTCTGATGGGTGTTTTTGACTAATTGTATCGATTCCTGATCATTGCCTTCACTTCTGTGT
The DNA here is from genome assembly GCA_963580285.1 of Lucinisca nassula. Taxonomy (NCBI): domain Eukaryota; kingdom Metazoa; phylum Mollusca; class Bivalvia; order Lucinida; family Lucinidae; genus Lucinisca; species Lucinisca nassula. The sequence goes on along the minus strand of OY757015.1, from coordinate 90,128,475 downwards.
TACTATGTATGGGCATGATGGACATCTTTGTCTTCACAATCCGAGTTATTTATTCATCTATATCAAATAAAGCTTTCATATGAAACAAAAAAGGCTCCAGTGCACAATATATATTTCAGTCTGTTTACAGAGACACACCCACAGATGACGATTGCAGAGGCTTTCTATACTTTAAGCTCACCACTGAGACAAACAGGCAAGAAATGCTAAATATATACGTTTTATGGTCATATGCCAGTTAAACAGCATTAACTGACTTTATTGTCACTGGAAATTCTTTTTTTTTTTTTTTTTTTTTTTTTTTCATGTCTAGCTTTTCGCTGGATTTCAAATAGAACTCAAATTGAAGTCGATAATCTGCATAATTAAATTGTACATGGTAAAAGCATCCTCAACTGTCCTAGCCGTTTCCAAATCGCCGGTTGGCCGGGTTAAACAGACAGATAGTGCATCTTTGAAATCACTGGCAATACTGTCATTTGGGATTACGCAATACTCGGCAGCAAGATAGTCAATATCGAAATCATTGATTTCTAAAGGCAGTGAGTAATCAGTAGCTTGAAATGTTTCTGGTTGGTAGTACATGACATCGGGAATACCATGAGGCACCTCCATATGCCTTTGGCGTCTAATTCTATGGGTATTCCATGTTTCTTTTACATTATCTAGTCCAGACTGTAGTATGCCCCAGAAACAATACCGTAAGCACTCCAACTGAATAGGATCCGCTGGGTTATATAGTCCGCTGTCCACCATGTCTTTGAATTTTTGTCTCCAAAAGTGTGTGAACTGCTTACTTAAAATGCTCCAAAACATTTCAATTCTTTGGTTAGATGTTGATCGTCCAACCAGGAAGGGGGTCTGGTTAGTAGACTGGGTATGGAGACAATGTAGAGCAGTATGAATATCTCTGAGAATGACATTTTCCGTTCCTAAATCCGATCTTATGGCACGCGGTAAGCACCTAAACTCCTTCAGAAAATTTAAATACAGCATCGCTATGCTCTCTGGGCGTTTATTTGACCGAACTAACTCCAACCAAACTATCTTTCGAGAAAATCCGTCTATTGCTCCGTGGATGTCAAATCCAAAGGGCTTTAGTTTATCGTAGCCATCTATGTGTAACAGGAAATTTGGTCCTCTATTTGAATACACTCTCCTTCGAAGACGATGTGAAGCACGACGTTCAACATCCTGGTTACAATCAAGCAGCAAAATTAATCGAACCGTCTCTTGTGTCACGCGTACTCCACAGACAATGTTTAAATATCTCCACAAGCTTTTATAACCCAAATTACATAACCCCTCAGAAACACACTGTGCTATTCTCCTTCTGACCTCGGGAATCGGATCTTCGGAAAAGTTACGTCGAATGTTGAACAATCTTAGTTTTCTCTGAAGTGTCCGTTTAGTGATGGTTATTCCGTGGCGTACACGGAGAAATTCGCGTATGGTATCCTGTGTATACATTCTATTGACATAGTAACGAAGGAGTTCTCCCAGGCTGGCATAGCGTCCTGGATATACTATCTGCAACGAAGTACAAATATATATGATGTTCCATGAATTCTACAATGGTTTTGTGACCTTACCATACCAGGTAATAATTTACACATATATAGCGGAAAAGAGGGACAAGCCACCAATTTTATGAAACTGCAATTGGCACATTTGGTTCATGCACGACATATTGAGTTATCGCTGAAAAATAAGCATTTATATGGTTTTCCATCATTGCGATTTGCCGGAAGGGTTTGAACTTTCATCATTTTCAAGAGACCCGTAAGGTGCATGGCGTGTTCAAACCACACCTTTTCTTCCTCTGTTTTCAGAATACATACATAACTTAATGCATTTTCAGCTTTTGAATATGTTTTGTTTCCTATTTTTGGTTAAAGTTCGATAAATACAGGCTTCAATCCCTCAGTTTCAGTTACGAACAAATTTAAATGTCAAAAGTTTATTTTATTATTTTACTGCAGAATCAGCCCTTGTGAAATAAAATTGCATTTGCTTAAACAAATGGATTGACTAGAAATGACCAATTATATTCACGAGATTTCTTTTTTTTTTTTCTTTTTTTCACAAAGGCAATATAAATTAGTGAAACAATTATCTTAAAATCAAATTTTAAACAACATAAAAAAATGACAATGATGGGCAATATGTAGCTATATTACAAATCATACATAATCACTTAAACCTATCGTTTTTATTCTTTTATTTAATTATTATTATTATGTTATTATTTGGTATTGGAGTTTTACGGCCCAGTCAACACTTTTAAGGTAATTTGCAAATTACAATTCCAAAAACTATCGAAACATGCTTAAATGCCTAAAACACATGTTGTTTGGCAATATCTCAAACGAGTACTAATAAATTCGTGCCTTAGGCCTAGCAAATAATAAATGAGCCAACAAGAAGGCTTATGCGATCAGCGAAGACCCAGATCAGCCTGCGCATTCGCGCAGTCTATTCAGAGTATTCGCTAACCGTGACTATAGGCTATATTTTGTTTTATGCACCCTTTGTATTAGTCAAAAGCATGTGCACAGCAAACTAGAACGCATGACAGCTTGCCTTTCCCTTTTTATATGTCTGACAACAGTAAAGGCTCTGTCAAGACCACATATTTGCACAGGCTCGCCTAAGTCTGTACTGTTGGTCTTTGTGAAAAAGTCTTATGTGCTTACTAGTTTAGAAATGTGTATATCCCAGCGGACAAATGACGTAGAGGTCGCTGAAATCATCAACAGTGGTACGCTGTTGCACAGAAGTGTTTTGCTAACTGGAGTGTATTGGGATTGGAACACTACAGACTTATTTACCTAAGCATATAAACGCACGGTTTTATCGCTTTGCAAATGCATTGCTTGGGTGGCCAAATGAATGAAGAACACAATATCACAAATATTTTGATTTGTTTTGGAGATCAACGACCGAGTTCAAGTGCAGCCTTCACAAGGAGGCTTATATTGGTAGCTAGTACCTGTCCATAGTGATTAGAAGAGTGAAGTTTGTCTTACTGCAAAATTCGCATTTTGTGCAAGAAACCCAAAACGGGTAATTGGCAAACAGTGCAGATCCAGATCAAATGCCGACTTCTGCAGCGTGTGATCGTGGTCTACGCTGTTTGCAAATAGTTTACTATTATAAAAATAAATTTTGAAGAAGCACAACCTGACATCCATAAATTTTGAAATATTCAGTACAAAATGGGTTGAAAGAATATATAGAAGAGTTGTTTGATTTTTGTGTTCATGGAGATGTTGCACTGATGAGTTAGGAGGCCTTCATGCGGACTGAACAAATTATTTGTCTTAATCGCAACGGAAGTAAGGGCGAGGATTGTGGCCACGTAAAATCGGTTGCATTCGTTTCCGGTGACCGTTCCAAGGCGGTTCTTCGGTCGCGGTTTATTTTTGTTATGGTTATCTTTGGGTGTTTGTGTCGCTTATATTATTTTATTTTGGATAGCCTATTGGCAATTTTGTGGGAAAGTAACTGTCCTTTTGGCTTTCCGCTGTTGGTGTTTCCATAAGCGTCTGTTGTTTCATGTTTGTGTTTCTTTCCCTTTGGTGTCTCTGATGTGAGCTGTGGGTTAATTGTATCGATTCCTGATCATTGCCTCCACTTCTACTTTTCAAATAAGAAAGTCAGTTTGATGATAGAAAATAACTTTTCGCATTTTTTGACGATAAAAAAAATTGGCTGGTGCTTTTTGAGGCATGCAGAATCGCCGATGATCACGTAGGATTTTAAGGAGAGACCAATCTAAATAGCGGGTGAGAGTAAAACAGTGCAGTTCCAGATCTAATGCCGCCTTCTGCGGAGTCTAATCGGGACCTACGTTGTTTGCAAACATTTTACCTATTTCCCAAACAGATTTTGAAGAAAACAAAACATGACGTCCCTAAATTTTGAATTGATCTTATGCTTCTTTAGGCAGCAGATTCCATGGTATTAGAAAGCACAACAGAGTTCAATTATATTCACCCTGGTTAGGAATATACATAATTATGTGGTGTTCAATAAAGAAGATATTTTGGTTACAGAAAATATCTTATCGCATTTCTTTGACGACGTAAAACTGGCTGGTGCTATTTAGGGCATGCACAATAACGCGAGTAGGATTTTAAGGCGAGACCAATCTTATAATAGCAGGTGAGGGTAAAACCGAGACGATCTGTCATAGGACGCAATTGTTCCTATCCCGCTATTATTCTACTTAGGTGTTCCAAGTGTGGATAGGTAACTGAGAATTAAGTAACAACAATTGATACTTTGTTAATATACGCAGGAGATGGTGAAAGATACCACTTTAGAAATCATTTGCAAAAGATTCTGACTGCTTTGCTTTTGGTGTTCTTGTAAACATCGACATATCGTTTATAAATTTATATAGCTTATTTACTTGCAAGATATGATAAAGAAATATATATTTTTTCTAAAATCGTTATTAATAACAAGAGGTCCATGATGGACCTAATTCGCTCACCTGAGTCAAGTTGTATAATCTTTTGTCTATGTGCTATTTGCTCAATGTAGCAGAACCATTTAAGAACTTAGGTGGAGATTTTGTAAAAATTTTCTTAAATTCAGTCACTGTGTTCAAAGAATGTGGATTCTCGGCAACAAAAACGCCTCAAGTGTGGAGAAGCATGGGACTGAACCCATGAAACTTGGTTTATTAGGCAAGTGGTTTAACCATTTCACCATAGAAGCTTCTAACACTAATTTTCTGATAACATGATATTGTGTTAGTTTGCACTGGAGTTTTTGTATTTGAATATAAATGACGTTAAGTTTTGTTTTTGGAAATAATGACAATAGATTTTCGAGCTTAAAGTTCGTTATGAAGTCAGTTTTATTTTGGGAAACAATAGCATATTTCAAAGCACTGACAGCACTGGTGGGCCAATTGAGTCGGAAATGTAGGCTAGGAAAATGATCCTGAATTGTGGTATAGACTGTTTACATTTCGTTTATTACTTGTACATTTCTGTACTGTAAGCAAAATGTGTAAATTCCGATTGGACGCCACATTCTGCATCTGACTCAAAATTTCCTGTGCTGTAAGTAACAAAGTAGACTTTGATCAGACAGAGGCCATATTCTGTGGCATCTGTTCTAGGTCTACACTGTTTTGTCAACCTCAACCCCTAATATGGAAAATGGCAGAACCTTTTACAAACAATGTAGGCCCAGATCAGACGTCAAGTTCTGCAGCATCTGATCTGGGCCTTCACTGTTTGCCAATCCCGGGTTACCAGTATCCCATTCTAAGTTTTCGGCACAAACTGGGTTAAAATGATGTAATTGCACGACCCGCAGAAAAAGCGACCGACTGAAGTCGGTTGATTTCTAAGAGTGCCCTAAAATCACCGTGTCATTCTGTCATTCGGTCAATCGGTCATTCTGTCAGTCTGTCAGTCTGTCTGTCCGTCCGTAACCCGTTTGTGAAAATTGGTGATAGTGACTTAACCACTTGGAATATTTAAACAATTTTTGGCACACTGATAGATATCAATGAGATCTAACCAATGAACTTGAGAAATATTACATTCCATTTAGTATAGCCTCGCCGAGGCGAAAAATGTGAAAATTTTCGAACTGCTTCTCCTCGGAAACCATTGGGCCGATTGAAGTCAAATTTCATATGGAGCCTCTATGGGATGGGGGAAACCAAAATTTGCTCATGGGGTTAGGTCACATGACCAAAATGGCCGCTAAGCCATATATGGTCTGTCTGTCTGTCCGTCCGTAACCCGTTTGTGAAAATTGGTGATAGTGACTTAACCGCTTGGAATATTTAAACAATTTTTGGCATACTGATAGATATCAATGAGATCTAACCAATGAACTTGCGAAATATTACATTCCATTTAGTATAGCCTCGCCGAGGCGAAAAATGTGAAAATTTTCGAACTGCTTCTCCTCGAAAACCATTGGGCCGATTGAAGTCAAATTTCATATGGAGCCTCTATGGGATGGGGGAAACCAAAATTTGCTCATGGGGTTAGGTCACATGACCAAAATGGCCGCTAAGCCATATATGGTCTGTCTGTCTGTCCGTCCGTAACCCGTTTGTGAAAATTGGTGATAGTGACTTAACCGCTTGGAATATTTAAACAATTTTTGGCATACTGATAGATATCAATGAGATCTAACCAATGAATTTGCGAAATATTACATTCCATTTAGTATAGCCTCGCCGAGGCGAAAAATGTGAAAAATTTTCGAACTGCTTCTCCTCGGAAACCGTTGGGCCGATTTAAGTCAAATTTCATATGGAGCCTCTATGGGATGGGGGAAACCAAAATTTGCTCATGGGGTCCAGGTCACATGACCAAAATGGCCGCCAAGCCATATATGGTATAAACTCTTCAAAAATAGTCTTCTCCAGAAGCACTGGGCAGATTTCCACGAAACTTGATAAATAGCATCTGGGACGTAGGCCCATCATAAATTGCTAAAATGGTGACCCTGGGTTGACCTTGACCTTCTTTGTGTCTAGGTCAAACTTTGACACATATGCTTTTGTTGGAATATTTAAACAATTTTTGGCATACTGATAGATACCAATGAGATCTAACCAATGAACTTGCGAAATATTACATTCCATTTATTATAGCCTCGCCGAGGCGAAAAATGTGAAAATTTTCGAACTGCTTCTCCTCAGAAACCATTGGGCCGATTGAAGCCAAATTTCATATGGTGCCTCTATGGGATGGGGGAAACCAAAATTTGCTCATGGGGTACAGGTCACATGACCAAAATGGCAGCCAAGCCATATATGGTAAAAACCCTTCAAAAATAGTCTTCTCCAGAATCACTGTGCAGATTTCCACGAAACTTGATAAATAGCATCTGGGACGTAGGCCAATTATAAATTGCTAAAATGGTGACCCTGGGTTGACCTTGACCTTCTTTGTGCCTTGGTCACTTACATGTGGCACCGTTTTAGGTCCAGGTCACAAGACACATATGCTTTTGTATTGGAAAAGTGAGAATGCATTTTATCCTGCAAACGATTCAGAATACAGTACTAAAGTACTGCTCCTTACGATTGGCGCATTTATTGGGGGAACCGTTTTAGGTCCAGGTCACATGACCAAAATGGCAGCCGTACCCATATATGGTAACACTCATAAAGCTAAAAGCATACGGCGGGTCGTGCACTTCAGCTGAAGCACTGGTTTATTCCTATAAATTCACAAACTGAATGTAAGTGTAAATCTTGATCAGATGGCTTCTTTAGAAGCCAAGAAGCCATCCGATCAGAATCTACATTGTTTGAAAGATAAGGCATATCCAGGCTCAGCAGGGCAAGGGTTAATTTGTTTGTTAGTGTTGAGCTTTACATCCATGTCAACACTATTTAGGCATGCCAATACTATATGCCAGCTCGATTCTTTTCTGTGCCTTGGCTCATAATTCATTTATTAATACTGTATTCAAATCTCTATAAGTGTATCTTGCATCACTGTTGTGTCCCAACTGATATTGGCCCACAGTTGGAAAAGGCCTACTGTCCTTGCTGCAAGTATGGGGAGAGGGGGGAATGTTATTTCTTCTGTTTCTATACACCCTTCCTTCCATTCATTTGCCTCTTCTCCTCTGTCCCTCACTTTCATATCCTCTACTATCTCTCCTACCTCTTTTCTCCGTTTCTCTGAGAGGACACAAAATGACCCACAAGGGTTGACGTGTCATTAAACCCAAAACAATCAATCAGTCAAATCTTTAGTTCATAGAGCTGTAGATATGGTGGGTATTTATTTAGTGGTACATTAGCTAAAGTCTCCCTTATTTTTCGATAAAAATGTATGGTGTGTATATATTAATTAAGAGCAAGGTGTTTCTAATAAATACCCACAACATATGTTTTATTGATAGGGAAAATTATCCTTTAACTATCAACATATACTCACCTTATCTACATTACTCCATCCAAAATAAACAGTTTTTTGGTGCTGATTCTGTATACTGCGGCGCAGATCCTTAACAGCTTAAGCCACCTATATTATTTTAGTTTAGTTTATACTAATTTATTTTAGTTCGATTGCGATGAAAGCTTCAAGCTTATTGAATCGCTCTCGAACACTCATCCCGGGTGTTTTCTCGCGCGCGAGAGAGAGAGAGGCAGTGGCTTTTACACCACTGCTACCCATTTACACCTGGGTGGAGTGGGGCAGTGTCATTACGTGTCTTGCCCAAGGACACACCTCGATACCGGTGGCCGGATTCGAACGCACAACCTCCCGATCATAAGTCGAACGCGCTAACCACTGCGCTATCGAGGCTGACTATATGTTGGCTGATTACTTTAAAGTCATTATTGCAAACAGTGTGAACCCAGATCAGACTGGTCCTCTTATGCCCTTTTTGTTTCAAATGAGATTTAACATCCCAGTCAACACTGTTTAGGTCATTTTGAAGATGTTGTATTCAATTTTGTTGGAATTTTACCTAACACTGAGAAGACATCTCAAGCCCTGCCGCCTATTGAGACCAATATAGTTCATGTGCATAGATGGTCCAAATTGCAGCACCTTGCCTGGGCAGGCTAGACCTAAAATAATAATATCCCACAGCCATTGTGTTCAGCAAGGGAAACCATTTAAGCAGCTTTGGTAAAAGGTCACCCAAAGAACATTTCAGTAAAATTATTTCGAAATCTAGCCACTGGCCTAAGAGAAGCTGTCATCTAAAGGTGTTTTCTATTTTTAACTCTGGTGGCCATTTTGTTCATTAGAATAAAACCATTTTCGCAAGTTTGGATGAGGGTCACCCTAGGAACATTTCTGCAAAAGTATGGCAGCCATTTTGTTCAGCAAAGCAGAACCGTTTTAGCAATTTTGGTAGAGGGTCAGTCAAGGACTGTCTCTGTGAAATTATTTCGAAATCAGGCCATTGGTCTAGGAGGAGATGTTGTTTAAAGGTTTTTTCTATTTTAGCTCTGGTGGCCATTTTGTTCAGCGAAGTAGAACCGATTAAGCAATTTTGGTAGAGGGTCACCCGAGGAACATTTCTGTAAAATAATTTTGAAACCGGGCCATTGGCTTAGGAGCAGATATCGTTTAAAGGTTCTTCTATTTTATATCTGGTGGCCATTTTGTTCAGCAGAGCAAAAACATTTTAGCAATTTTGGTAGAGGGTCACCCTAGGAACATTTCTGTGAAATTATTTTGAAATCGGGACATTCGCCTAGGAGATGTCGTTTAAAAGTTTTTCTATTTTTAGCTCTGGTGGCCATTTTGTTCAGCAAAACGAAACCGTTTAAGCAATTGTGGTAAAGGGTCAGACAAGGATCCTCTCTTTGAAATTGTGTGATTTAAAGGTTTTTCTATTTTTAGCTCTGGCGGCCATTTTGTTCAGCCATGCAGAACCATTTTAGCAATTTTGGTAGAGGGTCACCCGAGGAACATTTCTGTGAAATAATTTTGAAATCCGGCCATTGGCTTAGGAGGAGATATCGTTTTAAGGTTTTTCTATTTTTAGATGTGGCGGCAGTTTGGTTCAGCAGAGCGGAACCATTTTAGCAATTTTGGTAGAAGGTCACCCAAGGAACATTTCTGTGAAATTATTTTGAAATCGGGACATTTGCCTTGGAGGAGATGTCGTTTAAAGGATTTTCTATTTTTAACTTTGGCAGCCATTTTGTTCAGCGGAGCAGAACCATTTTAGCAATTTTGGTAGAGGGTCACCAGAGGAACATTTCTGTGAAATGCTTTTGAAATCCGGCCATTTGCCTAGGAGGAGATGTCATTTAAAGAAATTGTTGACGGACGGACGGAAGACGGACACAAAGCGATCACAATAGCTCACCTTCGTGCTCAGGTGAGCTAAAAACCACACCAACAATGAAAACAATTTTGGTGATCAAACAGTCCCTCACTACTAGCTGTAGTTAATGTCTTCTGTTAAGATTTCTGCTCTGGATCAAAGACAAGAAAACCGTCAAGTGCAAATTTTCTCAATTTTTCTTGGCTAGTTTCATCAAATTAGGCCTAATCAGTGACCCCCAATATATTCTAGCTCTATTTAAACTACTATATTCTTTAAGACTGTTTTTTTTAAAAACCAAAGATTACAAACTATCGCCCCATCAGCACTGTCAGTGCTTTGATGCTGGACAATGACCATAGAAACAACCCAGCATGCACACGTCGCTGGGGCAACGTCAAGTCAACGTTGGTGTTGCACCGACGTTGATGTGAAATTACATAAACGTCATGATGTTGAACTGACGTCGATGTGACGTCACAATTACGTCATGTACCTGCTGGGATATAGTTCATGATTTATGACAGAGAAACATAAAATCTGAAGCAACTAATTGCCAGACCGAGATCATAATAATATAAAATTTAAATGCACTTACTTCGCTTCGCCCGTTACCAGAACCATCGTCAGACATGTTTGTTGTTTTCCCGCCCGTATAATAACGTCATTGGACATGGTCAATGCTGCAACGAGTTATTCATTTGTAAAATGCGTAAAACGTCAAAAGTTAAAGTTATATATATTTTAACTAAAAAGACGCCAAAAATACACAGTTAAATGTTTTGAAAAGGAATAAAACGCCATAAACAGCACTTCATTATACAACCTTACTATACATCTGACATACTAAGGCATCATAACTGTATTGAAAATATAGATTGCACTAAAATAACAGTTATATGTTTGGTCTATAAATAAACCGTCAAAATAACAGCCTTATATTACCCATCTTTAAAGATCTCGCACACTAATACATCTAATATGATTTGCCTCCATATCTCGCGTATGAAGGCCTTACTCTTTTAGACAAGTTTTTTTTAAGTGATTTAATTTCACATGCATACATATCGACTCACTCAAGTAGAAGTTATTTTAGACTGAAAAATAAAACGCACAATTAGTCAGATATTTAGTTATAACAAGGGTGGCGGAGAAACGTTTCCGTAATATATATATATATATATATATATATATATATATATATATATATATATATATATATATATATATATATATATATATATATATATATATATATATATATATATAATCTGCATTAAGGAGAACACATGTACTATATTATCTGGAATAGGGTGACCGCAACATTAAGGGGAACAATGCTGGTCCCCCTAATGTTTCAAGCGCAAATATGAGAATACTCAATCCAGATAGTAATAGTTTCTTTCAAGTTTCTGTTAAATAAGGATGGTTTATTAATATTTTAAAGTTTTTAATTACTTGTCCGTTGTGTTTTGGACAAAAAAGGGTCAGTTTTAGACAACCGCTATATATTGTGGAATATTTTATTTTCTTCATTAGGGCGTCCACAGAAAAAGTGCTTATTCTACTGCTTTTTGACTATATATTCACACAAATATGTTTGAATGATGATATTCAATATGAGCATAAAGTTATTTAATATGTTATATCATGGAAAGCCCTTTGTTTAAAAAAGTCGACGTTTCTTGGGCCCTCACGGTTTGAATGCGGCGGGCTGGTCAACGAAAGTACATACCGGTATTTGCCGGACTGGTACCGGATTTATGCAGATCTTGTTTTTTTCCTTCAAGGAATATTTTTTTAACTTATTCTGTGTTGCTATATTTCTAATTTGACAATGAAGCACCCAATTTTAAACCTTCTCTTCAGAGTGTGCTTATCTCTGTCTAATACAGATCGCCAAAGTATCGTTACTGGCAGCGCCATACCGGCAAATACACCGACAAATTTCGGATACGCCATTTTCGAGAAAATACATGCCTGACAACTTCCGAAGTTCCGTTGTAGAACAACAAACAGTAACTGTTTTGTCGATGAAACAGTTGTAGATCTTCTGAATGCGTATGTTTTCTTATTGATAAGGGCAGATAGTCGATTTTCGTAGATTTATCAGGATAGTTGTGGCTTCGGGTCGGTTGATGGGTGGGGGGGGGGTAATTTGTTGATTTAATGCTGCCGTTATCAGGTTATGATCAGACGAAGGTGCAGGGCACAAAATAACTGTAATGGTTCATCCCTAATATTATATAGCCTTGGCCGAAAGATAGTTGGCTAGGATCCATGTCCATGTATTAGGTGAAGGCAGCAGGCAGAGTGTGATTTTTACCCGACATCTTACTGCCCCTGCCCATCAGGGCTTGGAGAAATAGATGGGCTGCACGATGCTTCCACGCAGAGTTGATACCAACCGCACATTAGTACTGGTAATATGCTTAGAAGGTCTAAGCCTGCCCAGGAAAACTGCTGCGAGTCGGGCCCGTCCATGCATATAAACCATATTGGTTTTATTGGGCGGCAGGGATTGAGATGTCATTTCATCTCAATGTCGGGTAAAAGTCCCACAAAAAAAAGCAACGTCCCCAAAATGACCTAAACTATGTTGGCGGGGACGTTAAACCTCAAATCAAACAAAACCCGACATCTTAATACAGTACACTCGGCGTGTAGTACAACACGTTAGACGATCACATGCACCCATTTAAAGATTTTTTTTTTATTGTTGTGCACACGTTAATCCGAATAAAAACAAAAAACGTAAATATCAGCATATGAATGTAAAATATAAATGTCCGGAACGCAGAACTCTCATGTATGGGAGTACAGTCGAGTAAGGCTGCCACTATTAATCGGATAATCGATTAATTGATTGATACATTCAAGAAATATGATTATCGATACTGATTTTTCGTAATCGATTATTTTCTTAGTAGAATTTACCAGCCAAAGATGTTTCTTAAATAGCTGGATGAGTGGAAAACAGTGCAGATCCTGGTGAGAAGCCACGTTCTGCGGCGTCTCATCTGGGTCTACACTGTTTGCTCCGGCCTGTCTGGGCAAAACCCTAGAGTGAAGTTCAACACATGGTAAGAGTCATGTTCAGCCAGAAAGCCAGACAGGTAACATTGTGACAAAATCTTCAGTGATTACTAATCGATTATTGATCGGAATGACAAGACTGATAATCGATTATCATTTCAGCTCCGATTAGCCAGCCCTACAGTCGAGTCCATTAACATTGGGTAGCCGTTAATTTTGTGCACCCTGCATTCTAGTTTTCAGTATCTTTATCCCTCATAATTTCTTCCACCACCACCAGCGCATCGGCGTTACGTTTTAACTTAGCCTTGAAAAGATGGAGTTGCACGTGCAGATGTGACAGTTTTGCAGAATTTTTCAATTTTGTCAAATTGTGAAAAGACCAAAAATATCCAAGCCAAACTTTGAAAGACTGAGTTTAAAAATAGGCAAAGGGACAAACATTTTGTATGTAATTTTCCTGCATCTAACAACATTACAGAATATCTAATATACAACTTGTTTGAGTCAACCTTCGTGTTCAATCAGCTCAAAACAGTTATTGTGCGCAGTGTTAGGCGACAGAATTTGTAATTCAGTTTCAAGGGGGTATCCCTTTTCTTAGCATTAATTTTCCTGCCTGTTAAAGCTTCAGAGGCCAGTTTCTATTGCAGTTGGTAGATAGGACAGTATTGCAATTGTTTTGATTGTGAGTTTTTGATTGGTTGTTTCCACAAAGTCACACATAGCTATCAAAACTTTATGTGCGCAATGTTACCGGACTACACCGTAACTCGGCGTGTTGGTTATTTCGTCGACTGTCACAGGAAAAATCACAGAAGCCAAGCAAATTATTTGGATGCAAAACGCGTGAAACTTTAATGGGTGTGCCTCAGTGCGTAAATTTAACAGAACGGACCTAATTACCGGAACGGACCCATTTCTACCCAGATTCCCTCCTATTTTAGGATATTTTGATAATATACAAATTGCTTACACTGCTGTTAAAGTTAGCTACATTCTGCATGCATCTTTTCATGCAAATTTGGTCGCATTGGGAATATGTTCCAGTACACCATTTAGACTTGACTCAGTGAAGCAGAGAAAAAAGATGTGCCATATTTTCTGGTTCTAGAAATATTACATGGAGTTTAACAGCCCAGTCAACATGGTCATGTAAAGTCCGTTAGTTTACCTATCTACACTTTTCCTGGGCCCACTTACATGTATGCATAAGTGGTTAACAAGTAAAGTGTGCATTCTTTCACCAGAAACTGACAGAGCTGTCCTTTCTTGACTCAGAGGAACAGAGGAAATAGTACTTTCTGAATCTAAGATAATTACTAAGAGTTAACAATGTTAAGGTCATATCAAGCCAGTCACTCTACCTATCCACACTTTTTCTGGGCCAGCTTATGCTAATGCAGTTAACCGGTATTGTTACAATCTGTCACCAGATTCTGACAACTGCCCTTCTTGGCTCAGCAAAACAAAGAGAATAGCTGTTCTGTTAAAAATATATTTCATGATCCATCCTCCAAACAGATCTACCAAATAGCTAACCTTCTGATCACCAGTCTGATGCGCATCCAACTGAACTACCAAGGCAGACATTGAGTGCACTGATTGACATTATTGTGAACTTAAACCCGTATTTCAAATGGGACAATTCTTTTACGAAAAGGGGCATTCAGAATATAGTTAACAATGACAGCAGTGTAAGTAGACTGTATATTATGGAAATATCCCAAAAATAGGGAGAAACCCTGGTAGAAATGGGTCCTTTCCGGTTCGTTCCGGTAATTAGCATTCCGGTAAATTTATGCACCTGATGTGCGTGAAATCGCTTGGAACGTGGAGCAGTATATGCGAGTCCACACAACAGTGGCATGGAAAGGATTAGCAGTTAGAGCTTGGAAGGGATTAAAAATCAATACTACACAACAACTTTCCAAGTTGACATGAATAAATGTTTCATTGTGATGACCTGTGCAAGAATGAGAAATAGGTTGTGGATACAGATACCACTAGATTGCAAAGGGTCATTTGCAGTATCAGGGTGCAGGTTCCGTACCCAGATATTAAACCTGGTGGCTCAGATGCCCCTTTCACATTGACAGGTAGATACTGACCAGTATAGGGGTGTAAAAATAATAATAATAAAATAAAATTGCGTGAACAAAAGGTATATTCAGGAGATAGTCATCCCCATAACAAATACATGCCTTATTTTGTGGGGTGGGCCATACTGGGGTGGTTTTATGGCCCTTACAATATAATTTCACTCATATTGAGCAGATCGTTAAAGGAGCAGTCTGATCAGGGTCTACATTGTTTGCCAGTTTGTCATCCATCTCACCCATCTGGGAATATATTCTCCTGATTAGGAGATTTCATACACTGCAGCAGCATATTGTACTCCTAAGTTATCATGTGCAAACAATCCTTTTAAGAACATTGTTTTACCATATTGATCCCAAGTATTGGGACAGACAGTTCTATCCGAACCATGTAACCCAGATCAGACTGGTCCAGGGCCAACACTGCTTGTCGCCCCATCTGCACCCATGAGTTTGTCATAACATCATAAGCCCTCACAGTGTCTGAATTCTTAGGACCTTTATGCACTAGTCATTTACGTTGATGGATGGGGGATAGCAGGGCTAATGAGCAGGGTACTTAACCTCTGTGTTCCCCTGCAGTGACTGGTTAATGCAGGGGTTTTGATATTATGAAATATATCCCCAGTGGAATTAACTGTTATAAACAGTGGGGCTGTGACATTCTGGAGGTCCCCACAGTGCAGGACTTCTAGCAGGGCTGTGAAAAGTCTTAGTCCCCGCTATTCCCCGTAGGTGTGTGTGGGGGTGTTGGGCAGTGGTTACAAATGACTGACCATGCATTGTTGCAATATGAATCCCTATTGTGATTACAATGCCAGAGCACATTGTGCCCTTTGCAGGGTTCTCACTAGGATTTTGAAAATTGGAGTAAAAATGCTGTCTCCAGAAAAAGTTGTAGTTTTACCCTACTTTTCTATTGAGACTTTCCAAAAAGTTGGATTCAGGAGTAAATTCAGCCAAATTTGGAGTTAACAAGAAGTACAAAAATTGTAAGTTAATAATTAATTTCTTTAATACATCATTGATTTATTGTAGTGAAGAGACAGTCCTAACCAAACTGTCCAGACTCATATCAAACTGCTAAGGTGATCCTCCTTGTGATGTAAATAAATTCTGAAAAGTTAGATCCTCTGGATTCAGTTGAGATGTTTATATTACAACATCAGCGTATGTTGTGAACCATAACCTCTTCTGGTCCAAAATTGCTGCATGTAGATTTTTTTTTACCCTAATGGTCCTAATCATTCGGACAGATGGTGCAGACCCTGATCAGATTGTTCCAAAGGGAGCATCCTGATCAGTGTCTACATTGTCAGTCACTATGTCTGTTTTGCCCTGATATGTCATGAAAGGATTTTGTCAACGGGCCTCCGTGGCCTAGTGGATAAGAGTGCTGACTCTTAGTCATTAGGTCTCTCACCGCCGTGGGTTCGAGCCTTGCTCGGATCACGTGTGAGAAGCCAAGTTCTGCAACGGAAGGTCAGGTGGTTTTTCTCCGGGTACTCCGGTTTTCGCCCACCTCTGATTAACGATCGTCTCGATATGAGTGAAATAATCTTGAAAGGGCCGTAAAACCCAAACCAAAAAAAAAAAAAAAAGGATTTTGTCGGATGAACAGCGGCTAGCCCTGAAGTTGTCCCAATTATGAAGATCCCTATGATAGTACTCTACCCATGTTTTCTCCGCAGGGACTATGTACCAAAATCCCCTTCCCTCGGGCCCCAATCTGCCGCTAGGGTCAAAATTTTACTTGTATTTTATTCTGCTAATCATACCCTTCAATTTGATATGCAACATGACTATGTTTAAAAAATTCTTAAATTTTGACCCTTTGACCCCTCCCTAAGGGCCCCAATCTGACCCCAGAGTCAAACTTTTACTTATATTGTATTCTACTAATCATACTCTTCCATAAGATAATATCCCACATGACTATTTTGAAAAATTTCAAATTTGACCCCCTCCTCCCCCGACCCCCCAAGTGTGACCCCGTGGGGCATGACCCAGGGGTCGCAGCCAAAATCCTGTTCAATATGTTTTACATATTTCATTAATAATTACTTATGCAAAGTTTGGTTGCAAAATCTATAAAATTGACTTTGTATTTGAATTTTATTGGTATTTGTCCTTTTGACCCCTCTCGAAGGCCATGAGGGTGGGGCCCAAAGGTAAATGTGCCGTTGCGCGAGCCACTCATGTAAGCAACCTGCACACCAAATTTGGTTGGATTCCAATCAGCGGTTTAGGAGGAGATAGCCGGACAGACGTATGGACAGAAAGAGAGTCAGCCGATAACAATATCTTCGAAAAACGTGGGGATAATTACAAAGTCTGTTTTAATAGATTTTGATACCAAACATTGCAGAAGTAATAATTAGTAGTGTAAAACATATTGAATGTGGCATATCAAAATGAAGGGGATGATTAGTAGAGTGTAATGCAGATAAAATTTTAACCCTAGGGTCAGATTGGGGACCTAAGGGGGGTCAAAAGGTCAAAATTTAAGTTTTTCCGAACATGGTCATGTGGCATATCAAATTGAATGGGAAAACTCATAGAATATTATACAAGTAAAAGTTTGATCCTAGGGGCAGATTCGGGCTCGGGAAGGGGATTTTGGTACAAATGTACTTAGACCATGTGGAGAAAACATTGGGATTTGCAATGGCACACCATCGACTGCATTCTAGTTATCCCCATGCTTTCGTGTAGGGGATATTAAAATCGTCTCAGTCCATTAGTCCGTCAATCTGTTATGCTATCTCTTAAACCATTAGTCAGAATCCAACCAAATTCGGTGTGTAATTATAGCCCCACTATACTGGATTTGCCTCGTCATTTTGTGATTCCGTAATTCCGTTATTTATGATAACTAAAAAAACGTTTGAGGTATTTTCACGAAACTTCACACAAATGTAAACCACAATAGGACAATGCGTAGAGCGCATGAACCATAACTCTGGATTACCTTCTTTTGGAGTTATTGCGCTTTGAACATATAAAAAATGCAATTTTAACCTTGTTTGCTCCATTACTCAAAAAGCATTTGAGGTATTTTCATGAAACTTAATACAAATGTAAAGCACTATGAGACAATGTGCGGAGTGCATAAATTGTAACTCTGAATTGCCTACTTTTAGAGTTATTTCCCTTTGAACATTGAAAAATTGCAATTTTAACCTTGTTTGCTCCATTACTCAAAAACTGTTTGAGGTATTTCCATGAAACTTAATACAAATGTTAAGCACTATGAGACAATGTGCAGAGCACATACATTGTAACTCTGAATTGCCCTCTTTTGGAGTAATTGCCCTTTGAACATTGAAAAATGTCAATTTTAACCTTTATCCGCGTCATAACTAAAAAAAAGTTTGAGATATTTTCATTACACTTCCCACAAATGTAAAGCACTATGAGACAATGTGCAGAGTGCATGAACCATAATTCTGGATTGCCTACTTTTAGGGTTATTTCCCTTTAAACATTGAAAAATACCAATTTTAACTTTGTTCGCTCCTTATCTCGGAAACTGTTGGAGATATTTTCATGAAACCTCACACAAATGTTAAGTACCATGAAACGATGAAACGCAGAGCTCCATCACACAAATCTAAAGCACCATGAGACGATGTGCAGAGCACAGGAATTGTAACTCTGGATTGCCTTTTTTCCACCTTTAATTAGAGGTCGAAAGCTGAAAACATTTGTTTTATTGTATTTTTGTCTTTTCCGATAGCGCTGTGTGGGGCTATAGTCAGATCTAGTTAGTTCCTTACATGAGTGGGGTGGGCATCATCACATTTTTTTTTGTCCCACCCCCAGGGGCCTTTGGGAGGGGTCAAAAGGTCAAATACAGTGCACTCCCTTGAAAACACTATAATGTATGTTTGGGATGCATAAAATAGGACTGTGTTATAAGTGAACCGTGTTATAAAGGGATAATTTTATTCAGAAATAATAGTAAAATGACAATTTGGGAGGCAAGACTTGACCGTGTTATAACCAAAACCGTGTTATAAGGAGAGGAGTACTAAAAGGACTGAAGTGTACCAATAAAATTCAATTACAAAGTCTAAGCCTCCTAGCAAAACCTATAAAACCTATAACAATAAGCTACATGTACATATATAATTTTGTATTAAACTTTTTGGATTGATTTGGTTCATATTTGGTATGATGGTACATACAGGTCCAAAGTATTCACCAGTATCCCCACTCATGCCAATGTCCTCATGGTCAAGGTCATGGACTTAGAAATTTTTAATGATATAGACTCAGGTTAAGGTATTTGTGACAGGTAGAAACTGAACATTTATGATGACATTGGTTCATATTTGGTATCATCATAGATATAGGTCTGAAGTTTGATTTACCAATACCCCCGCCCATGGTCATGTTGTTTTTCTAGGTTGGCCCCTGGTGAGGGCATCTGTGTCGTGGTGACACATTTCAAGTTTTTTTATTAACCTCTTATTTTTCGAAGAAAAACTGGGGATATTGTTATCGCCTCTGTCTGTCCGTTCGCCTGTTGTCCGGGGCTAGGGTTAGGATTGGATAACAATAACAAGAATTCCGCAAAATGCGGCATCGCACCTGCTGGGGCGAAAGCTAAAGGAGCCACAATCATAACGTAGAAATTAAATAAGCTTATTTGTATGAGTGGAAAGGCAATTTTACAAGGAACCTACATGCCAAACTATATAGGCTCTATGTCAAATGGTTAAACCTTGATGATAAAGTAGGTCAAAGGTCCAGGGTAATGGTCAAATTATTTGTATGAGTGGAAAAACAATGCCATAAGGAACCTACATGCGAAATATGAAGGCTCTATCTCAAATGGTTAGAAAGGTATGATAAAGTAGGTCACGGGTCAAGGTCACAGGTAAAATTTTTAGTATGAAAGGAAAGGCAATGTCACAAGGAACCTACATTCCAAATATGAAGGCTCGATCTCAAATGGTTAAAAAGTTATGACAAAGTAGGTCAGTGGTCCAGGGTCAAGGTCACAGGTCAAAATTTTTTGTATGAGTGGAAAGGCAATGTCACAAGGAACCTACATGCCAAATATGAAGGCTCTATGTCAAATGGTTAAAAAGTTATGATAAAGTAGATCAAAAGGTCAGGGGTCAAGGTCACTGGTCAAAATTGTTTGCATGAGTGGTATGGGAATGTCACAAGGAACCGACATGCCAAATATGAAGGCTCTACCTCAAATGGTTAAAAAGTTATGATAAGTAGGTCAAAAGGTCAGGGGTCAAGGTCACAGGTCAATTTTTTTGTATGAGTGGGAAGGCAATGTCACAAGGAACCCACATCGTGACATGCCAAATAACAAGGCTCTATCTCAAACGGTTGGAAAGTTATGATAAAGTAGGTCAAAGGTCACAGGTCAAGGTCACAGGTCAAAATTGTTTGTATGAGTGGTATGGGAATGTCACAAGGAACCTGCATGCCAAATATGAAGGCTCTACCTCAAATGGTTAAACAGTTATGGTAAGTAGGTCAAAAGGTCAGGGGTCAAGGTCACAGGTAATTTTTTTTTTGTACGAGTGGAAAGGCAATGTCACAAGGAACATACATGCCAAATATAAAGGCTCTATCTCAAACGGTTCCACTAAATAATATAATATTTGTCATGGTCACTGGAGCGTAAAATATAGGTCAACGCCAAGAGATGAAAGCCCCTGCTTGGTTAGGAGCTTACGAAGATGTTTCATGTAAAGTATGATGGTTATTTAGTCTTGTAGTTGAGTATATAACAAACTTCGACATAAATGTCGAACTTCGACATAAATGTCAAACTTTGAAGTAATGGTCGAAGTCACTGGAGCACAAAATATAGGTCAAAGTCACTAGGTCAAGGAGTCTACAAAGTCAGAAGGTCAGGGAGATGTTTCATGTAAGGTTTGATGGTAGATGAGGTTTGTAGTTGACTTAAATAAAAACTTCGACATAAATGTCGAAGTTATGTCGAACTTCGACATAAAGATCAAAGTCACTAGAGCGAAAAATATAGGTCAAAGTCACTAGGTCAATGTGCTTACAAAGTCAGAAGGTCTGAGAGATGTTTCATATAAGGTTTGATGGTAGATTAGGTTTGTAGTTGACTTTAATTAAACTTTGACATAAATGTCGAACTTCGACGTAAATGTGACAGACGGACGCACGGACGAACGGACGGAAAAGTTTATGCCTATGTCGCACCCTGCTACAAGCAGGTGCGACAAAAAATGATTGGGAAATAATAGATTTGTTCCGTAAACAAAAGGTAAAAGAGGTTAGCCCCTAAACCAAACAAAAGAAAATAACAAAAGAAATAGCCCCTAAACCCGAAATGTTAGAACGTCCGTCCATCCGTCCAACTATCTCCTCCTAAACCGTTGATCGGAATCTAAACAAATTTGGTGTGTAGGTTGTTTACATCAGTGGCTCGCGCAATGGCACATTTATTTTTAGCCCTCATATGGCCTTGGAGAGAAGTCAAAAGGTCAAATATCAATAAAATTCAATTACAAAGTCAATTTTATAGATTTTGCTACCAAACTTTGCATAAGTAATTATTAATGAAATATGTAAAACATATTGAATGGGATTTTGGCTGCGACCCCTGGGTCATGCCCCATGAGGTCACCTTTGGGGGTCGGGAGGGCAAATTTTAAATTTTTCAGAATATAGTCATGTGGGATATCAAATCAAAGGGGTTGATTAGTAGAATACAATAGACGTAAAATTTTGACTCTGGGATCAGATTGGGGCCCTTAGGGAGGGGTCAAAAGGTCAAAATTAAAGTTTTTTTCAACATAGTCATGTGGCATATCAAATTGAAGGGTATGATTAGTAGAATATAATACAAGTAAAATTTTGACCTAAATTTATCGGCAGATTGGGGCCCAGGGGATGGGGATTTTTTTGTAGCGTGTGAGACCCAGGTCCGTACCTCAAAGGTCAAGGTCATACTTAGAGATCAAAGGTCAATATTTTTTGTCTTGTCCGATCAATAACTTTCTTATTCTTGAATGGATGTAAAAATTATTTGGCAGAAATGCTAATCATAATGTGACAGTGTGTCACATGTAAGATCCAGGTTGGTACCTCAAAGGTCAAGGTCTTACTTTGAGATCAAATGTCAAAACAAGGGTCTTTTTGTTGTGTCCGATCAATAACTATCTTATTCCTTGATGGATTTAAAAAGTTACTTGGGAGAAGTGTTAACCATATTATGACAGTTAATCATGCACAAGACCCAGGTTAGTACATCAAAGGTCATGGTCTTACTTTGAGGTTAAATGTAAGGCTGGCTAATCGGAGCTGAGAAGATAATCGATCATCCTTTATGCCATTGTGCTCCATAACCAATTAGTAATCACTGGAGATTTTATCATAATTTAACTAGAATCGCGCAGTCGATGGTGCACCATCGCAAATACCCGCTTTTTCCATTGACAACACAATTAACAAGTTTCAGGTGTGTAACCCAAATAGTTTAGAATATACAGCAAATTCCTAGTTTTTGGCTTTTGACCTTGAGGTCCAGGTCATGCCAAATACAGCATGCAGTACCTTCTACATTCAAAGGGCTATCCATAACCAAAGTTTCAGGAGTGTAACCCAAATATTTGTGAAGATATGGCAAAGTCCTAGTTTTTGACCTTTGACCTTGAGGTCAAGGTCACACCAAAAATAGTCCAGTGCATTCTAAATTCCAAGGACCATCCAATAACCAAGTTTCAGATGTGTAATTCCATCAGTTAGGAAGATACTTCCAAGTCCTACTTTTTGACCTTTGACCTCGCCCATGACCCCAGGGGGTCAGATGAAAATTTCGACACCTTCATGCACATCGGCAGTCCCTAAGCAATGTATGTACCAAGTTTGGTCACCCTAGTTCAAGAAATAAAAAACTAGTTAACATTCACAAGATATTTCTTAGAAATTTGACCTTTGACCTCACCCCGTGACCCCCAGGGGGTCAGATCAAATTTTCGACACCTTCATGCACATCTCCAGTCCCTAAGCAATGCATGTACCAAGTTTGGTCACCCTAGGTCAAGAAATAAAAAACTAGTTAGCATTCACAAGAAACGTGACAGACGGAAGGACGGACAAACGGACGGAAGGACGGACGTTCTCACGAACGGATACTTAAGTGGCTAGGCGTCGGCATATTGACTACTTAAGCGGCAAATTCTCTTAAGCGGCAAGCCACCTAAGAGCGAATTTTTGCCACTTAAGTACCCAAATAATGGAATAAACCCCATTTGGACTCACGAATATATACTTAAGTGTCAAACTGTCCAAATTTTTTGCCCCCTAAATGTCGTTTCGTTGGTGCCGACTGACTGACGGACGGACACCCGTGACGAAAATAATATACCCGTTTTTTTTTTCAAAAAGCGGGTATAACTAGCCTGGCTTTCTTCTTAGCATAAATTTTACTATATTTAACCTACACATGAGGACATACAGGCCTGTGCAAACAGTGTAGACCCAGATGAGACATCGCGGAAAGCGGCGTCTCATCAGGGTCTGCATTGTTTGCGATTCTCCCAGCTATTTTATGCAGTATGTTGTGTAGTTAACTGTACTTATTGCATAATCAATTATTAACAGATCAGTAGCAATAATCATTTTTGTAAAATGTATTGATCAATTAATCGATTATCCGGTTAATAGTGTCAGCCTTAGTTAACCCTTTCCCAGTCAGATACGTGTTTTTACGTGCGTGTCTGGAGCCCCCCCCCCCCCTTTGTTCCTAGAACCACCTTCAAACCTGCACTCCCCACCCCTGGATAGCAATGTTTGCATTAGAATAAGTTGGCCTAAAAAGTGACCTGTTTTTTCGCGCGCCTCCCCACTAATACGTTCTGTGGGGGGATTGAAGGGGGGCTGTCGCCCCCCTCACATCCGAAAAAAAAATGGGTTTTTTGGCCCAGCCGGTCGCTGAAATGAGGTCTGACGGTGTCTGGGGTCAAAAATGCCTCCGAATTGATGCAGCCTGACAAAACATGCTGCAAACAGTGAAAATCCCGGGTGCCAAACTCTTTATTTGTTGCCTTGCCAGCGGGCTGAAGATAAAGATTTAGTCAAAAATTCATGTGAAATAACACTTTTTGTCAACTTTGAGATGCCCCCTCGTTACCATGGCAACAAAGATTTAGTCTAAAATGGTGTCATTTGAAAGGCTACTACCCAGTGAACATTCATGCCAAGTTTGGTGTAAAATGGGCCATCCATGATGAAATAATGGCTTTATGAATTTGCTACCCTAGGCAACTCTGTAAAAAACAGCAAAAATCACAAAGTCCCCATGTGGGAATGGGTTAAATGTAAAATTTTTTTTTTTAACATGCCTGGTCAATATATTTCTATTCCTGGATGGCTTTAAAATTACTTGTTATTGTTAACCATAATGTGATGATGTCAAGACCCAGGTTGGTACCTCAAAGGTCAAGGTCATACTTAGAGGTCAAAGGTCAGGAAAGGATCTTTTTGGGTGTTTTGTCAATAAGTGTATTACTCCTGGATGGATTTTAAAATTACATGTACTTAGAAGAAATGTTAACCATCAAAAGATTGCCAATTTAGGGTCAAGGTAACAGGTTATGGTCTTACGACGTGACAGTCGTAACAAAGGAAAGATGCATAGCGTGAAAAAATCCCCGTCTTTGGTGGGATTCGAACCCGGTTCGCTCGGGTAGAAGTCCACTGCTCTTACCCCTGAGCCAAAGAGTCGACTCCCTGATGCAGTTGTCAGAGAGTGGTTATAAACCTAGAATCTATGCATATGGATCTACCAAGGTAGATAATGGAAGGGAGGTAACAAATCCCGGTAGAGCCCCCACATCTTACGACGTGACAGTCGTAACAAAGGAAAGATGCATAGCGTGAAAAAATCCCCGTCTTTGGTGGGATTCGAACCCGGTCCGCTCGGGTAGAAGTCCACTGCTCTTACCCCTGAGCCAAAGAGTCGACTCCCTGACGCAGTTGTCAGAGAGTGGTTATAAACCTAGAATCTATGCATGGATCTACCAAGGTAGATAATGGAAGGGAGGTAACACACCCCCTCTTAAGGAAGTCATCATTTATGATGACGTGAAGGATGCCAACTTCAGCACGAAGCCATTTCTGGCATATAAAGTCCGATCCCGGACGAGCCCCCATCTTACGACGTGACAGTCGTAACAAAGGAAAGATGCATAGCGTGAAAAAATCCCCGTCTTTGGTGGGATTCGAACCCGGTCCGCTCGGGTAGAAGTCCACTGCTCTTACCCCTGAGCCAAAGAGTCGACTCCCTGACGCAGTTGTCAGAGAGTCGTTATAAACCTAGAATCTATGCATATGGATCTACCAAGGTAGATAATGGAAGGGAGGTAACAATGGTCACAGTTACTGAACGGAGGCAGGGGATTATGGCCATTCCACAGGCTGCTTTTTTTTTTTTTTTTTCATTAAATTTCTTTCCTATTGTTCCTTTTTATTTTAGTCCCAAAATAGTGATGAAAAACTGTAAAGAAATGGTAATTTTTCCCCGCTCGCTTCACTCACTCAGACTCAAAATTCTTATCAACTTTTTTTAGCAATCGTGACGTAAAAGACATCTTTTTTTTCAGCAGAATTAAGTGTTAGTGTGAGTGTCGAAGAACCTTTTTAACCTATATTTTTTATCAAACAATCTGTTATTAGCCATTATTTTCTGTAAGACAAACCTATATAAAAACCTATATTTCCAAAGTGGGCCACTAGGAGGCTTGAAAGTCAATTTTATAGATTTTGATACCAAACATTACAGAAGTAATAATTAATGGAATATGTAAAACATATGGAACAGATTTTGGCTCAGACCCCTGGGTCATGCCCAAGGGTTCAGACTTTTGGGGTTGCAGAGCCAAAATGTTTTCGAAATATAGTCATGTGGTATATCAAATTCAAGGGTATGATTAGTGGAATACAGTGCAAGTAAAATTTTGACCCTAGGGTCAGATTGGGGCCCAGGTTTGGGGATGGGGTCAAAAGGTCAAATTTTAATTTTCTTGGAACATAATCATGTGACATTTCAAATTGAAGGGGATGATTAGTAGAATATAATACAAGTTAAATTTTGGGGCCTTGGTTTTTGGTACTTAGCCTGTAAGTGGAAAGCATGGGGATTTGCAATGGCGTTCCAATTTAACCACATTCTAGTTTTCTTTAAAAATAGCTCCTTATGGTGGAAACATTCATATGTGGTGAAATATTTCTAAAATAATGTGTTGTTGCATGGGCTGTTTGGGCTAGTATAGTAAGAATTTCAATATGGCCTCCCAGACAGGTTGGGGCCCCGACTTGCCTGAGGGTAAAACTTCATTTTCTTCAAATATAGTCATGTTTCATATCAAATCAAAGTATTAATGGAGAGTAAAAGCTATGGCGGAAAAAATGCAGGCGGGGGGAATGCCCGGGGTCATGATAAGTCAAAAAGTAGGGTTTTAGGTCATATTGTCAAACAACTCATCCAAGGCTAGGAATCTTATAAAATCTTGAAACTTTCCCAGAATGAGGGCTGGAGGAACATAATTTTTTAGAATTCTGATGTGACTTCCTTTGGTGGGGGGGGGGGGTTGTGTGCAGTGGGGTGAGCCCCATGGGTCAAAATTACTTTTTGCACAAACATAGTATTATTATTATTTATGCAAAGGTAATGGAGAGTGGAATACAGTGGTGCAAAACTTTGCTGGGAGGCATGTATTTGGGTTACCCAAGGTAAAAAATTTTGGGTCCTTTTATTACATGACATGATTTCCACAGCCCAGGGATATCGACTTGCTCTAGTTTAATGAATTCAATGGAACATATTCATGATCTTCTATTTATTATTTTAAATATTTACAGATGAAGACTACAGCTTAGAAGAAGAAATCCCTGAAAGAAAAAAAAAAACAACTGGTAAAAAATTTAATCATTTTTGTTGCGCCTGCATGGCGCGATATAGGTGTCAAATTTTCCGTCCGTCAACATTTGCGACCACCCTAACTTCCACCCTGATGTAAGAGTCCATTTCTTGAGAACTATTAGAGCTTCCTTAATTATATTTGGTACAAGCTTGCATCTAGGAACTGCGACTTCAACAGAAGCATCCGTATCTGACTTTGACCTATATTTTATTGTTCACTGACTTTGTAAATTATTGCGACCACCCTAACTTTCACCCTAATGTAAAAGTCCATTTCTTGAGAATTATTAGAGCTTCATTAATTATACTTGGTACAAGCTTGAATCTAGGAACTGCAACTTCAACGCAAGTAACCATATCTGACCTTGACCCATATTTCATGGTTCAGTGACTTTGCGCCCCAACAGGCGTGACATAGCCTTCGGCGGAATTCTTGTTTAATCTGTATTTGGGAAAAGTAACATTTCTCACGTTTCTCGTAGAAAAAACAGATTGTCAAGTATGTTTTAATAGTCATTTTAATTTTTCCAATAGAATTTTTACATTTTTGTCACCGCCATTGGCATGATGTCCGGAGTATATTTTTTCAGTTTTTCACTTATGCTTTCAACCTAATTCAGAATAAATAAGCTGGTCATCTACAAACTGGTATTCAGAGTGTGTATACTCGTAAAATGTCAAGGTCCGGGGGCATATAGTTTTTAGGTTTGCCGTACATGTAAGGCTGCCACGATTAATCAGATAATCGATTAATTGATTGATAAATTCCAGAAATATTATTATTGATACTGATTTTCCGTAATCAATTATTTTCTTCGTAGAATTTACCAGCTAAAGATGTTTCTTAAATAGCTGGATGAGTGGCAAACAGTGCAGGCCCTGATGAGACGCCGCATTCTCATCAGGGTCTACACTGTTTGCTCTGGCCTGTCTGTGCAAAACACTAGAGTGAATTACAACATGTATATGATAAGAGTCATGTGCAGACAGAAAGCGGGACAGGTAAAATTATGACCAAATCTCCAGTGATTACTAATCGATTATTTATCGCAATGGCAAAACTGATAAGCGATTATCATTTCAGCAACGATTAGCCAGCCCTAGGTACGTTGGTACGAATGTACGTCCGTCTGCACGAATGTGTGTACGTACGTTTGTATGAATGTACGTCCGTCTGCACGAATGTGTGTATGTACGTAATTGACCTCAAAATATATATAGGTCAGTGTGACCTATATTTCATGCGAGAGTGACTTTGCCTTATATCTTGAATACTATTTGATGGAGAAATGTCATGCCTGGTTTATTAGCTCCTTGTGACCCAATGATTGATTCAAAAATATAATTACATGTATATTGGTCATTGTGACCTATATTTCATGGATGAGTGATTTTGCCTCATATCTTGAATACTATTTGATGGAAAAATGTCAATCCCGGCTTATTAGTTCCATGTGATCCAATGATTGACCTCAAAATATACCTAGGTCATTGTGACCATATTTCATGGTTCAGTGATTTTGCCTAATATCTTGAATTCTATTTGATGGAGAAATGTCATGCCATAGATTATTAGTCCCATGTGACCTGCTGATCAACCTCAAAAGATATCTAGGTCAGTGTGACCTATATTTCATGGTTCAATGACTTTGCCTTTTATTTTGAAAACTATTTGATGGAGAAATGTCATGCCTGTGTTATTAGTTCCATTTACCCCGCTGATCAACCTCCAAATATATCTAGTTTGGTGTGCTTCAGTGATTTTGTCCATTATCTTGAATATTATTTTATGGAGAAATTTCATACCATCTGACCCACTGATTGATCTCGACAAAATATATCTAGGTCAGTGTGACCTATATTGCATGGTTTAGGGAGTTTGCCTGTAATCTTGAATACTATTTGATGGAGGAATGTCATGTCTGGGATAATACTTGAATGCATCCAGATGATTGACCTCAAAATATATCAAGGTAGGTGTGACCTGTATTTTATGGGTCAGTGACTTTGCCTGAAATCTTGAATAATATTTGATGGAGAAACTTCATGTCTGAAGTATCAATTCAATATGACTTGATGAATGCAACAAAGATATATCTAGTTTAGTTTGACACTATTCCAGGTGCGTTATACTGTTCAGTGACGGCTGTTGCTGCAACATAAGTTTTCAGCGTGAGTTTGGCCCCTGTGCGGGGGCATCTGTGTCATACTGACACATGTCTACTTTATATATTATCCTACAGCATTTAGAAGCAGATAGATACAGAATATGGATTTATTGCATTTACAGGGTAAAATGTCATTATTAATATAATGCTTAGCAGAAAATAAAATATATACAAAAAGTCTACCTAATGCAGAATAAATAAGCTGGTCGCCTTAAGACTATCAGAGTATATACTCATAAAATTTCAAGGGGTCCATCATTTTTGTATATTTTATCCCACATCATTGAGAAGAAAACAGAACACTGATTTAATGCATTTTAGGCAAACAAATACATTATAGACATGATAGATTTGATGCATAGTAGAAAATAAAATATATACGAAAAGTCCACCTAATGCAGAAGAAATAAGCTGGTCGCCTTAAGACTGGTATTCGGAGTATATATACTTGTAGAAATAACTTTATTTTTTTTATATTTATTATAAGGGACCTAACATTTTTGTAAATTTTATCCTACAGAATTTAGCCGAAAACAGATACAAAATATTACACTGATTTAATGTATTTTAGCATATAAATATATTCTTTGTACATGTTGTACAATGTATGTTGCATGTAGCAAAAAATGTATATACAATAAAGTCCACCTAATGCAGAATAAATAATCTGGTCGCCTAAAGACTGGTATTCGAAGATATATTTTTTAATGTTTGTTCATTGTGGAAGTTTGAAGCCCTACACTAAGATTTGCACAATGTGAGAGCCCTTCAGAATATCTTACTTGGACTCAAGCTCAAGGTCACATTTGATAGTCACCAGTTCTTTTTATGTATGGGGGTTTAACGGCCAGTGTTAACTAAAAGTTTGAGCCAATTATCTATCCACACTTTACCTTGGCAATTTTATCCGTAAGCAATTGACCAGAACAGTGCACATTCTTACACCAGAATTGACAAATGCCCTTCTTGAATCAGCTGATGGGAGAAATGACTGTAGAAAAGATTTCATGATCAATATCCACGAAAGAATGTTCCTGACTGCGGAAGGAATCAACCTACATCTTCCTGATAACCAGTCAGAGGTGGCTTTGGCTGAGCTATTCTTTGAATTTTGTGTTTGTTCCATATCTCCACCCCTTAAAGGATTTTCATCAAACTTGGTCAGTTATCCCCCTCAGAAAGTTCATGTCCAAAGCTAGGTTGGTAAAAAAGCTGAAAATACACATATAGTTTCATGGGCAGTGGGAAATAGAGGGAAATCCCGGTAAATACTGAGAAATACTGGAAAATGGACATTAATGTAGGTGGGGCCAATTGAGACTGCTTAATATACCCTGCCTGCCTAGGTATATGTATTGTAAAGTAAAATCATTTCATACAGGGCTTGCATTTTACCTTACCTTTACGAAGTACAAGGAGAACTATTGTAGTCACCACGGTCGTCCGCGTTTGCGTTAGCGTGTGCGTGTGCGTTCCCGTCACACTGCGTTAAAGTTTTTCAAATGCTTATATCTAAATAGCCATGCATCACAGAGTACTCATATTTGGAACTTTAGTACCTGGGAGGGTCTTCCAATGTTCCAAGAGAGCAAACCCCTGGATCCATGCCCCGAGGTGGGGCTAGGGGTCAGAATCTAGAACACCTTTATAAAACTGTGTTAAAGTTTTTGAAATGCTTATATCTCAACAGTCACTCATCACAAAGCATTCATATTTACAACTTGGGTACTTGGGAATGTCTTCTGAGAATATGCGGGATTGTCTTCTGAGATTCCAAAAGAACACACCCCTGGGTTCACGAATGGGGGGGGGGGTGGGGCTAAAGGTCAAAATCTAGGACACCTAAGTTATTCGTTAAATACATTATCATTATGCTAACAAGTTACAAACTGAATTTGTTATACATCAGCCAACTTTGTGACGTTGGTTTAAGTGTAAAAGGGTGAAGGTCATGGTGACCTACATTTTACAGTCCAGTGATTTTGCCTTATATCTTGAATACTATTTGATGGAGAAATGTTATACCTGGGATATTGGTTCCATGTGACCCCATGATTGACCTCGAAATATATCTAGGTCAATGTGACCTATAGTTCATGATTCTGTGATTTTGCCTTATATATTGAATACTATTTGATGGAGAAATGTTAAACCTGGATTATTACTTCCATGTGACCCAGTGATTCACCTGAAAATATGTCTAGGTCAGTGTGACCTATATTTCATCGTTCAGTGATTTTGCTTATATCTTGAATACTATTTGATGGAGAAATGCTATACCTGGATAATTACTTCCATGTGCCCCAAGGATTTACCTCAAAATCTATCTAGGTCAATGTGACCTATATTTCATCGTTCAGTGATTTTGCCTTATATATGTTGAATACTATTTGATGGAGAAATGTCATACCTGGGATATTAGTTCCATGTGACCCCATGTTTGACCTCAAAATATATCTAGGTAAGTGTGACCTATGGTTCAGTGATTTTGCCTTATATCTTGAATACTGTTTGATGGAGAAACATCATACCTTGGTTATTAGTTCCATGTGACACAGTGATTGACCTCAAATAAATCTAGGTCATTGTGACCTATATTTAATGGTTCACTGATTTTGCCTTATATGTTGAATACTATTTGATGGACAAACATCATACATGTACCTTGGTTATTAGCTCCATGTCAGTGTGACCTATATTGGTTATTAGCTCCATGTCAGTGTGACCTATATTTCTCCCCCATCCCGAAAATGTAGGTCATTGTGACCGATATTTCATGGTTCAGTGTTTTTGCATTATATCTGGAATAGTATTTCATGGAATAATGTCATACCCAGATTGTTAGTTTCACGTCACCCAATGATTGACCCTGAAATATATATAGGTCAGTGTGACCTATATTTCAGGGTTCAGTGACTTTGCTTTAGGTCTTGAAAACTATTTGATGAAAAATCTACATACCTAATTATTTGTTCCATGTAACCTGATGATTGACCTCAAAATATTTGTAGGTCAGTGCGACCTATATTTCAATGTTCAGTGATTTTACCTTATATCTTGAACTGCGAAGCAGGCGAGCTACGCTGACATGCGACAGCTCTTGTAGAGTCTACATGCACTTGGTCATGCAGGTAGAATGAAATGTTTTAGGATTTTCCAGACCTTCTGATAATGAATTTTTGAAAGATTAATAATCTGTTACCTTCATAATTTTATATTTGAAGTAATCAAGTATGTATTGAATTTGTTTTCAAAAGATACTGAAATACTAGTTTTCAGACATCAGCTACTGGTATTTGACTTGACTTGTAAATAAAAATACATGAGAGAGTACCTGCAGGTTAAGAAATGTATGCCCATTGTATTTTGTTCTTTTAATACCTGTCTTAAACAAAACAAATTTTCACACCGTTCAAAAGTAGGAGTAACTACTTGACAAACTTGCAAACAAACTTTTTTTTAAAGTACACATAAAAAAGTTCGGACAACCACAAAAGTTGTTGTAATTCTCCAAACAAATTTAACAATGTGTTTTATCATTTCACAAAAGCATAAAAAAAAAAAAAAACACAAAGTTCAAGAAAACATTCCTATACAAATGTAATGAACATTTTACAACCAAAAAATGAAAATTTTCTGATTAAAAATTCCAATATTGTAGTATGTCTGCTGAAATTATAGATCATTCAGTGAGGCAGTTCTATTGAGCACCCACAATCTATATTTTTAGCAGAGATACGGAAAATAGTGTATATCCCTCTTAAATCCCATCTTTATTATATAAAAGTGGTGTTGGAGGGGTCAAAATCATGTGCATATGTTTTTGTGATGCATTTACAGACTGATGGAGCAGTCTGATCTGGGTCTGTCTGTTTGCTCAGGCCTGTCCATCTTAATTTTAGGATCATTATCTATTGCATATGAGTGATTTTAAATAGCATTCCTGCCACTGGTATTTACCTACCAACCTTGGTGCAAAGCCCATAAATGAATCAGGCTGACTCTAGGTCAAGGTCACATTTGAAGATCACGGCTTTGAATTTTGTGCCCATTCCTTATATCTCATTTACCCTAAAATGATTTTCATTTACCTTTGGTCAATTATCCCCCTCAGACAGCTGATGTGCATAAAGCATACATGAATCATGCTGACACAAGGTCAAGATCACATTTAAAGGTCACGAGTTTGAAACTTTGACTTTTATGCCTATTTATTTACCCCTGGCAGGATTTTTAATAAACATTGGTAAAATATCCTCCTCAGTGAGCTGATGTGCAGAACCCATAAATAAAACATGCCAACTCAAGGGCAAGGTCACAGGTGAAGTTTTTCAACTTTGAATTTTATGTCTATTCCATACCTCCTTTACCCCTGGATGGATTTTCCTTTAAACTTTTAAGAAATAATTCCCCTCTGAGCTTGCGTGCAGAACCCATAGATAAACCATGCGGACGCAGGGTCAAGGTCACAGGTAAAGGTCACAAGGTTGAACCTTGATTTTAATGGTGGGGGGATTGGGCTGTCCTTCAGACTGCTCCTTGTTGCAAAATTAAAACACTTTTTGCTTGATAACTTAGATTATGTTTGTGGCCCAACTTTGATGAAACTTTTACTACACAATGTCATGGTCTCTTAGATAAGGAAGGTGTAATACTAGCAGAATAAATACCAAGTGCCCATAACACCCATTGATGATAGGTTTCAAATTTCAGTTCAATGATTTATTAATCACATACAGTAGATGGTTGCGTTTACATTTACACCCCTTTTAACAGTTTTGTCAGTCCTATCAAAGTCATGTGTGGCTGATAATGAAACACATGTGCATTGTAACCCCAGATTTTTATGCCCCCGGAATCGAAGATTCAGGGGGGCATATAGTTTTTGGTCTGTCCGTCTGTTTGTCTGTTTGTCCGTTAATCCGTTTGTCCGTTAATCCGTTTGTTAGCTCCACTGGCCGAAGGCCAGCGGGGCTATTGTCATGGCCCTGTGTCCGTCGTGCGTCCGTGCGTCAGTGCGTCCGTGCGTCCGTGCGTTAACTTTTTTCTTTAAACATCTTCTCCTCCTAAACTACTGGGCCAATTGTAACCAAACTTCACAGGAATGTTCCTTACATAGTCCTCTTCTAAATTCCTTCAAAGAATTTTGTTACACCCAGAACTCTGGTTACCATGGCAACAAAACCACAAAAAAATAAAAATCTTTAAAAATCTTCTCCTCCAAAACCACCTGTTGGATTTCATTTTTATTTTGCATGAATGTTCCTTGGGTGGACCTCTTTCAGATTCCTTGAAGAAATTTTGATCCGACAAAAAACATGGCCGCCATGGGCGGAGCTTATTTTCCCTATTTAACATATAGTGTAATGCTAAAACATCTTCTCCTCCTAAACTACTGGGCCAATTGTAACCAAACTTCACAGGAATGTTCCTTACTTAGTCCTCTTCCAAATTCCTTCAAAGAATTTTGTTACACCCAGAACTCTGGTTGCCATGGCAACAAAACAACACAAAAAATTAAAAATCTTTAAAAATCTTCTCCTCCAAAACCACCTGTTGGATTTCATTTTTATTTTGCATGAATGTTCCTTGGGTGGACCTCTTTCAGATTCCTTGAAGAAATTTTGATCCGACAAAAAAACATGGCCGCCATGGGCGGGGCTTATTTTCCCTATTTAACATATAGTGTAATGCTAAAACATCTTCTCCTCCTAAACTACTGGGCCAATTGTAACCAAACTTCACAGGAATGTTCCTTACTTAGTCCTCTTCTAAATTCCTTCAAAGAATTTTGTTATACCCAGAACTCTGGTTGCCATGGCAACAAAACCACACAAAAAATTAAAAATCTTTAAAAATCTTCTGCTCCAAAACCACTTGTTGGATTTCATTTTTATTTTGCATGAATGTTCCTTGGGCGGACCTCTTTCAGATTACTTGAAGAAATTTTGATCCGACAAAAAACATGGCCGCCATGGGCGGGGCTTATTTTCCCTATTTAACATATAGTGTAATGCTAAAACATCTTCTCCTCCTAAACTACTGGGCCAATTGTAACCAAACTTCACAGGAATGTTCCTTACTTAGTCCTCTTCCAAATTCCTTCGTAGTGACGAGGTGAGCTTATGGGATCACTTTTCGTCCGTCGTCTGTGCATCCGTGCGTCCGTAAACAATTTCTTTAAACGACATCTCCTCCTGAACCACTGATCGGATTTTGACCAAACTTCACAGGAATGATCCTTAGGTGGTCCCCTTTCAGAGTTGTTCAAATGGTTCCGGTCTGTTGCACATCTAGGTCACAGGAGCCAAAAATAGATTTTTTTTCATCAAAAACTTAAAAAATCTTCTTCTCTGAAACCACAAGGCCCAGGTCTTTGATATTTGGTATGAAGCTTCATCTAGTGGACCCCTACCAAGATTGTTCAAATTATAGTGCTGGGGCCAAAAATACCCCGGCTCCGGGGCCCTTTGGTTTTACATGGGCTTATATAGGGAAAATCTTTAAAAATCTTCTTCTCTGAAACCGTAAGGCCCAGGTCTTTGATATTTGGTATGAAGCTTCATCTAGTGGACCCCTACCAAGATTGTTCAAATTATAGTGCTGGGGCCAAAAATGCCCCCGCTCCGGGGCCCCATGGTTTTACATGGGCTTATATAGGGAAAATCTTTAAAAATCTTCTTCTCTGAAACCGCAAGGCCCAGGTCTTTGATATTTGGTATGAAGCTTCATCTAGTGGACCCCTACCAAGATTGTTCAAATTATAGTGCTGGGGCCAAAAATGTGCCCGCTCTGGGGCCCTTTGGTTTTTCATGGGCTTATATAGGGAAAATCTTTAAAAATCTTCTTCTCTGAAACCTTAAGGCCCAGGTCTTTGATATTTGGTATGAAGCTTCATCTAGTGGACCCCTACCAAGATTGTTCAAATTATAGTGCTGGGGCCAAAAATGCCCCCGCCCTGGGGCCCCTTGGTTTTACATGGGCTTATATAGGGAAAATCTTTAAAAATCTTCTTCTCTGAAACCTCAAGGCCCAGGTCTTTGATATTTGGTATGAAGCTTCATCTAGTGGACCCCTACCAAGATTGTTCAAATTATAGTGCTGGGGCCAAAAATGCCCCCGCTCCCAGCCCCTTTGGTTTTACATGGGCTTATATAGGGAAGATCTTTAAAAATCTTCTTCCCTGAAACCGTAAGGCCCAGGTCTTTGATATTTGGTGTGAAGCTTCATCTAGTGCACCTCTATCAAGATTGTTTAAATTATGGCCCTTCTTCTCTGAAACCACAAGGCCTAGGTGTTTTATATTTGGTATGAAGCTTCTTCTAAAGGCCCCCTACCAAGATTATTCAAATTATAGTGCTGGAGCCAAAAATGCCCCCGCCCCGGGGCCCTTTGGTTTTACATAGGCTTATATAGGGATAATCTTTAAAAATCTTCTTTTCTGAAACCGCAAGGCCCAGGACTTTGATATGTGGTCTGAAGCTTCATCTAATGGACCTCTACCAAGATTGTTCAAATTATAGCCCTGGGGCCAAAAATTCCTCGCCCCGGGGCCCTATGGTTTTACATAGACTAATATAGGGAAAATCTTTAAAAGTCTTCTTCTCTGAAACCACAAGGCCTGGGTCTTCGATAGTTGGTATGAAGCTGCATCTAGTGGACCTCTATCAATATTATTCAAATTATAGCACTGAGACCAAAAATGTCCCCACTCTGGGGCTCTTTGGTTTTACATAGACTTATATAGGGAAATCTTTAAAAATCTTCTTCTCTGAAACTGCAAGGCCCAGGCCTTTAATATTTGGTATGGAGCTTTATCTAGTGGACCTCTACCAATATTGTTCAAGGTATAGCCCTGGGGCCACAAATGCCCCCACCCCGGAGCCCTTTGGTTTTACATAGATTTATATAGCCCAGGGGCCATTTGGTTTTGCATAGGCTTATGTAGGTAATATCTTTAAAAAAAATCTTCTTCTCTGAAACCGCAAGGCCCAGGTCTTTGATATTTTATGTGTAGCTTCATCTAGTGGACCTTTGCCAAGATTGTTTAAATTATAGCCTTTGTTGATGTTTGGTATGAAGCTTCACCTTTAAGACCTCCCTCAACATTATGCACATTAAAGCCCTGGGGCCAATAATGGCCCTCTCTGGGGCCCACTTGTTACACTAATGATCAGGTGAGCGATCCAGGGCCATCATGGCCCTCTTGTTTTTTTACCCATTGCATGCGGGAAAACCCTAAATGGGTACATTGACAAACAGTACTGGCCCAGATCAGACCCCACAGAACACCGTGTCTGATCAGGGCCTGCACTATTTGCTAACAGAATTTTCCATCAAAAATAGAAAAAATAGGCCTGACACCCCTTATATGACAAATGGACTGGTCCAACATATAGCAATAGAAGAGTTCACTAGTATACAATTGGTTAATGTAATAAATATGACAATTGTCTGAAGTTGGCCGATGGAGCGACAGGCCCTCTTGGGCCTCTTTCTTGTCTGTTTGTCCGTCTGCAAAAACTTTAACATTGGGCATAACTTTTGAATGGTAAATGATAGAGCCTTTATATTTCACATGTGCATTCCTTGTCACAAGACCTTTCAAGAGGTACCATAAATTTTGACCTCGTGACCTTGACCTTGACATTTGACCTACTTTTGACCTCCTTTTTAAAAACTTTAACATTGGCCATAACTTTTGATTGGTAAGTGATAGAGCTTTCATATTTCACATGTGGATTCCTTGTCACAAGACCTTTCAATTGGCACTATAATTTCTGACCTCATGACCTTGACCTTGGCATTTGACCTACTTTTTAAAACCTTTAACATTGGCCGTATCTTTTGATTGGTAATTGGTAGGGCTTTCATATTTCACATGTGCATTCCTTGTCACAAGACCTTTCTAATGGTACCGTAATTTTTGACCTCGTGACCTTGACCTTGACATTTGACCTACTTTTTAACAACTTTAACATTGGCCATAACTTTTGATTGGTAAATGGTAGGGCTTCCATATTTCACATGTGCATTCCTTGTCACAAGCCCTTTCTAGTGGTACCATAATTTTTGACCTTGTGACCTTGACCTTGATGTTTGACCTACTTTTTAAAAACTTTAATATAAAGTCCATAACTTTCGATTGGTAAGTGATAGAGCTTTCATATTTCACATGTGTATTCTTTTTCGCAACACCTTTCCATTGGTACCATAATTTTTGACCTTGATACCTTGTGGCCTTGACCATGACATACTTTAGTGATGGGGCTTTCATATTGCACAGGCGCTGTCCTGGGGCATCGGTGTTTCACAAACACATCTATTTCCTCTATTACACATCTTCATGGGGCATCCTTTGGTGTCTCT
This sequence comes from Lucinisca nassula, assembly GCA_963580285.1. NCBI lineage: Eukaryota > Metazoa > Mollusca > Bivalvia > Lucinida > Lucinidae > Lucinisca > Lucinisca nassula. The sequence continues at coordinate 90,090,079 of OY757015.1, read as the reverse complement.
GATTCTCTTGTTTGATATTTGTTTTTCATTTTACAGTTTGATGGTCAGTTGTTGACACAATTCTAATCAGAAGACACTGGAGACAAATGAGAAAAGCAAAGGCTTCTTAACAGGCAAGTCTCTGCTGAACATGAAACATATTTATTTGGGTTTCCTATCCTTTTTTAACTCTCAGGAAATTTCGTCCCGGTAAGCTTTTCAACTACCCCAGGCATCGACGTCCACAAATGTTAAAGTTTTTGCGTTAAAGTTTTTTTAGAAGCTCATCTCGTTTTTATGACTACACGGATTAAGTTCATATTTAGTATGATGATATTTTCTGTTATCGACTTCTTTCCCTGGTGATGTTGTGGGGAGGATTTGGGATTTGATTGTATCAGTTCCTGATCATTACTATTTTTAATTTTTACACATTGGTTTATCACCTGAGGGGTTCAGCAAAAAATGGGAACTGTAAAATAAAAATGTAGGCAGTGATCAGGTATCAAAACATTTGTCAAACAACTCTGATCAGAGTCATCAAAGGGAAAGAAACATGAACATGGAGTAACTAAACACTGTTGAAATCTGATCACAAGCGGGCAGCAGAACGAGTTACTTTCCCACAGAATGGCTACGGTAAAAGGCTATCCAAACTAAAAGGATATAAGCAATACATAAATAATCCAGGATAGAAGAACAGCCTTAGAATGGTCAGCAAAATGTATTTCACTGTGTGTTTTAATTTGTTTATATATGGCCATGATTCTCATCCTTGATTCTGTCATGGTCTAAACAAACACATGGTTCAGTCTGCATGAAGTTTGCTAACTCAACAGTGCTATATCGGAGAACAAATATCAGTCAACTACAGAGATGAAACAACAATAAGGACTTGACAGCATGAAATAACATAAATGCTGGAGCCAAAGAAAACTGTTAGAATCTCGTAAGCCTGATCAGAGAAAGTAATTTTTGCTTACTATCTTTTGAAGCTGTGGCCCTTTGAACATTGAAAATAATCATTGAAATTTATTCGCGGAAAGAACAATGCACCTTCACTTTGAATTCCTTTCTTACAATCTTATAGTACTTGTTTGTAAGATGTAAGTGTAATGGCGGGGCATTTCTTACATTGTTACTCTTGTTTTTGTAGGTCACAAGATTTCATGAGTTCCAATGAATTTCTGCCATTGAAAGACCTGAATGTGAGAGGAAAGGACTACAAGAAAATTTGTGTTAAATTGTTCAGAAAAGCCATAAGAGAGAAGCAAGATGCAAAGCCAGAAGAACTAACTATTGCTATGAAAAAGTAAAGGACAAGCAATTTCATATCCAGGCATTGGCTACAATGATAAAATAAAGGAGATGCAATTAAATATCCAGGCATTGGCTAAAAGTAAAGTAGAAGCAATTTAATAGCCAGGCACTGGTTACAATGAAAAAGTAAAGGAGAAGAAACTTAATATCCTGGCAATTATGTTTGACCACAGACTATGGATGATGCATCTTTTGCTGTACAGCTGCACGAGATGAGCTGCAGGACAAAGGAACCATAACTCTGGTGTTCTTACTTTCAGAGGCATTGCCTTTTGACAAACGAAAATAGCCATTTCTATCATTTAGTCTTCTGAAACACTGTATCTCCTGAACCGTTTGATGGATTCTGAAGTAACTTGCTTGGTTACAACACTAGGATGGGGAAAATAGCCATAAGGTTTTGATGACCTTGACCTTAACTATAAAACTATCAAAAACTATAAAAGCTATGGCATTGAAAGTTGATGAGTGCATTGCTAGAAATCTGTAGATGACCTTATTAACTTTTGAAGAAATTCTGAATACTACTTGATGAGTTATGGCCCTTTGTTACTGTAGGCATTTGTACATCACATGCTTTTGGGTCGTATGTGAGAAGCAAAACTTATTTTACATTTGTTTTTAGCTCACCTAACCAATGGTCATGGTGAGCTTTTGTGACAATGAGATGTCCAGCGGCGGCTGATGCCATGTGTAAATTTTCTTGTTAACACCCTTGGGCCACAGTTTTGGTCTAAATATGATCAGATTGGTTAGATCATACTGACAATATCTCTGTCAAGTTGGAATATGGGGCATTTTGAGTCAAAAAGTGGAACAGTAGTTAATACCATAAAAAAACCTTATTAATACTTTAGAGGCCACAGTTTTTGTCCAATCATCCCCAAACATGTGCAGAATTACCATCTCAGTACACTTTGAATAAGGGTCATTTAGGGCTATAAAGCAGATCAGTATGAACAAATCATAGAAAAAACCTTTTAAATACTATACAGGTCACAGTTTGGTCGAATCGTCATCAAAGTTGTCTCAGCAATATCTTGATCAAGTTCAAATATGGATCATTTCGGGTCAAAAAGTAAGTCAGTGGGTCGTAGCCTAGAAAACCCCTGTGAAAACTCTGGAGCAGATAAATTTGGGCAAATGTTTATCAGACATGCTCAGAATGATCACTTTGAAAATATATGTCAAGGTCAAATATGGATCATGTCAGGTTAAAAACCTTTGGTCCAATGTTTATCAAACTTGCTCAAAATGATCACCTTGACAACATCTCTGTCAAGGTAGAATATGGATCATGGAAAAAATGACCTTGACCTGAGACCTACTTAAATAAAAATATATTGGTCATAGCTTTTTACAGTCTTCATATTTGGAATGAACGTTCCATGTAATACGGTCTTATCTCTGAACAAATAAATTGACCTGTGAATTTGACCTTGGCTTGAACAATATGAAATAGAACCTTCAATTTTTGTTTTGTTTGTTTGTATTTGGGTTTAAAGTAAGGGAAACAAACACAAACACGACGCAACCAGACAATAATAGAAACTTCAACAGAGGAAGGCCAAAAGGACAGTTGCTTTCCCACAAATTGGCCTAATGACCATCCAAAATAAAAAGACACGAGTAATACATACAATACTTAACAAGCAATAACATAAATAAACCGCCACAGAAGAACCACCTTGGAACGGTCAGTGGAAAGAATTCCACTGGGAGGCTTAAATCGATTTCACACGGCCTTAATCCTCACCCTTACGTCAACACTTGGCCTTGGCCTTGGCAAGCTCATTCCTAAGCAGCTGACTTGTACAGTGCACATTCTTTCGCCAGAAACTGACAAATGCCCTTCTTGAATCAGCTGATGGGAGAAAATGACTGTAGAAAAGGGTAACGGGTCATCCCTAACAAACTCTGCCCCTAGCAAAGTAGGCCCCTACAAACTCGGCACCCAAAATTATATTATATATATAAAACCTCCAATTTAGTCATCTGATCAGGGTCTTTCCGGTCATTGAGCGACACGGTGCCAACTAGTGCCCACAAACTACATATGTATGTTTTTGAGCAGAATTAAGATAAAAAGGGATATGTATACCCCCAGCAAATCTTAACGGTTTGACTGGATAAAAGTGGTGTTAATTGGGTCAAAAAGATAAGTTTTCGTGATGGTGTATTGTGCTAGCAAAGCTTGGCATGTTCTAACGTGTACCCACAATCTATATATTTTTGAGCAGAAATAGCAAAAATATCAAAAATTTTCATCTTAAATTATCAATTTTTGGGTCGGGGGCGTTTAAGGAAAAATAACAGTATATTTGTTTAGGCATGCATGTTTTCATATTCAAACAATACATGCATAGTACAAAAGAATTATTTTTAGCTCGCCTATACGAAGTACATGGAGAGCTATTGTTGTCACCCCGGATGTGCGTGTTAGCGTAAGCGTTTGCGTTCCCGTTTCCGTCACACTCTGCGGTATAGTTTTTCAAATGCTTATATCTCAACAGTCATGCATCCCAGAGCACTCATATTTGGAACTTAAGTACCTGGGAGGGTCTTATAACGTTCCAAGAGATCAGACCCCTGGGTAGCCCGGAGTGGGGCTAGGGGTCAAAATCTAGAACACCTCTGTAAAACTGTGTTAAAGTTTTTGAAATGCTTATATCTCAACAGTCACCCATCACAAAACATTCATAGTTACAACTTGGATACCTGGGAGTGTCTTCTGAGAATACCAGGGAATATCTTCTGAGATTCCAAAAGAACACCCCTGGGATCATGCCTGGGGGGATGAGGCTAGGGGTCAAAATCTAGGACACCTTTGTAATTTGTTATATACATTTCCATTATAGTAACAAGTTTCAAACTTAATTGCTTATACATCAGCCAACTATGAGACATTGGTTCAAGTGTAAAAGGGTCAAGGTCACAGTGACCTATATTTCATGGTCCAGTGATTTTGCTTTATATCTTGAATACTATTTGATGGAGGAATGTCATACCTGGGATATTAGTTCCATATGACCAGTGGATTGACCTCAAAATATATCTAGGTCATTGTGACCTATTGTTCACGGTCCAGTGATTTTGCCTTATATCTTGAATACTATTTGATGGAGAAATGTCATACCTGGGATATTAGTTACATATGACCACACGATTGACCTCAAAATATATCTAGGTCATTGTGACCTATTTTTCACGGTCCAGTGATTTTGCCTTATATCTTGAATACTATTTGATGGAGAAATGTCATACCTGGGGTATTAGTTCCATATGATAACATGATTGGCCTCAAAATATATCTAGGTCATTGTGACCTATATTTCACGGTCCAGTGATTTTGCCTTATATCTTGAATACTATTTAATGGAGAAATGTCATACCTGGGATATTAGTTCCGTGTGACCACATGATTGATCTCAAAATATATCTAGGTCATAGTGACCTATATTTTATGGTTCATTGACTTTGTCTTATATCTTGAATATTATTTGATGGACTATTTTTATACCTAGATTATTAGTTCCATTTTACTTGATGATTGACCTCAAAATATATTTAGGTGAGTGTGACCTATATTTCATGGTTCAGTGATTTTGCCTATTATCATGAATACTTTTGATGGAGAATTATTATACCTGGATTATTACTTCCATGTGACCTGATGATTGATCTCAAAATAGACCTAGGTCAGTGTGACCTATATTTCATGGTTCAGTGACTTTGCCTTGTATCTTGAATACTATTTAGTGGAGAAACAGCATCTATGCATTCTTAGTTCCATGTGACCCGATAATTGACCTCATAATAAGTCTAGGTCAGTGTGACCTATATTTCATGGTTCAGTGATTTTGCCTATTATCTTGATTATTATTTGATGGAGAAACAGTATACCTGGATTATTACTTCCATGTGACTGGATGATTGACCTCAAAAGGTATTAAGGTTATTGTGACCTATATTTCACAGTTCAGTGATTTTACCTTATATTTTGAAAGCACGAAACAGGCGAGCTATGCTGTCATGTGACGGCTCTTGTCATCTCTTAAGTTTATAACTATAAGGTTAAGATAAAAGATACTTCCATTTTCAACTCCCCCCCCCAAACACACAGCACAATTCACAATTTTAGCGATGTGTTTTACCGGTAAGGATTCTATAATTCCTCAAAAATATGTTAAGCTCAAACTGCCTTATAAAACTATAGACCTTCCAAATGTAATTGTGGAGACAAAAACTGTCTATTATGACCTATTTATAGCTATAAGTGGAGTGTTTGGGGCCGAGATTGCTAGGGGCCGAGTTTGTCAGGGGCCTAGTTTGTTAGGGGCTGAGATGTCCCTAAATCTGGAAAAGATTTCATGATCAATCTCCACGAAGGAATGTTGCCGTCCTTGGCATGTATCAAACCCGCATCCTCCAGATCAACAGTCAGATGTGCATCCGACTGAGCTGCTGAGACCAGCTTCATATTTGGTTTGTAGCTTTTTGTGACAAGGGCTTCCCACTAGAGCTTCAAATTCGGCATGTAGATTACTATTGACAAGGGCATTCTTTGGTACAAGACATTTTGCGATGTGACCTTGACCTGTGACCTACTTTTAAACCACTAGAGATAGAACCTTCATATTTGGCATGTAGGTTTCTTGTTACAAGGTCTTCCCACTCGACAAATTATTTTGACCTGTGATCTTGACCTATAGCCTACTTTGTCATAATTTTGATCCGTTGAAATAGAGCAATCATGTTTGGCTCCTTGTACCATTTCATTTGTACAATGAGGATCAGGTGAGCATTATGATATCCACAAAATGGCTTCATTTACGATGATCTATGTCTTGAATGAACACCCCTGTAAACCTCAGTTATCTCTTTATGAATTGGAGCTTAGAGGGGTGTTCGTTTCACAGCTTGTTAACATCATGGCGATCCAGGGCCATTATGACCCTCTTCTATATTTCGTGTTGCACATATCCACGATTCAAGTATATGCAAGTCAAGATAGTTATTAATTATGAACTAAACTAAACATAAAATTAAATATTACAGTTATTAAAGCTTCCAGATAGTTTATCTTTGTGTTTCTGTTTCAATAAATCTCAGTCAAAATTAGTTACACACCCAAACCCATGGTATGTCTCATCTAAATGGCGGGCATTCAAACTTTCACACAACAGAATGTCTGAAGACACTTATTGTCTTGATGCAGCTCAGTTGAACTGCGATTCATAGAACAGCATTTGGTCCCATCCCACTTAAAAGAAGGTAATTAACTGTTGACATTTTCAAAGGAACGACCTTTTTAGCTGGCCTGTACAAAGTACAAGGAGAGCTATTGTTGTCACCTCTGTTGGTCCACATGAGCGTTTGTGTGTGAGTTTGCGTTCCTGTCACACAGTGTTAAAGTTTTTCAAATGCTTATATTCAAACAGTCTCGCATCACTAAGTACTCGTATTTGTAAGTTAAATACCTGGTAGGGTCCAGGCTTGGGACCAATTACATTTGAAAGTAATTGATCAATCCCCCGATGCAGGGTTATAGGAATATGCCTTCGTCTGTCCCTCCATCCATAACACTTTCTTGTCTACTCCATTTGATAGAATTTCATTAAACTTTGGTCAGTTTTTCTCTTTAGTATGAAGATGTGTTGCGTGCAAGGTCCAGGTTCGTACCTCAAAGGTCAAGGACATACTCAGAGGTCAAAGATAAAAAGGGCCTTTTTGTCATGTCCAATCAATAACTTCCTTATTCCTGGATGGATTTAAATATTATTTTGCAGAAATGTTAACCATAATGTGACAGTGTGTCGCGCGCAAGACCCAGCTCCGTACCTCGAAGGTCAAGGTCATACTTAGAGATAAAATGTCAAAAAAGCATCTTTTTATCATGTCCTATCAATAACTTTCTTATTCCTGAATGAATTTAAATATTACTTGTCAGAAATGACAGTGTGTCGCACGCTAAACCCAGGTCGGAACTTCAAAGGTCATACTTAGAGGTGAAAGGTGGAATGTCCGTTCGTAACAGTTATCTGCTGAACCCTTCGATAGAAGTTCACTAAACTTTGGTCAAATATTATTCTCAATGAGACAAAGTGTCGCCACAAGCCCCAGGTCCGTACCTCAAAGGTCATACTTAGAGGTTAAAGGTAAAAAATGTATTCGTCATGAGGCGATGTGTTGTACGCAAAATCCAGGTTGGTTCCTGAAATGTCAAGGTCATGCATAGAGGTGGGTCTTTTTGGTGTTTTTCAATAACTTTCTTACTCCTAGATGGATTTTAAAATTACTTGGCTAAAATGTTAATCATCATAAGATTGCTAATTCAAGATCACGGCGAAGGTCACAGTTTAATGTCATAAGGTTGAGCTTTGTTACTGAAGGGCGGCAGGGGATTATGGCTGTCCCTCAGACTGCATTCTTATTCAATTACAATTACCTGGCTATAAAAATGTAATTGGTGAAATTACAATTATAGTGCAAACAATTTGACATGAGACTGACCTTTATGCAAAGAATAAATAAGCAAATGCTTCAGCCTAATATGTTGGGTTGTGAAAACTCGTGATTTTTCGGCAGCTTGGAATCGCGACCCATGTATTAAATAAGCCAGTACATGACAAGAACTACAAGATGGCTTGAGCGACCAGCAAAGACTCAGATCAGCCTGCGCATTCGAGCAGTCTGATCAGTCTTCGCTGATCGCATGACCTTACTATAGGCTATGATTTATGCCAAGAAATATAAGTAAAAGGTCTTGTCACAGTGGATGGGTGTGCAGATTGATTTGAGTCTCTGCTTGTTGCCCTGGCCTTATTGTAGGTTTTGTCATGCTCCGGCTCATAAATAACAATTTCCACCTTTTCAGAAAATGGTGAAAATAAATATATGTACATGTATTCAATCGGGTGTGAATTTATACTAATAGATAGTTCATAAAGAAATGAAGTTGAAAAAGTGTGACCAGAACCGGATTCGAACTGGTGACCCCTTGCTTACAAAGCAAGTGCTCTACCGACTGAGCTATCCGGGCGCTGATAGCACCTCTTCAACTTCGAAGTTTGAGAAACTTAGTTAACAAACAGCCCTCTGGGTACTCTTGTTGTATATTTTATCCTACAGCATTTAGAAAAAAAGATACAGAACACGGGTTTAATGAATGTACAGCGTAAAGCTTCATTATTAATATAATGCATAGCAGAAAATAAAAACTATACAAAATGTCCACCTAACGCTGAATAATTACGGTGGTCTCCTTATTTTTAGCTCACCAGAGCCGAAGGCTCTGGGGCAGCTTATAGTATAGGCAGTGACCCGCCATCTGTTGTCCGTGTCAACATTTTCAAACGACTTCTCCTCTAAAACTGCAGGGCCGATTGAAGGCAAATTTCATGTGGAGCATCCATGGGATGGGGGAACAAAGGTTTGCTCGTAGGGTCCAGGTCACATGACCAAGCTGGCCTCCATGTCCATATAAGGTAAAAACCATTCAAAAGTCTTCTCCTCCTGAACCAGTGAATCTTGGTATGTAGTATAGGGGACTCTGGACCATCATAGTTTGCTAAAATAATGACCCTTTGATGACCTTGACCCATTTTATGCCAAGGTCAAATTTGGTCACATAGACTTTTGTATGAAAAAAGTCAAAACAGCATTTTTTTTTTAATTATTGCAGCCTGTGACCTGAAATTAAGTAGATGCAGTGGGCAAAATGTGCTAATGAAACTACATTAGTATTCAAGGTCAAGGATATTCCCTGACCTTGGCCCAAGGTTATACAGATATGAAAATTAAAAAAAAAATGTTTTTCACTGAAATCACTAGGCCATTTGCAATCAAATTTTGTATGAAAGCTTTTCGGAACAAGGAAATGCAATTTAATTAATTTGAGTTTGGTCACATGACCAGGATGGCAGCTATGTCCATATAAGGTAAAACCCTTAAAAAATCTTCTTCTTGAACCAGCGGGCCAATTGTGATGAAACTTGGTATGTAGCATTGGTGACTCGTGGCCCATTATAATTTGCTTAAATGATGACCCTCGGATGACCTTGACCCATTTTATGCCAAGGTCAAATTTGGTCACATGGACTTCTGTATGGGAAAAAGTCAAAACAGCATAATTTTTTTTAATTATTGCAGCCTGTGACCTGAAAATTAGTATATGCAGTTGGCAAAATGTGCAAGTGAAACTACATTAGTTTTCAAGGTCCTTCTCTGACCTTGGTCCAAGGTCATTCAGATATGAAAATTAAAAAAATGTTTTTCTTTGAAACCACCTGCCATTTGCAACCAAATGTTATAAGAAAACTTTTAGGAACAAGGAAATAAAACATAATTAATTTGAGTTTGGTCATGTGACCATGATGGCTGTTATGCCCATAGAAGGTAGAAACCCTTAAAAATCTTCTCCTTCTATACCAAAAAGCCGATTGTCAATGAAACTTGGTATGTAGAATAAGAAACTTGGGTCCAGCATATTTTGTTCAGATGTAGACCCTCGGATGACCTTGACTCACTTTATACCAAGGTCAAATTAGGTCACATAGACTTTTTTGTGCGATAAACGGTCAAAACCAAGTATTTTCGAAACTATTGTAGACTTTGATCTGAGACTTGGTAGGTGCAGATGGCATCCAGGGACGGGCCAGTTTCTCACACTTGACCTCTGGTGAGCGTAGTGGCCCATGGGCCTCTTGTTTTTATGCCCCCGCCATTCGAAGAATGGTGGAAAGGGCATATAGTGTTACCCCTATCCGTCAGTGCGTCCGTTCGTCTCTGAAACTTAAACGCTGTCAATAACTTTCTTATTTCTGGATCAATTTAGAAATAACTTGGTAGAAATATTAACCACCATGAGACGATGTGTTGCGTCCACAAACCCAGGCCCCCACCTACAAGGTCAAGGTCATACTAAGAGGTCAAAGGTCAAAAAAGGGATCCAAAACTTAAACGTTGTCAAGAACTTTCTTGTTTCTGGATCAGTTTAGAAATTACTTGGCAGAAATTTTAAACATCATTTTTTCTTTCTTTCTATTCTTTTTTTTTTTTCTTTTTAAAAACACAATATCCCCCAGCACAAAGGCTTTGGACTCTGACTCAAAAGGTTGTGAGTTCAAATCCCGGTGAAGTCTTTTGACGACTCTTGTTTCTCAATGGCATTTTTGCGGGGGCATCCGTGTCCTATTGACACCTTTTCTAGTTTGTTGAGTTTTACGGCCCTTTTATTGTTTCACTCATATCGAGCTGACCGTTAATCAGAAGTGGGCGAAAACCGGAGTACCCGGACAAAAACCACCTGACCTTCCGTACAGAATGTAGCGTCTCACATGTGACCCGAGCGAGGCTCGAACCTACGGCGATGAGAGACCTAATGACTAAGAGTCAGCGCTATTATCCACTAGGCCACGGAGGCCCGTTAGGTGGTCTCCTTAAGACTATCGGAATATATATACTTGTAACATTTTAAGGGGTCTTTCATTCTTGTATATTTTATCCCACATCATTTAGAAGAAAATAGATACAGAACACGGATTTAATGCATTTAAGTCATAAAATGCATTATAGATATGATGCATAGTTACTTAGAAAATAATATAATTACAAAAAGTCCACTTAATGCAGAAGAAATAAGCTGGTCGCCTTAAGACTGGTATGCGGAGAATATGTACTTGCAAAAATAAGGGGCCCAACATTTTTGTATATTTTATCCTACAACATTTAGAAGAAAATAGATACAGAACACGGATTTAATGCATTTAAGTCATAAAAATACATTATGTGATGCATAGTAGAAAATAAAATATATACACAAAGTCCACCTAATGCAGAAGAAATAAACTGGTCGCCTTAAGACTGGTATTCGGAGTATATATACTTGCAAACATAAGGGGCCCAACATTTTTGTATATTTTATACTACAACATTTAGAAGAAAATAGATACAGAACACGGATTTAATGCATTTAAGTCATAAAAATACATTATAGATATGATGCATAGTAGAAAATAAAATATATACACAAAGTCCACCTAATGCAGAAGAAATAAGCTGGTCGCCTTAAGACTGGTATTCGGAGTATATATACTTGCAAAAATAAGGGGCCCAACATTTTTGTAGATTTTATCCTACAGCATTTAGAAGAAAATAGATACAGAACACGGATTTAATGCATTTAAGTCATAAAAATACATTATAGATATGATGCATAGTAGAAAATAAAATATATACCAAAAGTCCACCTAATGCAGAAGAAATAAGCTTGTCGCCTTAAGACTGGTATTCGGAATATATATACTTGCAAAAATAAGGGGCCCAACATTTTTGTAGATTTTATACTACAACATTTAGAAGAAAATAGATACAGAACACGGATTTAATGCATTTAAGTCATAAAAATACATTATAGATATGATGCATAGTAGAAAATAAAATATATACACAAAGTCCACCTAATGCAGAAGAAATAAGCTGGTCGCCTTAAGACTGGTATTCGGAGTATATATACTTGCAAACATAAGGGGCCAAACATTTTTGTATATTTTATCCTACAACATTTAGAAGAAAACAGATACAATACACAGATTTAATGCATTTAAGTCATAAAAATACATTATAGATATGATGCATAGTAGAAAATAAAATATATACAAAAAGTCCACCTAATGCAGAAGAAATAAGCTGGTCGCCTTAAGACTGGTATTCGGAGTGTATATACTTGCAAACATAAGGGGCCCAACATTTTTGTATATTTTATCCTACAACATTTAGAAGAAAACAGATACAATACACAGATTTAATGCATTTAAGTCATAAAAATACATTATAGATATGATGCATAGTAGAAAATAAAATATATACAAAAAGTCCACCTAATGCAGAAGAAATAAGCTGGTCGCCTTAAGACTGGTATTCGGAGTGTATATACTTGCAAACATAAGGGGCCCAACATTTTTGTATATTTTATCCTACAACATTTAGAAGAAAACAGATACAATACACGGACATAAAAATACATTCTTAGTATGTTGCATAGCAAAAAAAAAAAAAAATACGATAAAGTCCACCTAATGCAGAATAAATAATCTGGTAGCCTATAGACTGGTATTCGAAGAGATATATTTTAAGATTTTCTCATGGGTTTTCACTGAAACTCCATGCCTATTAGAAGCCCTACTCTGAGATATGCACATTGTGACAGCCCTTCAGAAGATACCACTAGGGCTCGCTCTTGGTGGCTCCGTATCCCCACATCCATAACGTCACATACACAATATCCACCCATCCATCTATTTATTATCACATATACTTTAATCCCCCTAATAATACCCTTACATTTATACCCCCACTATGACAAGATAGAATATATCTTCTTTTGTTCCCCCTAATGTCATTTATATACCGTTCCCCCTAATGTCATTTATATACCGTTCCCCCTAATGTCATTTATATACACAGTTCCCCTTAAGCCAGATTAAGTACTAGTAAAATATTAAGGGGTCCAATATTTTTGTATATTTTTTCCTGCAGAGTTTAGAATAAAAATAGATACAGAACACGGTTTTAATGCATTTAAAGCATAAAAATATGTTGTTGGAATGGTGAAAAAGCAGAAAATAAGATATATACAAAAAGTCCACCTAATGCAGAAAAAATAAGCTGGTCGCCCAAAGACAGATATTAGGATTATATATATATATATATATATATATATATATATAAAAATCTTGGAGTCCCTGGGGCGGGCCATTTTTGACCCCAGGGCTTTAATTTGAACAATCTTGCTAGAAATCCATAAGACAAAGCTTCATGTCAATTATCCAAGACCTTGGCCTTCTGCATTTGACTTGACATCTATTTCCTAGGGCTATAATTTGAACAATTTTGATAGAGGTCCACTGGATGAAGCTTCACACCAAATATCAAAGATCTGGGCCTTGCGGTTTCAGAGTAGAAGACTTTTTTTTTAATTTCCCTATATAAGTCAATGTTAAACCGAAGGGCCCCCGGGCGGAGGCATTTTTGGCCCAATGGCTATGATTTGAACAATATTGGTAGAAGTTCAGTAGATGTAGCTTCATGCCAAATAGCAATGACATGGGCCTTGTGGTTTCGGTGAAGTAGATTTTAAATATTTTAACTACCGGTAAAGGGCCCGGGGCGGCAATTTTTTGGCCCTAGGGCTTTAATTTGAACAGTCTTGATAGAGGTTCACTAGATGAAGCTTCACGCCAAATACCAAAGACCTGGTCCTTGCAGTTTCGGAGAAAATTTCCCTGTATAAGCCTCTGTAAAACCAAAGGCCCCCGGACGGGGGCATTTTTGGCCCCGTGGCTTTAATTTGAACAATCTTGGTAGAGGTTCACTAGATGAAGATTCATACCAAATATCAAAGGCCCAGGCCTTGTGGTGTCAGAGAAGATTTTTCAAGTTTTCAGTGAAAAAAATCTATTTTCGGCTCCTGTGACCTAGATGTGCAATGGACTGGAACCATTTGAACAACTTTGAAAGGGGTCCAGCTAAGGATCATTCCTGTGAAGTTTGGTCAAAATCTGATCAGTGGTTTAGGAGGAGATGTCTATGGAAGAATTGTTTACAGAAGCACGCATGGACGACGGATGAAAAGTGAACACAAAAACTCACCTTGTCACTACGTGACAGGTGAGCTAAAAAGGAATGTTGTAGGTACGTGTTGGACCAGTCACAACATTGCATTTCACAGCTATCCATAACATCTTTTTCAAATAATCAAAAATATTATCCCCATTTTCCCATCTTTTCTCTTTATCTGAGGTATCTATACTTTCTGGCAACATGAATGAGTTCAGATCCCATGGGCAGTAAATTTGTCTGTTAAAAAGGCTGACACGATTAATCGTATAATCGATCGATAAATTCCCCAAAAAGGATAATCCTTTCTGACTTGCTTTTAATCGATTACTTGAAAGGTACAATTTAATTACTACCCAAAGTTATGCCTAAAACAGCTGGATGAGTGGCAAACAGTGCAGATCCTGATGATACGCTGCATTATGCGGCATCTCATCTTGGTCTACACTGTTTGCTCAGGCCTGTCTGTTCAAATATACATATGGTAAAGACCAACATATGGTAAGAGTCATGCTTAGACAGAAAGCCAGACAGGTAAAATAATGACAAAAACCTTAGCGATTACTAATCGATTATCGACCACAGTGACAGGACTGATAATCCATCATCCTTTCAGCTCTGATTAGCCAACCCTATCTGTTAACCAAGTCATCTACATCTACCATCCATGTGCTGGGCTCTACAGGGTTGTACGAACATCTGTCTCAATCTGGTTGTCCATGAACAGATCCAAATCAAATTAGCTGCCTTAATGGTACACAAGAGCATGTCAAAGAAACACTTCTTTAACTGACAATGTTTACAAATGACATGCAACCAGTGTCTTTCATGTATGTGTCCTGATCTATCGCCGTTGGTCCCAAGTCAGGCTCTAACTGCTCTCTTCTTCATCCAGATAATGAGTCCGCTGTACGAAAGGCTATCAATCGAATTTGTCATCCATTATACTCTAAGCTCCGATTAGCCAACCCTATCTGTTAACCAAGTCATCTACCATCCATGTGCTGGGCTCTACAGGGCCGTACGAACATCTGTCTCAATCTGGTTGTCCATGAACAGATCCAAATCAAATTAGCTGCCTTAATGGTACACAAGAGCATGTCAAAGAAACACTTCTTTAACTGACAATGTTTACAAATGACATGCAACCAGTGTCTTTCATGTATGTGTCCTGATCTATCGCCGTTGGTCCCAAGTCAGGCTCTAACTGCTCTCTTCTTCATCCAGATAATGAGTCTGCTGTACGAAAGGCTATCAATCGAATTTGCCATCCATTATACTCAAATGCATCAAGCATGCATTGCAGCCCATCTATTTCTTCAAGCCCTGATGTGTGTGTGTGTGTGGGGTGGGGGGCACAATTTTCAACAATATGTGTACATATGATTTTTCGGTATTGATGCTTTTGGAGAAATTCACATTAACAGCTACACTTAAAAAGAACCCTGAATTATTCAATACCTCCAGAACAGACTGGCTTCCTATACAAATGTGAGAGAAACAATGAAATGCGAAAGTGACAAGATAAACGATCAGCAGAAATGGATTGAAGAAAAAAATGAATTAACTCTGTTTGCCTATGGAGCATGGTAGCTCAGTGGTTAGTGCACTTGCCTATCATGCTTATGCTAGAGGCCCCCAGTTCAATTCCGGGCAGAGGTAAGAAAATTGTGGTGTCTGAACTGCTACACTGGCATCATGAATGCCACAAGGTGCACTGTCCTTCGGATCGGGACGTTAACCGGAGGCCCCCCTGTACAGGGAGAACCATCCCTGTGCAAGTAAAAGATCCCTACAAAAAATATCTATCTCTATTTCCTGCCAACCCCTCTCTCGAGTGTTACAGGCAGATTGCATGATTACTATGTAGGCTTTTATTCTGCAAACCTGGACTGTATTTGTTTGATTTGAGGTTTAACCTCCTCCTCAACACTGAAAAGGTAATTTTGGAGATGTTGCTTCTAATTTTGTGGGACTTTTACCCGATATTGAGATGAAATGACATCACAAGCTCTGCCTCCCAATTTATAAGCATGGAAGGACGGTAGAGCATGGTAGCTCAGTGGTTAGTGCACTTGCCTCTGATGCTAGAGGTCGGGGGTTCAATCCCCAGCAGTGGCGATAAAATTTCGATGTCCAAACATGCTCCATTCACGGCATTGGCATCATTTGCAGGGATGAATGTCAAAATGTACACCGTCCTTTAGATCGGGCGTTAACTAGAGGCCCCCTGTGCAGGGAGAACCATCCCCTGTACAGGTTAAAGATCCCAACCGTAATTATATGATTACTGTGCAGGCTGTCATCATGCAAACCTGGAGTGTATGTAATGTACACCTGCGGTAATGGTCAAATGTGACCGACACAGTATCAGTAGATAGATAGATAGGATGGGTCCGACTTGCATCGCTTTGCGTGGGCAGGCCTAGTTCCTCTAAGGGGTTAACCAGTTTCTCATGGTCGGATACAGCTCTGTGTGGAAGCATCATGCATTTCTATTTCTTCAAACCCCGATGGGCGGGGCCGTCCTGGAGTACCATGAGTTTATAGGCAGCGAAAAAATGCCTTATAGATATACAACAACATCCTGGAGTACTTGTAATGTACACCTGCAGGTAATCCTCGTGAGAGGGTGTTGCAGTAAAAGAAAGAAAAGAATTCCAAGGCATTATGCTTGATAGGACATAAAGCGAATCGGAATTACCATGGAAATACTGGAAATAAACGAAAACTAGGATGTTGCTGTCGAATAGGGTTCGCCGGCGTGACGTCACTTCTCGTAGCAACCGATAGGCCGCCATTTTGGAGGTGAAAACAATAACAGAGCGACCGGCAATTTCCCTTTAGATCGCTATCAATTACATTGAATAAAATCGTTTTTTTAACCTGAAAATGCATGTTACTGTAAGTAAAAATGATTAAAAGTAAAGAATAACGAGGCGGGAAATTTCCATTTAGTGAAATAACAGCTGCCTGATAATCGATGTCTACGGACTAGTGTCAAGTGTTGTGTATTCGGAGGTGTCATGGACTCGGGGAAATATACTCTATCCAAGTGTCAAGGTAGGTTTGACATTCTGTTTATTGTCAAAATAACACTGACTTCCAGTTTTGGGAAGTATTCTCAAATATAAAACCAATCACACAGTGTTACTGACCAAAGTTTTAGCTAAATACTGCTATAATGTCTTATGGCTACATTAAAACACTTTGGGTTGAAAGGACTGTAAAACCCCAAATTAAACAAAAATCTATACGGAGAAATGGTTCTTAGCTACAACCAACCAACCCTGTCTTTCATGCACCGAGAGACATTTCCCACCGTGCTATTATGCGGTTGAATAGCTATTCCGAGATGATCTGCTCATCTGATCTGGGTCCAGACTGTTTGCTTGTCATTTCTGCAAATAGTGTGAACCCAGATCAGATTGCTAAGAGGAGCTGTCTGATCTGAGTCCACATTGTTTGTCTGTAAAAAATCGTTGACTGCCGGTAGCTTTAAGTCATTTCTGCAAACAGTGTGGACCCAGATCAGACTGCTCATCTGATCTGGGTCCATACTGTTTGCATGTCATATGTCATTTCTGCAAATAGTGTGAACCCAGATCAGATTGCCCAGAGGAGCTGTCTGATCTGAGTCCACACTGTTTGCCTGTAAAAAAAATCGTTGACTGCCGGTAGCTTTAAGTCATTTCTGCAAACAGTGTGGACCCAGATCAAACTGCTCATATGATCTTGGTTTAAGTAAGGAGGTTTTTTTTCTACACTTTAAAGTTAATTACAATCAATTTCTAAATTTAGTCACCCATCCAACACCTGTGGTGATGTTCCAAAGGATCGCCTCGGTAAGTGCAGAAATGTTGTTGAAAGGGAGAAATACGAGCACTATAGTTTATCAACGACATTTGAGAGTTCAACGATCAAGCGTGATAAGGCTTTTCCATGTTTTAGGGGAAGCAGGTTTCGGATTTCTTTTTGCACAGGATTTTGAAATTATAAATAAGTTTTTTGATAATGTCATAATGTAGAAGTCGTGGACAAGTGGTTAATATGATGCAGTACGATCCTCAGTAAAACAATATCGCCCAATATAAAATCCCAACTGAAGGCGATTTACCTAAAACGTGGACAAGTCCAAAATTTTAAGTGCAGTCACGTCTCACTGCGTTTTGAAAGACTATAGTTCGTGCCGAATTCGTGTTGCTAGAGAGAAATCAACAGACAATTTTACCAATAGAAAGGACAATTTCAGTTCATTGTCAACAAAGCAATTATGTATTGTGAATCAATTACCTGTTATAAAATGTTCACTGCACATGTAAACATATTTTGATGAAGGAATCCAGTCTGAACCATCAGCGTTCTGGCGACTGCAGGCCCTCATCCACCGAGACCGTCTCTCTGGATGTTTTTCTCCATTTGGGAACTGATAGAACGATAGCTTTTTATCCAGTTGTAAATGATGATTTGTACAACCACCTGCACTACAGATTTTTGGCATGTTTTATCAAAATTGTAAGAAATATGCTAGTGACTTTGGTTTTATTTACACTATTTGCTTATTCAAAATGGCGTTTGTTTTCACCTGCGTGCTCGTTGCTATCACGTGACAAACGAAAGTACCCGGATGACCGGCGAACCCTATAGCCGAATAGAAACGCGGCCGGAAGGTAAATAGAAGACCGGTACTTGATGGTTTTATTTTGCGCCAACTGTCAGACAGTTTGTCTATGAAAATGCAATAAGCGTCTCTGCAACATGGATCAATAATAGAGAAGCAGTCATCGTGAAGTTTTTGAAAATCCCAATTTACAGTTTTTATTTATTTATATTAATTTTTATTTGGTCAGATACGACAAAAGGTAATACATACGTATATAAGTAGACAGCATTTAAGATCGAAAACAGAAAATAAATAAAAAAAAAAAAAGTGACAGTCATGCAGTGCGCCTCACCGGAGTTCTCGCGTCTCGCGAGAAAATTGAATCGCTTCAACTTTTTTCATAGGCAATGCCGCTGACAACAACAACAGAATCAGAATCAGAATCAGAATTGTTACTGGTGACACGTCAAATGACATTCATACACCAGGACCTGTGATATGGGAAGTTAGTCCCTAGCTCTAACCAAAGAGGTAAATTTAGCTACACAATCATCAGTACCTTCAGCTGTCGAAATAATCGAATCGGGAAGGGCATTCCAATCTCTAATGGTTCTGGGGAAGAACGACTCTTTATAAATGTCAGTTCTTGCGCTAAGGGTCTGAAACGCCAACGAATGGTGATTTCTACAGTGTCTAGCTGGGGGAACAAGGTCATCTGTTGGAATGCTGGCAGCACCCTTTAGACCTTTGTATAAAAGGATTAGCCTACTGTCTTTTCTCCTTTTCTTGAGAGACTCCCATTTTAATTTTCCAAGTATTCCAGTCATGCTCCCAGTTTCAAAGCAGTAATTGCCTGTTACAAATCTAGCAGCTCTATTCTGAACTTTCTCAATTTCATCATTAAGGACCAATCCACTGGGGTCCCAGATACAACTACCATATTCCAAGATTGGGCGAACAAGACCTTTATATGCTGCCTCTTTTACATCCTGAGGGCACTGATGAAGATTTCGCCTCAGGAAACCAAGCGTTCTATTTGCCTTAGTACACATGTTGCTAATATGAGTATTCCATATCAAGTTGTGTGAGATTGTCACTCCAAGGTATTTAATGGAGTCCACATTCTCGAGGACCGTTCCCTCTAAGGTGTAAGAAGCCTCAACTTTATAAGATCTCTTCCTAGTTATCTGCATAATATTGCATTTAACTGGCTGAAATCTCATGCCCCATTTACGTGCCCAACATCCTAATCTATCTATGTCAGCCTGAAGTTTCAATGAGTCATCTGTATCTCTAATTTCCCGGTAACAAACACAGTCATCTGCGAACAGTCTTATTTCTGAGTCAATGTCAGTGGAAATATCATTGATGTACAGGGAGAACAAAAGTGGACCAAGAACGGTCCCTTGCGGGACTCCAGACAAAACTGGAGCCCACTCCGAAGATTCACCATTAACAACAACCCGCTGTTTTCTGTAGCAAAGAAAGGAATCTATCCATTTGAGGGTCTTTCCCCCAATTCCATAACCAAATAACTTAGATTTAAGTAGTTCATGAGGAGGGGTGTCAAAGGCCTTCTCGAAGTCAAGAATAAATGTGTCCACCTGTCCCCCTTTGTCCAAGATTTTTGCCCAGTCATTAATAACTGTGCTTAGCTGAGTTTCACAACTGTGCCTTCTCCTAAATGCATGTTGCCTGTCTGACAAAAGTTTATGCTCGTCCAAGTGGGCCATGATGTTTGAGCAGACTATATGTTCCAGCAATTTACACAGAACACAAGTCAGAGACACAGGGCGATAATTACGGGCAAGAGCCCTATCTCCTTTTTTGAAGAGTGGACAAATGTTTGCTAAGAGCCATTCTTTGGGGATTTCACCCGTATCAAGAGACTGTTGAAACAAGTGTGCGAAAACTGGACCCAACTCATTTGCTAGTTCCTTCAGGACTCTGGGGTGAAGCTCATCGGGTCCTAAGGCCTTGCTGGGGTTTAAGCCTTTAAGTAATTTGATCACTCCTGCAGCTGTCACAACAACAACAACAACATGTGCTCGTATACGCGTTACCTATAGTCGGACATGAGTCCGATGTCGTCCGTAATATGAGTCCGACTCATGTCCGTAATAACGATACCAGTGAAACAGAAATTGTATATAACTATTTTAGAACTTCCAATACTGCTCTGCAGGTTCGATCCCGGGCTTCTCCAGACTTTCGGATGAGTCTGTAAACCGAGGTCACGTCTCCGTATGACCTTAGCTGTTGGTGGGACGTAAAACTGAAACACTCACTCACTCACTCCAATACTGCTCTAGTGATGATTATTATTACGTGCATTACCATAAATAGCAACATTTATTCTTTGATACGCGGTCTAATGTGGCTCGTGATCCCATTCCCCAAATTTACCTGCTCATTTATCCATAATGGCCCTCGCGTCATTATGCACGTGAATGACACATTGGTTTAGGTGGAAAAAAATCGTGCTTAACGCTTTAACGGACATTGCGTGGTCCGAAGATGCTTAATTATATCAAACTTACAACAGATTTAAGAAAATTTCAACTTATTGTGAATACCCAGTAAATGATTTACAGAAAATGCAAAATATATGTAATATAAAGGTTATGACATATTAGTTAGATGTCGCGTTAATGGGCATAACGGCCTGCTAGCTACATGTAAGCCCTCGGACCACATGACCATTGTTTGATTTGAGGTTGATCGTCCTCGTCAACACTATTTAGGTCATTTTGGAGACATTGCTTCCAACTTTGTGGGACTTTTACCCGACATTGAGATGAAATGACATCTCAATCCCTACCGCCCAATGAAACCAATTTTTCTGGGCAGGCTTAGACGTTCTAAGCGGATTACCAGTACTCATGTGCGGTCGGTATCAGCTCTGCGTGAAAGCATCGTGCAGCCCAATCTATTTCTCCCAGCCCCGATAGGCGGGGACGGCAAATGACCATTGGGCCAATATGCAACTAAACGACCGATATACCTAATACCGCGGCACATGGCATTTCAAAACCTCTAATGAATAAGTGCATTATGAAAAATAACAATTTTCTTGGTTGCGTGGTCCAATATATATTGCTAATGATTCCATCTCCTATATAGGCGCACTTACTTATCTCGAATGGCCCATGCGTCTACCCATAAACGTTATATGTGCGTGAACGTTGTTGTAATAACCCTGTTTCCTAGTCCCAGTCAACGTCTATGGCGTGACATGTACGTAACTTACGTCAGAATCTTTTTTACGCGACTGTTAAAAATAACTTTTACTCTATTAAACACACTATATTTATAGTTGAGCTTTCTTCGCATATTCTAATGGACATTACAGTTGTAATGTTTTCAGTACGGAACATCATGCATAACACTTTTGCCATTACATTTGTAATGTTTTCAGTATGCAACTCATGCATAACACTTTTGCCATTACAGTTGTTATGTTTTCAGTACGGAACATCATGCATAACACTTTTGCCATTACAGTTGTAATGTTGTCAGTACGGAACATCATGCATAACACTTTTCCTATTACAGTTATTATGTTTTCAGTACGGAACATCATGCATAACACTTTTGCCATTACAGTTGTAATGTTGCCAGTACGCAACATCATGTATAACACTTTTGCTATTACAGTTGTAACGTTTTCAGTACGGAACATCATGCATAACACTTTTGGCATTACAGTTGTAATGTTTTCAGTGTGGAACATAATGCATAGCACTTTTGCCATAATGGCCTGGTCTAGAGATCTTTAATTACTTCTATCTTAAAATTCAACCTAATCAAAGGTGCCAATATTCCATCATTGTAAATGCGACGACGTTAAGGACGTCGTACGTGTAACGTTACGGGACGTACCTAACTAATTTGCATAATTAATCCACTAGTGGACTATCGAATTTATTACATGCCGTTATTACACTCTCAGACGCCCATCGGGGCTTGAAGAAATATATGGGCTGCATGATGCTTCCACGCAGAGCTGAAACCAACCCGCACACGAGTACTGGTAACCCGCTTAGAGGATCTAAGCCTGTCCAGGCAAAGCGGTGGGAGCCGGCCCGTTCATGCTTATAAACTCTATTGGTTTCATTGGGCGGCAGGGCTTGAGAAGTCATTCCATCTCAATGTCGGGTAAAAGTCCAACAAAATTGGAAGCAACGTCTCCAAAATGACCTTTACAGTGTTGACGGGGACGTTAAACCTCCAATCAAATCAGACGCGACGTCATATAATAAATTGTACATTTTAGAGCCAAAACATATTTTAAGATGAAAAATTGTTATTTTTTCTTCTGCCTACTCAAACTATAGATTGTGACGGTTCTAATGGGTACCTACAATCTATATTTTTGAACAGAAATAAGAAAAATAAAGTAAAACCCTTGAACACCTCCCCCCACCCCAGTTTTATTATATAAAAGAGGGGATTCAAGGGTGTCGGATTTAAATTGGCGTGTTTTCGTGATGTTACGCATGAATTCAAATCTTTAACAACGCATGCTGCTGATACTGAAGTATTCTTGCAGTTTCCTTTTATTGCTAATACTAGGTTTCGATTACCTTTCCGCCCATTCTGTCACCCTCAACCCGCAATTCACGTAGGTGACATTGCATATTGTTATGTAACACTGTGCCCCAGGTATCAGAATCAGAATTGTTACTGGTGACACGTCAAATGACATTCATACACCAGGACAGGGTCTGAAACGTCATTGAATGGTGTTTTCTACAGTGCCTAGCCGGGGGGAACAAGGTCATCTGTTGGAATGCTGGCAGCACCCTTTAGACCTTTGTATAAGAGTATGAGCCTACTCTCTCTTCTCCTTTTCTTGAGAGACTCCCATCTTAATTTTCCTAGAATTCCAGTCATGCTCCCAGTTTCAAAGCAATAATTTCCAGTTACAAATCTAGCAGCTCTATTCTGAACTTTTTCAATTTCTTCATTAAGGACCACTCCGCTTGGGTCCCAGATGCAACTACCATATTCCAAGATTGGGCGAACAAGTCCCCTGTATGCTGTCTCTTTCACATCCTGAGGACACTGATGAAGATTTCGCCTCAGGAAACCAAGTGTTCTATTCGCCTTTGTACACATATTGCTAATGTGTGTATTCCATCTCAAATCGTGAGTGATTGTCACACCAAGGTATTTAATGGAATTCACATTTTCGAGGACCGTTCCCTCTAAAGTGTAAGAAGCCTCAACTTTATTAGATCTCTTCCTTGTTATCTGCATACTATTGCATTTAACTGGTTGAAATCGCATGCCCCATTTTCTGGCCCAACATCCTAATCTATCTATGTCAGCCTGAAGTTTCAGTGAGTCATCTGTATCTCTAATTTCTTATTTCTGAGTCAATGTCAGTGGAAATATCATTGATGTACAGCCCAGCTAACAAAGAAACGTTTTTAGAACGTTTCAAAAACGTTTCCAAAAACGTTAAAAATCGTTTTTTGTTAACGTTTAAATAACGTTTATATGGAAAGGTTTTTTTACGTCGCAAGGACGTTTTTGATAAACGTTTGAAAAACGTTCATAAAACGTTCAAAAAACGTTAAAAATATGTTATTCTCAGCAGTAAATATACCTATTGAAAACGTTTATAAAAGAAGTTCTTAGAACGTTTTGGGGAACATTTGAATAACGTTCATATGGAAGGTTTATATCAACCTGGTAAATAAACCAGGAAGATTTATTTTAAAAGCCTTTGTCTTAATATGTTTTTTATGACCTAATTATGTTGTTTTTTCCCCTTGAAGTCTCGCATTTTATCCCTTTTCCTCAACTCGTTTAATAAATTCAATAATACATGAACACTCATGTAAGATCCTCTAACACTGACATTACTAAAACACGCCTATTCAAATATATTGAACAATTTACCACCAAAAATTGAAAAAGTCTGATATTTTTCATATTTCGGCTCATAACATAGATTGTGGGTATTCGTCAGAATCGCATCGGCGAGGCAATTCTAACGAGTACCCACAATCTATGTTTTTGAGCAAAAATAAGAAAAATATAATGATAACCCCTGTAAACCCCAGTTTTACTGTATTAAAGTGGGGTTCAAGGGGGTCAAACTCATATAAGCGTGTTTCAGGCAAGAAGAAGTGGTTATTTCATGTAGAAATACTGTGGGTGTTCTGTAAAATTGACAACTGTAAACCATATAGAATATATATGCTTTAATAGTGTGTAAATATAATGATGTCCATATTACTTTTTTATCTGAAGCCCTGTCAATCACTTTACCAAGTCCATGCAATGAACGTTCCTGTAGACCCTGTTTTATATAAAGAAAACTTGGTTTACTGGGAAATTCATTATTTTCTTATTTTTATTCGAAGATAGGTTGTGGGCACTCGTTAGAACGAGCATCCGCATCCTTTGTTTTAAGCAGTCTTGATAAAACTTCTACAAATTTTCATCATGAAAATGCTGTTTTTGATTTACGAAAATGTTCAACAAATGCATCGATGTAGAGTGAACGTTTCAAGAACGTTTTCACGACGTTTTGTTCAAACGAAACATTTTGATTGATTACTTTTGAATAAATAACAGATATTTGTCATAAAATTAATCAAATGCAGTCAGAAAACTTGTCGTCACCTTCAGTAAACCGAAAACATGTCACTTTTCACGAATATTGTCATGCAACAGATGTGTGTTTACTTCATTGGTCGCGAAAACATATGACAGCCACCGAATTCAAACAATCGCGCATTACATATACATTATATTATTATCCGGCGCAAATAAAACAAGACCCACATGCAATTAAATCATCAAATCAAAGTTACCTGGAGCAAAATGAGCCGGAAAAACACTAATTCCGTGAGGCGTTCGATTTTCTTTGTTCTTTGTTCCAAGAATATTGGCGGAAAGAAAGTGCACATTTATATCAACAAATTCTGCAACATTTATGGAACGTTTTCAAAACGTTAGTAAAAATTTGGTTTTTCTGTAACCTTTTTATAACTTCCTCGACAAGTATTTGACATGTTAAGGAATACGCTCTAGGTTTTGTAGAAGGGAAGTATTTTTTATCTGATTGCCAAAAACAGTCATCGCAGTTCGACACAGAAAAAAACGTTAGAAAAACGTTTGCAAAACGTCACGTTCTGCGTAACCATTTTGAAACCTATAATAAACGTTACGATAACGTTTTGTGTTTACTGGGAGGGAGAACAATAGAGGACCGAGAACCCTCTAAAGTGTAAGAAGCCTCAACTTTATTAGATCTCTTCCTTGTTATCTGCATACTATTGCATTTAACTGGTTGAAATCTCATGCCCCATTTTCTGGCCCAACATCCTAATCTATCTATGTCAGCCTGAAGTTTCAGTGAGTCATCTGTATCTCTAATTTCCCGGTAACAAACACAGTCATCTGCGAACAGTCTTATTTCTGAGTCAATGTCAGTGGAAATATCATTGATGTACAGGGAGAACAATAGAGGACCGAGAACAGTCCCTTGTGGGACTCCAGACAAAACTGGCGTCCATACTGAAGATTCACCATTAACAACAACACGCTGTTTTCTGTAGCAAAGGAAGGAATTTATCCATTTAAGAGTCTTCCCACCAATTCCATAACCAAATAATTTTGATTTAAGTAGTTCATGAGGAGGGGTGTCAAAAGCCTTCTCAAAGTCCAGAATAAATGTGTCCACCTGCCCCCCTTTGTCCAGGATTTTTGCCCAATCATTAATAACCGTGCTCAACTGAGTTTCGCAACTATGCCTTTTCCTAAATGCATGTTGTCTGTCTGACAAAAGTTTATGTTCATCCAAGTGGGCCATGATGTTTGAGCAGACTATGTGTTCAAGCAATTTACATAGAACACAGGTCAGTGACACCGGGCGATAATTACGAGCAAGAGCCCTGTCCCCTTTTTTGAAAAGTGGACAGATGTTCTCTAGGAGCCATTCTTTGGGAATTTCACCCGTATCGAGAGATTGTTGGAAAAGATGAGCAAAAACTGGACCTAACTCGTTTGCTAGTTCCTTCAGGGCTCTAGGATGAAGCTCATCAGGCCCTAAAGCTTTAGAAGGTTTCAAGCCTTTAAGTAACTTGATCACTCCCGCAGAGGATACAACAATATTTTCCATGAAAGGGGCCGAACTTCTAGTCAATGGAACCTCGTTGAACTCAGTTTTATTAAATGCATCATTGAATTAACCAACCAATTCCTCTGCCCTTTCAGAGTCCGATTCAGCGACCCCGTTCCCTCCTCTTTTATTAAGGGGTGGGATACCTTGCCTATCTTTCTTCTGGCTATTGATATATCTGTAGAAGTCTGGGGTTCGCCTTTACATCACCTACCAAGTTATTTACATACTGATCATGCTGATTTTTTATGTCATTTTTAATTTCTCGTCTCAAGTTTTCAAATTTTGCTCTGAGTTTACCACTTCCCGAATTTTTTGCCTTAGCACGAATCTTATTTCTCCTCCGAATTTTTCTTCTTATTTCTATCGTAACACTTTACCCAAAAGCTTGGGGCAAAGTGTTACATATATAGATACCCCGTATTTTGTTCTCGTTATCAATTGTTATAAAATGGTTGAATTGTTTCATTAAAGTTGCAGTTTGTTCCCGATTGAGTGTTTTTTTTTTTTTCTTTTGTTTTTTTTTTTCGAATGATATCGCTTACAGGGTTCTATGCAAGCTAATGTCGGCAAATATTTAGAAAGTTAAAAAATGTAACACGTTGCCCCGGTCTCCCCTAGTCTTACATAGGGAAATTTTTAAAAATCTTCTTGTCTGAAACCAGAAGGCTGAGGTGTTTAATCAGAAGCCTCTGTGGTGTAGTGGTTGCGCTACTCGCCTTCTAAACCAGGGATCGCAGGATCGATCCCGGGCTTCTCCAGACTTTAGCGCCACTCTGTATAGTAGATTGTTAATTGCAGTTGCAGTTATAAGCAAGGTTATCCTGAGTTCTCTCTCTTGCTTTGTTCTCTGCGCTTTCTAGATGTGTTTATGAAACGTTCGTGGTGTTAAATGATAAACTGTTATTCTTGTCTTATTGAGTCTTTAAACCGAGGTCCTGTCTCCGTATGACCTTCGCTGTTGGTGGGATGTAAAACCCAAACACTCACTCACTCGATTCATGGACATCCCTAACAAACTCGGCCCCTGACTAACCCGGCCCCTGACAAACTCGGCCCCTAGCAAACTCGGCCCCCATTCAACTCCGTCCCTAAAAACTCAGTCCCTAGCAGCATTTAGGTCCTAAAATACAATGTTTTTGTTTCCGAGAATCAATTTGGAAGGTGGATAGGTAGTTTCACAGAAAGTTTGAGCATATTTATCGTTTTTAATACGAAACCTTATCCACGATAAAAGATTGCGGAAACCCATGCTGTAATTGGGACTGTGTTGGAATTGAGTGTGGCATCACGAAAATATGCATATATAATTTGGACCACCTGCAACCACACTTTAATAAAGTAAAAATGGGATTAACAAGGGTTTATATCAATTTACTTTTTTCTTCTCAAAAACATAGATTGTTGGTTCTTGTAAGTACCGCCTCGTCGATGCCGTTTTTACAAGTACCCAAATCTGTTTGCTCAAAAACAGAGATTGTTGGTACTTGTTAGACTCGCCCTGTCAATGTGGTTCTAACAAGTACCCAAAATCTATGTTTGTAGCAGAATACATGTTTCATAAATTTTTTTTTATATTTGGGTGGTAAAAAAAATCAAAATTTCAGTATAGGCGTGTTTTTTTTTTTTTGTGATATTAACATTTCCAGTGTAAAACCAAATGTAAACCTATAGAAAACAATACATAAAGATATTTCTTTTTTTCTTGTTTGATTTGAGGTTTAACGTCCCTATCAACAGTATTTATGAGATTTTGGACATCTCAATCCCTGCGGTTTACCAGTACTCTTGTGCGGTCGGTTTCAGCTCTGTGTTTTTGTTTGATTTGAGGTTTAACGTCCCCGTCAACACTGTAAAGGTCATTTAACGTTGCTTCCAATTTTGTGGAATTTTAACCCGGCATTGAGATGAAATGATATCTCAAGCCCTGCTGCCCATTGAAACCAATTGGGTTTATAAGCATGAACGGCCGACTCGCACTGCTTTGTCTGGGCAGGCTTAGATCCTCTATGCAGTTTACCAGTACTCATGTGCGGGTCGGTTTCAGCTCTGCGTGGAAGCATCATGCAGCCCATATATTTCTTCAAGCCCCGACGAGCGGGGGCCGTCATACTTTCATTAACAACAGAAAAATAAAATTCATTTCTCAAATGAACACACCAGTACCTCATGGGTTTATGTCGGGTAAAAGTCCCACAAAATTGGAAGCAACTTCTCCAAAATGACCTATACAATGTTTACGGGGGTGTCAAACAATCAAAATCATTGGTATTAATTGGAAAAAGGGTAATATTTGTGGAATGGTCAAACCCTTAAAAATGATAATAAATACAAAATGGTTCAATTTTTGTAAGTGCGCAAACGAACATACTACAATTCATTTTAAGTGGCAGAGATGTAATTACACGCCAACCAATTAACTTTGCCGGATCTCTCCTAGTTTATTAATTACATCGGAAGGTGAGTGACAGTAGACCCACAGCAGCGTGTCATACATTGGTTCAATCAACGGCATTAGGATCATTTAACTCATGTAAAAAATTTGTCACTCATAATTTCATCAAAATGAGTTCAAAAGGTAGCATATGTACATCTAAAATATGTGTAATAGTTCGATTATAAGTCAATTCCTACACTAATATATACATTTATGGGGCCGAGTTTGTCAGGGGCCGAGTTTGCTAGGGGCCGAGTTTTTCAGGGGCCGAGATGTCCTATCACCACTCACTCAGGTGTTTGATATTTGGTATGAAGCTTCGTCTTGTGGACCTCTATCAAGATTGTTCAAATTATAGCTCTGGGGCCAAAAATGCCCCCACCCTGGGGCCCCTTGGTTTTACATTGACTTATGTAGGAACAATCTAAAACAAAATCTTCTCGGCTGAAACGGCAAGGCCCGGGTTTTTAAAATTTGGTGTGTAGCTTCATCTATTGGACCTCTACCATGATTGTTCAAATTATGACCCTGGGGCCAAAAATGCCCCTGCCACATTGAACTTCATCTGCCAATCGGCCTCCCACTCTGCAAGTTGATCCAGGTCATCTTGTAAAATAAGACATTCAGATGGAGAATATATACAGGACACATCATCAGCAAACAAACTGACTGAAGACCTGATATCATCAGTCAAATCATTGATGAAAACCAAGAAGACTGGTCCAGGGACTGAACCTTGAGGAACTCCAGAAAAAACAGGGACTGGATCAGATGCTTGGCCATCAAGTACAACTTGTTGTGAGCACCCAGAGAGCCATGAGCTTATCCACCTATGTGTGGATCCACTTATCCTATAGTAGTCACTTTATATAATAGCCCTCTGTGAGGTACCTTCAACCTCACCAAAGGTCTTGGCGAAGTCCATGATGATCAAGTCAGTCAAGTGGCCACGATTTATGGCCCTGTCCAGATTCCCCACAGTGTCATAGTAAAATTGAACTAGTTGCATTTCGCAAGACCTTTGACTTCGGAAACCATGTTGACTTGTGAAGGATTGTCTATAGACGTGTCACCAGTAAACTTCTGACAGTCAGCAAGAATGCCCAGAAAGGCTATACAGTCAGCAAGAATGCTCTCAAGTAAAGCTATACAGAACCAAAAACGCTGTCTGTTTTAACAAGGAGCGTAAGATAAAGCTTATCTGTATATTGGTACATGTAAAATGGTTTGTTGTCACCATTTATTCACTTCCCCTCTAGTGTTCGGACTTCAGGTGGTTAAAACACTATCATCTTTGCTTTTAAACATTAACTGACCGGTAATGCTCATGTCCATATCTAGGCTGTGCCTAAGTTCATATTATCATATATATATATATTGGGTATTTTCGGTTCAAACAATACAAATGAATGTGTTTTAAGTAATACTGCGAACTGCTATGCTCACAGGTTAAGAGTTTGGAGACGGATTTCCTAACTGAGTTTCGAACACCAGTTAGATCTTCAGTGTATGACGTCAGGCGAATTACATTTTTGGACTTGTTTACCATCCGCCATGCCTGGACCTCCAAGGACAGTCAGCGATTCGGAGAGAAAGCGACGCCGCATCGTCTATCAGAAGCAACGCCGCTCAGAGACGGTGCACATCGGAGATGCCATTGAGGACTGGGCATGTATTAAGGCAGAAAATAACCTTGGTACGGACGTAGAAATGGCTAAATTATTGCTAGAAAGGTATGTATCGTAGGAGGCCCAGAAATGGTGACTGACCTGTTTTGGTGACACCTAGTTTCCTCGCGTTATTTTCTTAGTAAAGAGCTCTGTGACGTTAACGCATCCAGTTGTTAAAAGTATAAATAAAGACCTGTCACTTCTGTCAACAACATCGAAAAAATCTGTTCAAATGACTTGGGTAAGAGTAATCCTTGGACTAAATCATTTGGATTATTGGATATTGGAAAAATCCAACTGAGTCCAAGTTGGAAAAATGGGGTGTATTCCTTGGACTATTCACCTGTTGGACCATGTTTTGAAGATAGATTTAATTAATTTTATCATGGAACTAGAATACTGTCGATGGCGCGCCATCGCAAATCCCCACGTTTTCTACAGAGGGGCCAAGTACCGAAAACCCCTCACCCTGGGCCCTAATTTGACTCCATGGTCAAAATATTACCTGTATTATATTCTACTAATCATGCCCTTCAATTTCATATGCCACATGACTATGTTCCAAAAAACTTAAATTTTGACCCTTTGACCCCTCTCCCAGGGCCCCAATCTGACCCCAGGGTCAAAATTTTACTTGTAGTTTATTCTACCCATTATCCCCTTCGCATAGATATGCAACATGACTGTTCTGAAAAACTTTAATTTTGACCCCCGACCCCCCCCCAAGTCCGACCCCCAGGGCGTGACCTAGGGGTCACAGCCAAAATCCTGTTCAATATGTTTTACTTTTTTCATAACTAAGTACATGTGCAAAGTTTGGCATCAAAATCTTCAAAATTGACTTTGTAATTGAATTTTATTGACATTTGACCTTTTGACCCCTCCCCAGGGCCCCTGGGGGCGGGGACAAAAAAAAATGTGCTCTTGCGCAAGCCATTCATGTAAGCAACTCGCATACCAAATTTGGTTGAATTCCGGCTAACGGTTTAGGAGGAGATAGCCGGACAGACAGACAGACGGACGGAGGCGATAACAATATCCCCACTTTTTTTCAAAAACGTGGGAGCCGGCCTCGTTGGCTCAGTCGGATGCGCGTCTGACTGGTGATCAGGCGGACGCGGGTTCGACTCCCGCCGGGGTCGGCAACATTCTTTCGTGGAGATTGACCATGAAATCTTTTCTACGGTCATTCTCTCCCTTCCGCTGATTCAAGAAGGGCGGTTGTCAGTTTCTGGCGAAAGAATGTGCACTGTACTGGTTAACCGCTTACGTATAAGCCTGCCCAGGAAAGTGTGGATAGGTAAACTGACCGGCTCAAAAATGACCTAAATAGTGTTGACTGGGCCGTTAAACTCCAATACAAACAAACAAACAAATCAAAAACGTGGGGATAATAATATGCATCACTTGCATGATTTTTTTTTTCAACTTTGAAAGGTGATAGTTTTCAAAAGTACTCTTGTCTTCTGAAAAAAACAATACCAAACTGAAAATACCTTTTTTGCCCCTTCTTATAACTGTTCATTGGAATCATTCTTTTCCTCCCCATAAAAAAAAAAGAATAGAAAAAAAATGAAACATAAAATGACAACAGAGAAAGAGATAAATGTGAAATATACATTCCCCAAATGGGATTAAAGGAAAAAAAAATGTCAAACTATAGAAATCCATTAACAATGGGTGATTGCATGCTTACCTGAATTATTTTAAGCCTGGTGACTGATGCCTCCTTAAAGACAGGGCTGGACTATTTAAGGGAGCACAGGAAAACCTGAGACATTCTTTGTCTGACCTCTGAAGGGTTAACATCAAATTCTATTTATCTGATTGGCTGTAAATGGAGACCTACTGTGACATCACAATGATTGACATTTTAATAGTAAGTGATTGACAGCTCTGCTCCGTACCCAGTCGGCGAACTGGGGGTAGCCCCTATGTGCTTTTAGCGCCCGGTTACCTTACAAACTACTTCCATTCCACTCTGCTCTGTTTGAAGCTAACCTTGTTATCTCAATTATGTAACAGCGGGCACACTCCATAATTGGTTTCAATAGACATACAAAACAATTTAGTCATGATTAATGTATTTATTTTTAAATTATAAAGAAACAAAATACAAACATATTTCATAAAGGTTAATTATATAGCATATTTAGTTCTAATATACCAAAAAAAAAAAATAAATAATAAATAAATAATAAAAAGTTAAATCTTCAGATTTGTTGAAAAATTATTAGTTGACACTGTAGAAAATAGCTTCTTCTGATGAATAAATAATGTTTGAATGAAAGAATTGTTTTTAAATTTGATATACTAGAAAGATTTTTCCATTCTTCTTCTTGTTTTTCTTCTTATAGAAGAAGAAAAATAAAATAGTAACATGAATTATACACAGGCAGTCTTAGTAAAATAAATTAAATAAAATTGACACAGCTAAACAAATGATGGAATGGCTGAATGAATAAAACAGATGTCCAGGCTTATCCCATTCTAATCTCAGCTTAGATTTTTTTTAAATAAAATATAGATTTTGGGTGCTCCTTAGAATTGTCTTAATCAGGCAGTTCCAATGAGCAACCGCAATATACTATCAAGTGAGGGTATACATTTGTATGACCTCAATGAGGCAATTCAAACGAGCCCACACGATATACTTTAGAGTGTTGATTTGTTTGTTTGCTTTGCTGTTTAACGTCCCTGTCAACACTGTAAAGGCCATTTTGGAGACGTTGCTTCCAATTTTGTGGGACTTTTACCCGACACTGAGATGAAATGACATCTCAAGCCCTGTCGCCCAATGAAACCAATAGGGTTTATAAGCATGGATGGGCCGACTCACACCACTTTGCGTGGGGAGGCTTAGATCCTCTAAGCTGTTTACCAGTACTCATGTGTTTCTTCAAGCCCCGATGGGCGGGAGCCGATAGAGTGTTGGTACTAGGTCTATTTCTAATGTGTACTAGGACTAATATTTTACACATACAAATGTTCAATGAGGCGGTTCCAACGATTTTTGGGATATGTGTTAGAACTGTGTTATATCCCAAAATCTTTTCACAGTGAATCATGTTACAGAGAGGTTATTATGTACAGAGAAAAATATGAAAACACACATTATATTTCTTCCAAACCTAAATTGACAGTCAGATAAAACCGAGTACGATAACGCACCCATGCAACATAGTGCATGTTTCGCATCTCCAAAATGGCTACTTTTCTGAGGAAAATTCTGTGATAATTTTCTTATTTATACTGCAAATATATATTGTGGGTGCTCGTTAGAACCTTCTCATTGAGGCAGTTCTAACGAGTACCCACAACGTATGTCTTGGAGAAGAAATAGGAAAAATAATATCTACCCACGTAAACCCCAGATTTCTCTATACAAACTTGGGTTTAGGTGGGTGTTCATTTCACGGACTTGATCACATGATGTATATATAAATAAACAATAAAATAAATACATAAATGATAAAAAAATACATTATTAAATAATTAAATAAATGCTTATCTATGGGTCTAGTGTTAGTACTGCAATGAAAGGTCACTTTTTTTTTTGTTTTTTTTTTTCAATTTTCTGATCAACTTAAAGACAGGATTTTCATGCCGGGGGGTCTGCTTAAACATGTACAGGTAACCAGCAGATAAAAGTAGGTGTGGCTTGGTCTTGGTGGGCTGGCTACCTATAGGGGCCATAAAACTGATAAGGATTATTTGATATAACTGACTGTAATAATCAGCTGCTGTCCATATATTTATCAAATAAATACCTTCAAAATTTGGACATAAATTATGCTTCATAAACAAAGATTTTTTATTTAAATAGAAAAAAATCTAGTTTTGTGTAGTAGAAAATAAAAATAGCAAACTTGGCTGAAATCAGAAAACGATTTTATCTGAATGTCAATTTAGGTTTGGAAGAAATATAATGTGTGTTTTCATATTTATCTCTGTACACAATAACCTCTCTGTAACGTGATTCACTGTAAAAAGATTTTGGGATATAACACAGTTCTAACACATATCCCAAAAATTGTTAGAACTGCCTTATTGAACATTTGTATGTGTAAAATGCTAGTCCTAGTACTCATTATAAAATAGACATAGTACCAACACTCTATCGGCCCCCGCCCATCGGGGCTTGAAGAAATATATGGGCTGCATGATGCTTCCACGCAGAGCTGAAACCGACCCGCACACGAGTACTGGTAAACAGCTTAGAGGATCTAAGCCTGCCCATGCAAAGCGGTGAGAGTCGGCCCGACAATGCTTATAAACCCTATTGGTTTCAGTGGGCGTCAGGGCTTGAGATGTCATTTAATCTCAGTGTCGGGTAAAAGTCCTACAAAATTAGAAGCAATGTCTCCAAAATGACATTTATAGTGTTGACGGGGACGTAAAACATCAAATCAAACAAACAAACCAACACTCTATAGTATATTGTGGGGGCTCGTTTGAATTGCCTCATTGAGGCCATACAAATGTATACCCTCACTTGATAGTATATTGTGGGTGCTCGTTAGAACTGTCTATTCTACCGAGCACCAAAAATCTATATTTTATTTAAAAAAATCTAAACTGAGACATCTGTTTTATTCGTTCAGCCATTCCATCATTTGTTTAGCTTTGTCAATTTTATTCAATTTATTTTACTTGGACTGCCTGTGTACAATTCATTTTACTTTTGATTTTTCTTCTTCTATAAGAAGAAAAACAAGAAGAAGACTGGAAAAACCTTTCTATTATATCAAATTTAAAACAATTCTTTTATTCAAACATTATTTATTTATTTATTTATTTTATTTATTTATCAGAAGAAGATGTTTTCTATAGTGTAAACTAATAATAATTTTTCAACAAATTTGTAGTTTTAATTTTTTATTATTAATTTGTTTTTTATTTTTTTTGGTATGTTAGAACTAAATATGCTATATAATTAACCTTTATGAATAATGTTTGTATTTTGTTTCTTTATAATTTAGTTTATACTAATTTATTTTAGTTCGATTGCGATGAAAGCTACAAGCTTATTGAATCGCTCTCGAACACTCATTCCGGGTATTTTCACGCGCGCGCGAGAGAGAGGCAGTGGCTTTTACACCACTGCTACCCATTTACACCTGGGTGGAGTGGGGCAGTGTCATTACGTGTCTTGCCCAAGAACACACCTCGATACCGGTGGCGGATTCGAACGCACAACCTTTCGATCGTAAGTCGAACGCGCTAACCACTGCGCTATCGAGGCTGACTATTTATAATTTAAAAACAAAAAATAAATACATTAGTCATGACTAAATTGTTTTGTTTGTCTATTGAAACCAATAATGGAATGTGCCTGCTGTTACATAATTGAGATAACAAGGTTAGCTTCAAACAGAGCAGAGCTGTCAATCACTTATTATTAAAATGTCAATCATTGTAATGTCACAGTAGGTCTCCATTTACAGCCAATCAGATAAACAGAATTTGATGTTAACCCTTCAGTGGTCAGACAAAGAATGACTCAGGTTTTCCTGTGCTCCCTTAAATAGTCCAGTCCTGTCTTTAAGAAAATTAATAATAAATTAGGCCCTAATTAACAATCAAACTAATTAGAAAAAAATGCTTCTGAAAGATCTAACAACACATTTCAAAAATGAAGACTTTCAATTATTTGCAAAATTTCAACCTAATCATAGGCTTACAGCCATTGGTTGTAATATGTAACTTTGGGGTAGGTATAATATGCGAAATCAAGTTGATTTCGCGAAATCAGCCGGATTTAGCGAAATCAACTTATAAAATCCACATTTTTAAAAACAGGCAAAAAATTGTTATTGCATATTATGTAGAATGTTATTATACATTTATGAGCCAAGTTTCATGAGAAAATTTGAATATTTAGTATGTATTTGATAGGAAATTCTATTCTGCCAATTGATTTCGCTGGCAATCACGTGCGAAATCAACTCATTTTAGCGAAATCAATGTATAAAATAAATATTTCCCAAAACTGAATAAAACATATTTGTGCATATTATTAAGAATGTTGTTAAACATTTATGAGGCAAGTTTCATGATGAAATTTGAATGTTTAGTATGTTTTTGACAGGAAAATCTATTCTGCCAGTTGATTTCGCTGGAAATCACATGTGCGAAATCAACTCATTTTAGCGAAATCAATGTACAAAATAAATATTTCCCAAAACTGAATAAAAATGCATATTGTTAAGAAAGTTGATAAACATTTTAGGTCCAAATTTCACGAGAAAATATGAATATTTATGAGGAAAATCTATTCTGTCACTTGATTTCGCTGATAAGCACATGTACGAAATCAACTCCGAAATCCGAAATCAATGTGTACAATCATTTGTTTTCCAAAAATGATTAAAAACTCTAGTTTTGCCTATTATTAAGAATGCTGGTAGTATACATTTATGAGCCAAGTTTCATCTGAAAATATTTTGGTCTTGAATAAAAGACGCATATCAAAATATTACTAATTGAGCAGTCAAACGAAATCAAAGAGGACTTACTCCAATACTTGTTTGTTATCTGCTTTTTTTTTCATTATCATCCTCATCATCATCACAATCATCCTTCGTTGTCGTCCATGTTGTCGTCCTTCTCCTCCTCCCTCTCATCATCATCATCATCATCATCATCATCATCATCATCATCATAATCATCATCATTATCATAAGGTAACTTAATAGTGTGCCATCATCATCATCATTATCATCATTTTCATAATCATCATCATTATCATAAGGCAATTGAATAGTGTGCCATCATCATCATAATCATCATCATCATCATGATAAGGTAATTCAATACTTTGACAAAATGTAAACACTTACCTCTCCTAGACTAAATGACATTGTTGCGTGGCTTTTTCGGCATCAGTTTTCAGCGATGCCTGTAGCTGCTACTGACAGGCTCCCAATAAGCACAAAATTGAGTAACAACATTTAATAATTTTATAAGCAGTTTCTCATTTTGAACCAAAGGGGACACCTGTCTTAAATCTACACATTGTGTTCTTTGACGTTATCCCACGCGTCGGTGTGTTGTTTGATTTGAGGTTTAACGTCCCCTTCAACACTGTAAAGGTCATTTTGGAGACGTTGCTTCCAATTTTGTGGGACTTTTACCCGACATTGAGATGAAATGACATCTCAAGCCCTGTCGCCCAAGGAAACCAATAGGGTTTATTAGCATGGACGGTCCGCCTCGCACCGCGGTTCCTGCAAGGCTTAGATCCTCTAAGCGGTTTACCAGTATAGTGTGCGGGCCAGATTCAGCTCTGCGTTGAAGCATCATGCAGCCAATATATTTCTTCAAGCCCCTATGGGCGGGGACCGTCGGTGTGTTGTACACCCGGTGAGACCCGAATATTCCCCTTAATGACGTTATGTGAAAGCTGGTAGTTTCTTTATTGTGCATATGTGATACAATACGTATAATTGGGATTATCATTCCTTCATTTTGCTATTAAGGCAATCATAATTAAATTTTAAAGACATCTTTCTGTACTTCACACAGCAGGTAAAGAGATTTAACGAACACTCGCCAAGTAATTTAATCAAACTGCGGTTTACTGACTTTCACACGTTATAACCTGTGATTGTGTGAATAACAAACACATTGTATATTCACTCCTGTCTATCTGTCCATCTATCTATCTAGCCGTCCGTCCATTCGTCAGTCAGTCAGTTCGTCCGTCTGTCTGTCCAACGATGCACCCGTCGGTTTAAGTCTGTAAAATTAGTGCTTATTTAATGCATGTTTTTTATTGATTAGAAATAATAATAATAATAATAATAATAATAATAAAAACAGTTTGATAACGCATCCGTGATAAATAACAAGGAAATGCGCAGATTCAATTGCCACCTTAAAATGAAAATTTTCTGGCGAAAAATTCCGATATTCTTCATATTTGTGTTCTAAACATAGATTGTGGGTACTCCTTCGGACTGCCGTTCTAACGAGTCACATTCTATGTTTTGAGCAAAAACTAGAAAAAGAATTTACAGCCCTGTAAGCACCAGTTTTTCTGTATCCAAATGGGGTTTGAGGGGATCAAAATTATACAGGCGTGTTTTGGTGATGTATCGCCCGGTCTTTCTGGTGGTATTTTCCTTTATCTCTGCTTCTTGTTTGTTTTGGTGATGTAACGCCCGAAACAGAAGCTAGAACTCGACATCAATATTTTCTCATAAAACGTGGCTCATAAATGTACAACAACATTCTTAACCCCTTTTTTGCACCAAATGGAATCTTCCTCATTATATATAACAGGAGTCCATTTCAAAATTTAGGGGTGCCAGGCTGTGTTATCTTCTAAATTTATCCGGAAAATAGCTGAACTTTTTGCAAACAGTGTAGGCCCTGATCAGACGCCGCAGAACTGTGGCGTCTGATCTAGGCCTGCACTGTTTGCCAACTACCCCATTAGGGGTTTCCGGTACTAAATGGGTTAATACACATGTATAAAAAGTAGAAGTAAAACAAAGATCAGGAATCGATACAATTAACTTACTCCACCCATCAAAGACACCAAAGGGAAAGAAACACAAACATGAAGCGACCAGACCATAATGGAAACCTAAACAAAGGAAGGCCATAAGGACAGTTACAGTTACTTTCCCACAAAATGGCCATATGGCCATCCAAAATAAAAATAAAAAGACACAAGTGATACACACAGTAAGTAACAAACAACAACATAAATAAACCGCCACAGAAGAACCGCCTTGGAACGGTCAGTGGAAAGAATTCCACTGGGGGGGGGCTTAAATCGATTTTACGTTTAAGTTGGTTTTCGTGAAAAAAGTTATTTTATTATACATCGATTTCGCTAAAAGGACATGACTCCGCACATGTGACATGAAAGAGAAATCATGTGACAGATTACATTCTCCTCTCAAATACATACTTAATATTCAAATATTGTCATGAAACTTGGCTCCCAAAATTCTTAATATTATGCATAAAAACATTTTTAGTCAGTTTTGGGAAAAAAAGATATGTTATACATTGATTTCGCTAACATGAGTAGATTTCGCACATGAGACTGCAAGAGAAATCAAGTGGCAGAATAGATTTTCCTCTGAAAAACATACTAAATATTCAAATTTCATCATGAAACTTGGCTCACAAATGATTAACAACATTTTTAATAATATGCACAAATATGTTTTAGTCAGTTTTGGGAAAAGGTTATTTTATACATCGATTTCATTAAAATGAGTTGATTTCGCACATGCGATTTTCCTCTCAAAAACATACTAAATGTTCAAATTTCATCATGAAACTTGGCTCACAAATGATTAACAACATTTTTAATAATATGCATAAATGTGTTTTATTCAGTTTTGGGAAATATTTATTTTGTACATTGGTTTCGCTAAAATGAATTGATTTCGCACATGCGATTGCCAGCGAAATCAAGTGGCAGAATAGATTTTCCTCTCAAAACCAAACAAAATATTCAAATTTCATCATGAAACTTGGCTCATAAATGATTAACAACATTTTTAATAATATGCATAAATGTGTTTTATTCAGTTTTGGGAAATATTTATTTTGTACATTGGTTTCGCTAAAATGAATTGATTTCGTACATGCGATTGCCAGCGAAATCAAGTGGCAGAATAGATTTTCCCCTCAAAACCAAACTAAATATTCAAATTTCATCATGAAACTTGGCTCATAAATGATGAACAACATTCTTAATAATATGCATCAATATGTTTTATTCAGTTTTGGGAAAAAGGTATTTTATACATTGATTTCGCTAATATGAGTTGATTTCGCACATGTGATTGCCAGCGAAATCAAGTGGCAGAATAGAATTTCCTATCAAATACATACTAAATATTGAAATTTTGTCATGAAACTTGGCTCATAAATGTATAATAACATTCTAGATAGTATGGAATAATAATGTTTTGCCTGTTTTTAAAAATGTTGATTTTATAAGTTGATTTCGCTAAATCAGGCTGATTTCGCGAAATCAAGTTGATTTCGTATATTATACCCACCGGTAACTTTGCCCCACCTACAATAGGATAAGCCCCACCTACAAATAACCATTAAACTGCCAGTCACAACCATTATAATATCAAGCCTTTTTCTTTACTTCTCAAAGAAAATCTTGTTTAGCATTTTTCATATTATGAGTCCTATGAAAATGTTGTTCTCTGAAAACAAACAAAAGAAAATTTTTTGAATGCCATCTGCTATGAGGTAATATAGCTCTGGATGTAGTACTGGGAAGTCTTAAAAAAAATGCCATTTATATTATAATACCAGTAAGTAACAAAATGACTGATTGAATAGGAATAGATAAAACCACAAGGAAAAATAAATTGGCCAAATTGTCATACAAAAAAAATAATAATAATAATAAGATAAATAAATAACTGTTTTTTTGTTTCCTGGTAGGGAAATTTCCATTAGAACTGAACATACTTTTTTTAAAAGATTAACACAATGCCTAAAATATATTTCATTTATTTATATGGTGAAGAATTTCTTTATCACATGTTTTTCTTTAATTTATTTATGTTTTTCCACTTATCCCGCTGAACAAGACAATCTCAACATATGCAAAAAGTTTAGCTCCAGATAAGCCATCTGATCAGGATCTTCACTGTTCATCATGCAGTTTGTGAATTTATCAGATAGATTATATCAAGCATATAGAAAGTACTTACTGTAGATAAATTCTAATTTCAAGTGAAAATTTTTAAAAGAGTAACAAGATGCCGTCTGATCAGGATCTTCACTGTTCATCATGCAGTTTGTAAATTTAACAGATAGCTTATAATAAGTACATATATATTGAAAGAAGAGAAATTCTAATTTTAAGTGAACATTTTTAAAAGAGTAACAAGATACCATCTGATTAGGATCTTCACTGTTCATCATGCAGTTTGTGAATTGAAAAGATAGCTTATATTAAGTGACATGTATAATGAAAGTAGAGAAATTCTAATTTTAAGTGAACATTTTTAAAAGAGTAACAAGATGCCGTCTGATCAGGATCTTCAATGTTCATCATGCAGTTGTGAATTAAAAAAAAAACAAAACAGATGGATTATATCAAGTATATAGAAAGTAGGGAAATTCTAATTTCAACTAAATATTTTTTATCAGAGTAACAAGATGCCAAAAATATATT
This sequence comes from Lucinisca nassula, assembly GCA_963580285.1. Classification (NCBI taxonomy): domain Eukaryota; kingdom Metazoa; phylum Mollusca; class Bivalvia; order Lucinida; family Lucinidae; genus Lucinisca; species Lucinisca nassula. The sequence continues at coordinate 90,048,139 of OY757015.1, read as the reverse complement.
TCATAAAATTCTATGGTGAAAAATTTCCTGAGCATAATAACACATTTTTCATTTTATTTAATTTTCTTTTCTTTTTTTTTTCTCTCTTTTTGTCACGCCTGCTATTAGCATGGCGCGATATAGGCGCCCGGTTTTCCGTTCGTCCGTTCGTTTGTCCGTCCGTCAGTTTGTCAAGGCGTCAACATTTGCGACCACCCTAGCGTTCACCCTGAGGTTCAAGTTTATTTCTCAAGCACTATAAGAGCTTCATTAATGATACTTGGTACAAACTTGTATCTGGGGATGACAACCTACATGCAAGCATCCATATTTGACCTTGACCTACATTTCATGGTTCACTGACTTTGTAAAATATTGCGACCACCGAGTTCAAGTTTATTTCTCAAGAACTATAGGAGCTACATTAATGATACTTGGTACAAGCTTGCATTTAAGAATGGAAACTTTTGTGCAAGCATCTATGTTTGACCTTGACCTACATATCATGGTTGGGTGACTTTGCGCCCCCACAGGCGCGACATAGCCTTCGGCGGAATTCTTGTTTTCAGTATATATGCCCATGTGGTGATATACCATACCATTAGGTGCCATTTTCAATAAACAGTAATTATCTTCAATTATCATAGGCATTATATGGCTGATTAAAGCACTGGTCCTCCAGTAATTGGTCCTAAAATTATACCCCTGGTCCTCTAGAGGACTTGGTCCTAAGTCCTCTGGTCCTCCAGTAAAAGTCCTCAAATTATACCTTCCCGTTTCGAAGGTATAATTTGAGGACTTTTACTGGAGGACCAGAGGACTAAGGACCAAGTCCTCTAAAGACCAGGGGTATAATTTGAGGACCAAATACAGGAGACCAGTGCTTTAATCAGTCATATAATGGCTATGATAGTTGAAGATATTTACTGTTATTGAAAATGGCATCTACTGGTATAGTAAATCACCTCATGGGCATATATACAGAAAAAAAGGAAAAAAGAATAAATGAAATGAAAAACATGTTATTATGCTCAGGAAATTTTATTTCATATAGTTTTATGTAATATATTTTTGGCATCTTGTTACTCTGATAAAAAATATTCAGATAAAATTAGAATTTCTCTACTTTCTATATACTTGATATAATCTATCTGTTTTTTTTTAATTCACCAACAACATGATGAACAGTGAAGATCCTGATCAGATGGCATCTTGTTACTCTTTTAAAAATATCCACATAAAATTAGAATTTCTCTACTTTCAATATACATGTATTAATTATAAGTTATCTGTTAAATTCACAAACTGCACGATAAACAGTGAAGATCCTCATCAGGTGGCATCTTCTTACTCTTTTTAAAAATGTTCACTTGAAATTAGAATTTCTCTACAGTAAGTACTGTCTATATACTTGATATAATCTATCTGTCAAATTCACAAACTGCATGATGAACAGTGAAGATCCTGATCAGATGGCTTATCTGGAGCTTTACTGTTTGCAAATGTAGGGATTGTCTTGTTCGGCGGGATAAGTGGAAAAACATAAATAAATTAAAGGAAAACATGCAATAAAGAAATTCTGCACCATATAAATAAATGAAATATATTTTAGGCATTGTGTTACTCTTTTAAAAAAAGTATGTTCAGTTCTTATGGAAATTTCCCTACTAGGAAACAACAAAAAAAAAAAACAGTTATTTATTTATTCGATTATTATTATTATTTGTAGGACAATTTGGCCAAATTATTTTTTCCAAGTGGTTTTATCTATTCCTATTCTATCAGCCATTTTATTACTTTCTGGTAATGGCATTTTTTTTAAACTTCCATAACATTCAGACCTATATATGAAAAAAAAAACACTTTTAATCTTATATCTTAAGCACAAAGCATTACCTCATAGCTGATTGCATTCAATTTTTTTTCTGTTGTTTGTTTTCAGAGAACAACATTTCCATAGGACTCATATAGGAAAAATGCTAAACAAGATTTTCTTTGAGAAGTAAAGAAAAAGGCTTGATATTATAATGGTTGTGATTGGCAGTTTAATGATTGTTTGTAGGATGGGGCTTATCCTATTGTAGGTGGGGCAAAGTTACATATTGCAACCAATGGCTGTAAGCCTATGATTAGGTTGAAAGTTTGCAAATAATTGATAGTCTTCATTTTTGAACTGTGTTGATAGATCTTTCAGAAGCATTTTTTCTAATTATTTTGATTGTTAATTAGGGCCTAATTATGCCCCCAACTTTGAAAAAGTTGGAGGGGCATATTGCTTCTGGTCTGTTCGTCTGTTCGTCCGTTCGTCTGTCCGTTACGCTTTTGATGCATAGCATAACTAAAGAGCCGTGTATGCTAGGGTTTTGAAATTTCATATATGGATTCCTCATGGAAAATTAGCTGACGCGTATTTTTTTTTCTCGTCCGGATTTTGCCCCCTTCAAGAGTTATTGCCCTTTGAAATTTTTTTAATAAAATCTTGTCAGCAAGATATCTCAAAAACTATTGGAGCTAGAGCCTTGAAAGTTGGTGAATAGATTGGTGGTGATGAGTAGATGAACTGATTAACTTTTGACAAAATTCCGAAAAATACTTTGTGAGTTATGGCCCTTTGTCATTTTGGTAATTTGTGAAAAACTTTGTCATCGTTCTAGCGCCTATTTTTCTTCACCAATTTCAATATAACTTCACACAAATGTTCCTTATAAAAATCTCGAGCGAGTTCGTCTTTCAAGGACATGACCTCAAGGTCAAGGTCACTGTGGCTATTTTTAGAAAAACTTTGTCATCGCTCTAGCGCCTACATTTCTTCACCAATTTCAATATAACTTCACACAAATGTTCCTTATAAAAAAATCTCGAGCGAGTTCGACTTCAAGGTCATGACCTCAAGGTCAAGGTCAATGTGGCTATTTTTAGAAAACTTTGTCATCGCTCTAGCGCCTACATTTCTTCACCAATTTCAATATAACTTCACACAAATGTTTCTTATGACAATATCTCAGCGAGTTCGACTTTCAAGGTCATGACCTCAAGGTCAAGGTCACTGTGGCTATTTTAAGAAAAACTTTGTCATCACTCTAGTGCCTACATTTCTTCACTGATTTCAATATAACTTCACACAAATGTGCCTTATGACAATATCTTGAGCGAGGTCGACTTTCAAGGTCATGACCTCAAGGTCAAGGTCACTGTGGCTATTTTTAGAAAAACTTTGTCATTGCTCTAGCGCCTACATTTCTTCACTGATTTCAATATAACTTCACACAAATGTTTCTTATGACAATATCTCGAGTGTGTTCGACTTTCAGGGTCATTACCTCAAGGTCAATGTCACTGTTGCTATTTTTAGAAAAAATTTGTCATCGCTCTAGCGCCTACATTTCTTCACCGATTTCAATATAACTTCACACAAATGTTCCTTATGACAATATCTCTAGCGAGTTCCACTTTCAAGGTCAAGGTCACTGTGGCTATTTTTAGAAAAATTTTGTCAATGCTCTAGCGCTTACATTTCTTTACCGATTTCAATATAACTTCACACAAATGGCCCCCGCCCATAGGGGCTTGAAGAAATATATGGGCTGCATGATGCTTCCACGCAGAGCTGAATCTGGCCCGCACACTAGTACTGGTAAACCGCTTAGAGGATCTAAGCCTGTCCAGGAACCGCGGTGCGAGGCGGACCGTCCATGCTAATAACCCCTTTTGGTTTCATTGGGCGACAGGGCTTGAGATGTCATTTCATCTCAATGTCGGGTAAAAGTCCCACAGAATTGGAAGCAACGTCTCCAAAATGACCTTTACAGTGTTGACGGGGACGTTAAACATCAAATCAAACAAAATCCTTATGACAATATCTCAAGCCATTTCAACTTTCAAGGTCAAGGTCACAATGGCTATTTTTAGAAAAACTTTGTCATCGCTCCAGCGCCTACATTTCTTCACCGATTTTAATATAACTTCACACAAATGATCCTTATGACAATACCTCGAAAGAGTTTGACTTTCAATGTCAAGGTCACTGTGGCTATTTTTAGAAAAACTTTTTCATTGCTCTAGCGCTTACATTTTTTCACCAATTTCAAAATCGAATGTTCCTTATGACAATATCTGTAGCGAGTTCCACTTTCAAGGTCAAGGTCACTGTGGCTATTTTTAGAAAAACTTTGTCAATGCTCTAGAGCTTACATTTCTTCACCAATTTCAATAGAACTTCACACAAATGTTCCTTAAGACAATACCTCGAGTGAGTTTGACTTTCAAGGTCAAGGTCACTGTGGCTATTTTTACAAAAACTTTGTCATCGCCCTAGCCACTACATTTCTTCACTGATTTCAATATAACTTCACACAAATGTTCCTTATGACAATACCTCGAGTGAGTTTGACTTTCAAGGTCAAGGTCACTGTGGCTATTTTTACAAAAACTTTGACATGGCACTAGCGCTTACATTTCTTCACCGATTTCAGTATAACTTCACACAAATGTTCCTTATGACAATATCTCGAACTATTTCGACTTTCAAGGTCAAGGTCACTGTGGCTATTTTTAGAAAATCTTTGTCATCGCTCTAGTACCTACATTTATTGATGGATGTTAATAGAACTTCACACAAATGTTTCTTATGGTAATATCTCGAGTTGCTTTGACTTTCAAGGTCATGACCTCAAGGTCAAGGTCACTATGGCTATTTTTAGAAAAACTTTGTCATTGCTCTACCGCCTACATTTATGATTTCAATCTAACTTCACACAAAAGATGCTTATGATAATATCTTGAGCAAGATCTACTTCGCGGCCATGGCCTCAAGTCAAGGTCCCTATGACTATTTTTAGAGAAATATTGTCATCACTCTAGAACCTACATTTATGGATGGATTTTTAAACAAACTTTACACAAATGTTGCATATGATAATATCTCAAGCAAGTTGGACTTTTGCCATTTCAGTGTTTTCCACACACGAAGTTGTCTTGTGCAAGGGGATTTGTATCGCGTGCGATGCCTTGTTTTATTTTTAATAAAATCTTGTCAGCAAGTCCATATCGTGAGAACTATTAGAGCTTCATTAATCATTCTTGGTACAAACTTGCATCCAGGCATTGCAACTTCAACGCAAGCATCCATATCTGACCTTGACCTATATTTCATGGTTCACTGACTTCGTGAATTATTGCGGCCACCCTGACTTTCACCATTTCTCGAAAACTATTAAAGCTTTTTAAATTATAATTGGTACAAACTTGCATCTAGGAATTGCAACTGCAACGCAAGCATCCATATTTGACTTTTACCCATATTTCATGGTTCACTGACTTTGTGAATTATTGCGACCACCCTGACTTTCTATCTAATGTAAGAGTCCATTTCTCAAGATCTATTAGAGCTTCATTAATTGTATTTGGTACAAGCTTGCATTTAGGAATTGAAACTTCAATGCAAGTATCCATTTCTGACCTTGACCTACATTTTATGGTTCACTGACTTTGTAAAATAGTGTGACAACCCTAACTTTCACCCTGATGTAAGAGTCTGTTTTTAAGAGTTTCATTGATGATACTTGGTACATGCTTGCAACTAGGAGTGAAATTTTTATGCAGGCATCCATGTTTGACCTTGACCTAGATTTCATGGTTTGGTGACTTTGCGCCCCCACAGGCGCGACATAGCCTTCGGGGGAATTCTTGTTGTATGTTTTTGAGTCTAACAATATTTGTTGAATATTTTGCCATCTAAGGACAAGCAAAGGTTGGGGGCATTGTGTTTTACAAACACCATTTCTAGTTTATTATTAATTTTCTTAAATTGATCTGAAAATTGCAAAAAAAAAACAAAAAAAACGTGACTTTCCATTTCAGTACTCACACAGGACCATAAATAAGCATTTATTTAATTATTTAATAATTTTTTTTTATTATTATTTATTTATTTATTTATTCTATTTTATTGTTTTTTCTTTCATTTATTTATTAGGGACAAAATTATTTATCAAGGAAAAATGAACCTGGGGGAAAAAGATCTTAGTCACCCAAGTGACAAGGTGTCATCAGGTGAACATGTCCATAAAAAGAACCCCCCCCCCACCCCACCCACACCCACACACTTAAAATACACCTTATAGAGAAAACTAGGGTTTACAGGGGCATACATCATCTTTCTTCTTACTGCTCCAAGAAGTAGGTAATGGGTACAAGTTAGAACCACCTCAATGAGACAGCAACCTATGTTTGCAGTATAAATAATAAAAATGTCAAAGATTTTCATAAAAAAGTAGCCATTTTGGAGATGTAAAAAAATGCACTATGTCACATGTTTGTGTTATTGTAATGTTTCTTCCACAAACTTAAAACTGACATTTTCCGTTTTATTGGTGACATTCTTCTCATTTCGTCTGCAAGCATAGAATGTGTGTGATCATTAGACCAAGATTTTTCTAACAAGTGTATCTCAGGCGTACCTAAATCACGGATTAAGGAGGGTCGCGCATAACTGACTCTGCCGTAAACAAGTTCGAATTTTTACCTCAAAATAACTTTAGTTTGTATTTTGTTTTTAAAATGTTTTCTGAGGTTTTTGTAACATTTAATAACCATTACAGTGTGTTTTTTGTTGTAAAATATTTTGCGACTTTATAGACTACTTTCAAGGCTGTAAGCACATGAAAATTAAGTGATAAACAGACTAACCCTGTATTTTTCCAGCTACTGATTTGTTTCCTCCGATTTCAGCCCATCATCTTTCCATGGCAAATCTGAACTCTCATTAATGCAAGACGTTTACTTTATTTTTCCATTGGTGTCAAAAATTTGCCTTGAAGAGTCTGCCACTGCACATATTCCATGGCCATACTTTGCCAATACAAACAAAACAATGACTCAATAGTGACGTTTACTTTAGTTTGCGTGACGTCATATGATTGAAAACAAAACAAAAAAAAACAATAAGGAGCGTGATAGCTCAGTGGTAAGTGCACTTGCCTCTGATGCTAGAGGTCCCGGGTTCGATCCCCGGCAGCGGCGATAAAATTTCTGTGTCCGAACACGCTCTGAGACAGTGACATCATGTGCAGGGATGAATGTCATAAAGTGCACCGTCCTTCGGATCGGGACGTTAACTGGAGGCCCCCTGTGCAGGGAGAACCATCCCCTGTGCAGGTTAAAGATCCTTACATGATTACTGTGTAGGTATTCATCCTGCAAAACCTGGAGTGTATGCAATGCACACCTGGGGTAATGGTCAAATGTGACCTACGTAGTATCAGTTTTGCTTGATTTGAAGTTTAACGTCCCCGTAATCACTGTAAAGGTCATTTTGGTGACGTTGCTTCCAATTCTGTGGGACTTTTACCCGACATTGAGATGAAATGACATCTCAAGCCCTGTGGCCAATAGGGTTTATAAGCATGGACGGTCCGACGTGCATTGCTGGGCAGGCTTAGATCCTTTACCAGTACTTGTGTGCGGGTTGGTTTCAGCTCTGCGTGGAAGCATCATACAACCCATCTATTTCTTCAAGCCCCGATGGGCGGGGGCTAACGCAGTATCAGTAGATAGATAGAAAGAAAAAAAAACACTGCTATATTTATCCACCTAGTTATTGGTATGAACTAAAAGAGTAGACACAACTGTAATGCCTGGCAGCGCACATTACTTTGTTTATATTCAGTCGCAGTCTCAGTTTCAATTTCTGTTAACCCACCTCAGTGAACAAATAGCCACACACATTTAGGATCTTAAACTCAACAGGTCCGTACGCATGGGGTTAGAGAGAGAGAGAGAGAGAGAGAGAGAGAGAGAGAGAGAGAGAGAGAGAGAAAAAAAGAGAGAGAGAGAGAGAGAGAGAGAGAGAGAGAATCCAAATCGAGGCTCGAAATGTGGAATCGAGGAGGGAGAATTGCATCAATGTGCTTCGTGGTCCCAAATACTTCTCATTGTTAGTCTGTACAGTACATGATAGCCGCCCCCGCCGATCTGGGATTGAAGAAAATGATTGTGCTGCATGATTTTTTCATGTAGAGCTGAAACGAATCGAATAAAATTAAGAGTATCCAGATACTTTTTTGAGTGATTCAGCTATGATTACAAAGGCCTCCAGAGCGGAACTCGCATGACAAGACGTAAAGCACAATAATGGAATGTATTTGACTGAGAAAAGCATCTTGAGGAACACCGACATTCATTTCGAATTTTTCAATGTAACCGACACAAACAAGGACACGTCTCCGCGCATTAGCAGGCATCCAATGGACCAGTCGAACATTCCACTCCTCTACCTCAAATTTTCTCTGTGCCTCCTAAATGACTTTCCGAGACATTCAACCAAATGCCTGATCAAGGTCCACTAAAGCCACTATGTGTGAATGTTACTGCCATTTTGGCTTTCCGCTAGTGATGTTTCCATTACGGTCTAGTTATTTCATGTTCGCGTTTCTTTCCCTTTGGTGTCTCTGATCGGAGGTGTTGGGTAATTGTATCGATTCCTGATCATTGCCTTCACCGGAAAGTAAATGGATAACTTATCGCACCTCCCTTTCACAGTTTGCATAAACAGGCAATAGATAATTAAATAGCGTTTCCGGACAATATGGCATAAAAAAAAAAACTAGTAAAAATTATAGAGAAAAATTAACTAGTAGTTTTTCTACTTTCCCTATAACGTTGGCAGGAACTGAAATGGGAAAAAGGAAATTTGTATATTCTTTTGCATCAACATATGGTATTTTTTTTATCAATTTCAACCCATTTCATTAGGGGGTGGGGTAATAAATTGGCAACAAAGAAAGATAAAAATGTACAATAATGTTTCAAAGGCAAATAAATAACATATATCGGACATTGTTTGAGCGCCTGCGACAATGTTAATGGCTTCATATCTTTTAAACATGAACAAATCGACAATATGGCAATATGATAACATGGATTTTTTTTGCCAGAAAAATCAATTTTTCACACCATAAAACTTATAAATGAAATTGTGTATCATTTAAAATGAAATATTTTGATACATATCACATTAAGGAAGCAAAAGTAGGTGCAATAATAATGGTATAATCCTTGTTCTTGTCATTTAAACAATAGCTTAATGCTTTTTAGCCTTTTTTATTGGGGGGTGGAGTAACTTTTTCTGCATTACTTCTTCCAGATGCCTGGTGACATGGTCAAATTTCACGCCTATTTCGTGTATCTAATATTATTACACAATATATGTGAAAATAAGAAAAATCTAAAGACGAAAAATGCATTCTTTTATCAAATATAGTGAAAATTGCATATCAAAACAGCAAAAAATGCAGAAAAAGTCATTTGTAAATAGGTGTTTCGGCAAAAACCTGTGAAAGCTAGGTACGCAAACATGACATTATCCTGCATTGTGTTTTTTTTTTAAACCAAACTGGGAAATATTGTTTTAAACAATTGTTATCAACAATTTGTCAATGACTGGGGTAATTATTGAAACATTCGATAATTTCAAAAACAGTACCCATCTATAAGGCTAAAAGGCTCGAAAAAAAGCATGATATGCCTATATTTGTACACCGTCAAACAAATGCAGAGATATTAAGCTACAAAATACAAGCAATTAAAAAAAAATCTAAAGACAAATGAATTACTCCCCACCCTCTTTAAGTGGGGTTTATTCGGATGTTCATTACATCCACTTAAGAAACTAGTAGGTAAAAGGGTAACAAACCGGACAGCTATTGTCTTCAACATATTCATGTTTTAACTCATTTTGTACTGAATGAATTCTTCCACTTTATATATATAGCACGAGTCTGTTTCAAAATTATGGGGTTCTTCAACATTGAACTTTTTGCAAACAGTGTAGGCCCTGATCAGATGCTGCAGAACGTGGCATCTGATCTGGGCCTACATGGTTTGCTAATAACCGGATTGGGGATTTCTGATACAAAAATGGGTTAATGCCAATCATTCCTCAACAGTGTGTGACAGGCCATTATAGTATGATAACTTTATCAAACTTAGCATTTGATAAAACAACAGAATATAGAACTTCAAAATCAGTGTAGCTGAACATTATAATAAACAACAATCATATGATACAACCATATTTTTGCAACATAACTTCTCTAAAGACTTAAGTACACCTCTGATTAACGATCACAGTGAAATAATATTGAAAGGGCCATAAACCTCCCCCCCCCCCCCCCCACACACACACACACCACCCCCGAACCTTTTAGAATAGCAGAAACTGCTTTTGTTGAATTTTGTGTGAGATAATCAGCACCAATGTGGTACCATGTCCATGCAATTGAAAGTTTTATTATTTAGTCTCACTTCAGTGAAGTACCAGCGGGTTTTTATCAAAGATATGCCATATTATGACAGTTTGCAAGCTTAAGTAAGGAAATGTGTTAAGAGTGGCTCAGTGAAGTGGTCCTAACAATAATATACAATTAATGTAGCAGAAAGTTCATCTTGCAGTTTGTGAATTTAACAGATAGATTATATCATTGAGTCAGCCCCTGCCCATGTGGGCTTGAAGAAATATATGTGCTGCATGATGCTTCCATGCAGAGCTGAAATCGACCATCACACAAGTACTGGTAAACTGCTTAGAGGATCTACGGTAAGCCTGCCAAGGCAAAGCGGTGCGAGTCACCCCATCCATGCTTATAAACCCTACTGGTTTAATTCGGGGACAGTGCTTGAGAAGTCATTTCATCTCAAGGTCGGGTAGAAGTGCCACACAATTGGAAGCAACATCTCCAAAATGATCTTTACAGTGCTGACGGGGACGTTAAACCTCAAATCAAACAAACAAAACGATATATCATTAAGTATGTAGAAAATAGAGAAATTCTAATTTCAACTTAACATTTATAGCTCACCCCGAAGGCTCTGGGGGAGCTTATGGTATATGCATTGGTCCGTCGTCCGTCGCCTTCGTCTGTGTCGTCAACATTTTCAAACAACATCTCCTCTGAAACTACTTGGCCAATTTAAACCAAATTACATGTGGAGCCTCTATGGGAAGGGGGAACAAAAGTTAGTTCGGGAGGACTGGGTCACCTGACCAATATGGCCGCCATGCCCATATATGGTAAAAACCTTTAAAAATCTTCCTGTCAAGAACCGAATAGCGGATTATCTTGAAACTTGGTATGCAGCATCGGGGACTCGTGCCCTACCAAGTTTGTTCAAATGATTACCTTTGGTTGACCTCGACCTGTTTTACGTCAAGGTCAAATTTGGTCACTTAGACATTTGTATGGAAAAACGGCAAAACAGTGGATTTTTTGGATTGTATGGTAGCTAGTGGCATCAAAAATTGGTATTTGCAATCAGATGAATGAAAGTTTATCAGTTCCAAAGGTCAAGGTCATTTACCGTCCTTTGTCCAGGACGGCTCAAATTCAGTATTTTATCTTCTTCTTCACTTAAACTACTTGGCCAATTGAAACCAAATTACATATGGAGCCTCTATGTAATGAGGGAACGAAAGTTTGTTCGCAAGGACTGGGTCACATGACCAATATGGCCGCCATGCCCATATATGGTAAAACTTTTAAAACTCTTCTTCTCAAGAACAGAATGGCTGATGATCTTAAAACTTGGTATGCAGCATAAGGGACTCTGGCCCTACCAATTTTGTTCAAATGATGACCTTGGGTTGACCTTGACCTGTTTTATGTCAAGGTCAAATTTGGTCACTTATATATTTGTATGGAAAAATGGCAAAACAGTGGATCTTTCTGATTGTATATTAGCTAGTGGCATCAGAAATGGTATTTTCTATCAGCTGAATGGAAGTTTATCAGTTCAGTGGTCAAGGTCATTTTCTGTCCTTTGTCCAGGACGGCTCAGATTCAGTATTTTTATCTTCTTCTTCACTTAAACTACTTGGCCAATTGAAACCAAATTACATGTGGAGCCTCTATGAAATGAGGAAACGAAAGTTTGTATGTGAGGACCGGTTCACATGACCAATATGGACACCATGCCCATTTATGGTAAAAACCTTTAAAAATCTTCTTCTCAAGAACCGAATGGCCGATGATCTTGAAACTTGGTATGCAGCATTAGGGACTCCAGCCCTACCAAGTTTGTTCAAATGATGACCTTTGGTTGACCTTGACCTGTAACTTGGCTGTTTTACGTCAAGGAAAAAAAGCAAAACAGTGGATTTTTCTGATTGTATATTAGCTAGTGGCATCAGAAATGGTATTTACAATCAGCTGAATGTAAGTTTATCAGTTCCAAAGGTCAAGGTCATTTACTGACCTTTGTCCAGGATGGCTCAGTTTCAATATTTTTATCTTCTTCTTCACTTAAACTACTTGGCCAATTGAAACCAAATTACATGTGGAGCCTCTATGGAATGAGGTAACGAAAGTTTGTTCGTGAGGACTGGGTCACATGACCAATATGGCCGCCATGCCCATATATATTAAAAACCTTTAAAAATCTTCTTCTCATGAACGGAATGGCCGATGATCTTGAAAGTTTGTTCGTGAGGACTGCAGGCCTCCTAGCAAAACCTATAAAGCCTATAATAACCTATAATTTTGTGCCAAACCTATAAAACCTTTATTTTGTTCATAAAACCTATAAAAACCCTGTATTTTCATGAAAAAAAAAACTATGTTTTTTCACTTTTTGGACCTTCTTGCGACTCAATCCTAACTTTTCTTCAAAATGCACTGCTATTTTTTTTTACTTTTTAGTCCAATAAAAAGTGATGAAAACTGTCAAGAAATTGTGTTTTTTTCCAGCTTCTTCTCCAGTAAAAGAGCTGTGCTGACTGAAACCAAATTACATGAAAAGCCTCTATGGGGTTGAGGCAATTAAACATTATTAGTGGTATTGTTGTCACATGACCAAGATGGGCACCTTGCCTGTATATGGTATAAACCACATGACCTCTGGTGAGCGTAGTGGTCCGTGGGCCTCTTGTTTATATGAGTAACAAGATCCCAAAAAATTATTTCCAGTATAATTCTATGGTGAAAAATTTCTGAGCATAAAACAGTGTAGCTTCAGATAAGTCATCTGATCAGGATCTTCACTGTTCATCTTGCAGTTTGTGAATTTAACAGGTAGATTATTTCAAGCATATAGCAAGTAGAGGAATTCTAATTTAAACTAAACATTTTAAAAGAGTAACAAGATGCCAAAAGTCATCATGTTTACAAGTCCGTGTAATGAACACCTCTCTTAACCCCACTTCATATAGGGAAAATTGGGGTTTACAGGGGTATACATACTTTTTATTAGGGCCCCGCACTGAAAGTGTGGGTGCCCTATAGTAATCACTCTGTCCGTCCGTCTGTCTGTCTGTCCGTCCGTCTGTCCGTCTGTCCGTCCACAAATTTTTTTATCCTCCATAACTTTTTATTATTCCTGGATGGATTTAAATATTACTTGGCATCATTCTGTCCGTCCGTCTGTCTGTCTGTCTGTCTGTCCGTCTGTCCGTCCACAAATTTTTTTATCCTCCATAACTTTCTTATTCCTGGATGGATTTAAATATTACTTGGCAGAAATGTTAACCATAATGTGATGGAGTGTTGCCCGCAAGACTCAGGTCCGTACCTCAAAGGTCAAGGTCATACTTAGAGGTTAAAGGTCAAAAAAGGGTCTTTCCTGTGTCCAATTAATAACTTTGTTATTATTCCTGGATGGATTTAAATATTACTTGGCAGAAATGTTAACCATAATGTGACGAAGTGTCACATGCAAGACCCACAGCCGTACCTCAAAGGTCAAGGTCATACTTAGAGATAAAAGGTCAAAAAAGCGTCTTTTTTATTGTGTCCAATCTATAACTTTCTTATACCTGGATGGATTTAAATATTACTTAGCAGAAATATTAACCATAATGTGACAGTGTGTCACGCGCAAGACCCAGGTCCGTACCTCAAAGGTCAAGGTCATACTTAGAGGTGAAAGGAAAAAAAAAAACGTCTTTTTTAACATCAACATTTTCCTACTCCTCTGATAGCGCTGCCGGGGCCCTAGTCAGTTTCACTGACAGCTCTAGTTATTTCTGCTTCAAAACATAGGTTGTGAGTAGTCATTTGAACCGCCTCATTTAGGTGGTTCTAACAAGCACCCACAGCCTATATTTGGAGTATTAATAAGACAAAATTCACAAGTTTTCATCAGGAAAAATACCATTATGGTAACATGTAAGAATGCTCTACGTTATATGGAAATGTTATCTTAACGATATTTCATATAATTCAAAGGTGAAACATTTCTGAGCATAACAACAGTTTAGCTCCAGTTAAGCCATCTAATCAGGATCTTCACTGTTCATAATGCAGTTTGTGAATTTAACAGCTTATATTAAGTATATTGAAAGTAGAGAAATTCTAATGTCAAGTGAACATTTTTAAAAGAGTATCAAGATGTCATCTGATCAGGATCTTCACTGTTCTAATGCAGTTTGTGAATTTAACAGATAGCTTATATTAAGTATGGGATTTTTAAAAGAGTAACAAGGTGCCATCTGATCAGGATCTTCATGCAGTTTGTGAATTTAACAGATGTCATATAATAAGTACATGTATATGGAAAGTAGGGAAATTCTGATTTCAACTGAATATTTTTTATCAGAGTAACAAGATGCCAAAAATATATTTCATCAAATTATATGGTGAAAAATTACCTGAGCATAATAACATGTTTTTCATTTTATTTATTCTTTTTTTTCCTTTTCTCTGTATATATGCCCATGAGGTGATATACCATACCAGTAGATGCCATTTTCAATAAACAGTAATTATCTTTAACTATCATAGCCATTATATGGCTGATTAAAGCACTGGTCCTCCTGTATTTGGTCCTCAAATTATACCCCTGGTCCTTTAGAGGACTTGGTCCTCAGTCCTCTGGTCCTCCAGTGAAATGCCTAAAATTATACCTTCCCAATATCATGGCTCCTTTTCACTGGCAAAACTTCTTTCAGGCAACACATAGTCATGAAAAATAGCTAATCATTGGGATTAAACCTGAAGTAGAGGCGGAAAGTTCACCACACCGATGTAACATGTTTGGAAAACGAAAAATTATGCCCACTTGCTGGGAATCGATCCCCGGACCCCCAGCAACTATATATATCCAGCATGCAAGAAAAGTGTGTCTAACGTCGAACCGACATAAAATACAACATTACAACGTCATATCGATGTCGGTCCGACGTAGGCCCGCTTTGTGTTTGATTCTTTCGGTAAGTCGTTAGACCAGCTTGATTTCGCCCATTATTAATCAAAAGCAACCGACTTCTTATCACTTCCGGGTCAATATTTGAGTTTGCTCGGTATTGAAAACATGAAAAGCGGTAAACAAACGTTTGGACTTGCTTCTTTGAGTCCTTATCAAAGTTAAATGGTGCCCTAGGTAAGCGATGTTAACACACGAGCTTTCATTTTCCTTAGATTTTCGGTTAAAGCTCGGGAAACAGAGATCATGTGAAACCGAGAATGGCCTTGCCCTCTGGCTTTGGTTTTGAAATTTGATCGAAACTGGAAAGTGATCTATATAGTACCAAACATCTACTTCTTCTCTCGATATAAGAAAAGAAATTACATTTATGAAAGGATCAAGAAATTATTATTGTTAAATGTTGGATTACCAGACAATGTGGGTCAAGGTCGTGTCAGGAGGTCAGGGTGATAAATATGATTGACACAGATAAGAGATTGATAAATTTTCCTGTAGAATTTGTTAATTGTGTAAACTGTGGACCACAGTTTTGATAACCATAGCTGATTTGCTAATGATCTAATAGGTGACACCTAAACTGCATCCAACCACCTTATTGTAGCTGAAGGCTTAGATAGTGAAATCATCCAGCGCTTACACAGGTACACCTTTTCGGTTTACAGAGGTTTCGCCACCCAACAAGTTCGCCATCGGAGGTTTCGTCACTAAGAGTTTCGCCACCAGGAAGTTTCGCCACTCAGAGGTTTTTTCACCGAAAATGGATATTTGAGTCGAAATAACAAACTACGCCTTAACTTGATTTAGCAGGTCGACCGTGTGGCTCCGTAGCTCAGTTGGTAGAGTGTTCGCACAGTATGCGTAAGGCCCTGGGTTCGAGTCCCGGTCGAGTCATGTTCTTTTTCCAACCCTGTGACATTTTGTGGCCAGTGTGGGGGTCCAGCACCGCGTCTGAGGGCATGAAAGAGTATGAAAAATAAGTCTCGCCATCTGGCTGGATAGGACTTGGAGATTCGGGACAGATCTCATTGGGAGAGATTCGGGACGAATCTCATTAGGCAGGGGGAAAATGTAACAGGTCGACAGTGTGGCTCGGTAGCTCAGTCGGTAGAGTGTTCCAGTCCCGGTCGAGTCATGTTCTTTTTCCACCCCTGTGACATTATTTATTATTATAACCAGTGTAACGTAGCTTACACCGATATTGAGGAAATTTTCAAAGAAAGACAACGAAAAAATGAAATCAAACTAAATAAAGGAAAACCACTTTCAAGTATTAGCTAAGCATGTTAATTAAAATAAAGCAAACTTTTTGCAGCAATATATATATAGATACAAATACAGAAAAAAAACCTCTCACAATGTTTAGCACTCTAAGAAAGGACATCACTTTTTGGCCCCAAAAATGACTACTTTAGGCATTGGTATCAAGGGCAAAAATGATAACGAGTAATAAGTAGTATTTTGAAATGTATGGAGTATGCCATTACGATGAACATCAGGGATATCACAGTTCTTCTGTTTGGCATGATTAAAACGCAAAAGACAGCCCAAAACTACAAACGGGCATCTATTCTGAGAATAGGTGTTTTGTCTATTTTCAAGTAGGAAATAATAAAAACAATAACAACCGACGTTTAAAACTATAAACAGCCTTTATTATCCCCTCGCAACAACGTTGCGAATGGGGATATAGCATCGGGTGCCGTGCGTCCGTGTGTCTGTGTTGCTGTGTGTGTGTCTGTCCGGAACCTTGTGAGCAGGATAGAAGACACAGTATTCATCGTAGAAGCATCAAACCTTCCACAAATGTTCACCATGTACAGAGGATGAACCCTATTGAATTTCAAGGTCAGGGGTCAAAGGTCAAGGTCACAATGGACTTGACCTTGAAAACCTTGTGAGCAGGATAGAAGACACAGTATTCATCGTAGAAGCATCAAACCTTCCACAAATGTTCACCATGTACAGAGGATGAACCCTATTGAATTTCAAGGTCAGGGGTCAAGGTCACAATGGACTTGACCTTGAAAACCTTGTGAGCAGGATAGACGACACAGTATTCATCGTAGAAGCATCAAACCTTCCACAAATGTTCACCATGTACAGAGGATGAACCCTATTGAATTTCAAGGTCAGGGGTCAAAGGTCAAGGTCACAATGGACTTGACCTTGAAAACCTTGTGAGCAGGATAGAAGACACATTATTCATCGTAGAAGCATCAAACCTTCCACAAATGTTCACCATGTACAGAGGATGAACCCTATTGAATTTCAAGGTCAGGGGTCAAGGTCACAATGGACTTGACCTTGAAAACCTTGTGAGCAGGATAGACGACACAGTATTCATCGTAGAAGCATCAAACCTTCCACAAATGTTCACCATGTACAGAGGATGAACCCTATTGAATTTCAAGGTCAGGGGTCAAAGGTCAAGGTCACAATGGACTTGACCTTGAAAACCTTGTGAGCAGGATAGAAGACACAGTATTCATCGTAGAAACATCAAACCTTCCACAAATGTTCACCATGTACAGAGGATGAACCCTATTGAATTTCAAGGTCAGGGGTCAAAGGTCAAGGTCACAATGGACTTGACCTTGAAAACCTTGTGAGCAGGATAGAAGACACAGTATTCATCGTAGAAGCATCAAACCTTCCACAAATGTTCACCATGTACAGAGGATGAACCCTATTGAATTTCAAGGTCAGGGGTCAAAGGTCAAGGTCACAATGGACTTGACCTTGCAAACCTTGTGAACAGGATAGACGACACAGTATTCAACATAGAAGCATCAAACCTTCCACAAATGTTCACCATGTACAGAGGATGAACCCTATTGAATTTCAAGGTCAGGGGTCAAAGGTCAAGGTCACAATGGTATAACATATTCAGATTGGATTTTCATGTTAATGAATGGTATGCAGTTGCGAGGGGATGCTACGCTTGCGTTGCCTTGTTAAACTTGTTTATTTCTTTTTATTAAACCCTGCACAAAATCAAATAGTTGTAAGAAAAATATATAAAAAGTGGCAAACCCTCCAAAAGCAAAAATCGGAAAAGTGGCAAACCCTCTCACGGAGGTGGCGAACATGCAAAGTGGCGAAACCTCTGATACCCAACCTTTTCGACGTGATCGAGCCAGTGGTACAAAAAGGCAGGGTTTTCACTAAAATTTTTCTTAAGAGGCCAGACACCAGTTTGAGGCGGCCAAATTCTACTATTTCATAAGAGTTTAATTAACAAAAGTTACATTTGAGGCGACCAGAAAATCAATTGAGGCAGTCATTTTGGCCTCCTGCCGCCTCTTAATGAAAACCCTGAAAGGGGAGGAGTTTTTACCTCACCAGAGCCGAAGCAGGGTGTCCACGGTCAGGGAAAAAGTCAGGGAAAAAAATATTTTTTCAAGGTCAGGGAATTTTGAAATTGGTCAGTGAATTTTGAAATTTTAGCAGAAGTCAGGGAAAAGTCAGGGAATTTTTAAAAAATATGTCCATGAATAGTAAAAAAACATCAAAAATAAAGGCTATGGCAGTTCCCTTATGTTTGGCTTTTACCTTGATAATGATAATTATAATTATGATAATAATAATAATTATAATAACAATAATGGCTTGTCTTAAGTATTGCATTTGGTAAATTATTCTTTGAGAAGATACTAAAGGATGGTAAGGGTTGGCTATAGGGGAGGAGGAGGCCAACAGATCTCTTTGTATTTGGACATGCATTTCATTAGCTCACCTGAGCCAAAGGCTCGTGTGAGGTAATAGTATGCCAATGCTCCGGCATCCATCGTCCGTTCACAATTTTAAAAAAGTATATTTTTAAAGGTAATAGGCCAATCATGATTAAATTTCAGGGGGAAAGATGCCTAATATTATGGGGCAGATCAGGTGGAAACTCTTGTTGCCATGGCAACATAAAGCTCCCATAGACTAACAGTGGGAAAAACTTAAAAATCTTCTTCTCTGAAACCACAAGGCCCAGAGCTTAGATATTTAGCATGTAGCAACGTCAAGTGGTCCTCTACATAAATCCTGCCAATCATGCCCCTGGGATCCAAATTGGTCACGCCCCAGGGCTCCTTAGCTTCCATAGACTTATAATGGAAAAAAAAAGCTTCGAAAAACATAAAGCCCATAACTCAGATATTTAGTATGTAGCAATGCAAAATGGTCACCTACATAAATCCTGCCAATCATGCCCCTGGGGTCAGAATTGGCCATAACCCCGGGGCTTCTAAGCTTCCATAGACATACAATGGAAAACACTTAAAATCTTCTTCTCGGAATCCACAAGGCCCAAAGCTATATATAAAGATATTTAGTATACATCAATGTCAAGTGGTCCCCTTCATAAATCCTGCCAGCCATGCCTCTGGGGTCAAAAGTGGCCAAGCCCTGGGGCTCATTAGCTCCCATAAATTAAAAATGGAAAACACTTTGAGATCTTAAGACCCAAATCTTAGATATTTAGTATGTAGCAACATCAAGTGCTCGCCAACATATATCCTGCCAGTCATGCCCCTGGGGTCCAAAATAGCCATGCTCAAGGGCTCATTAGCTCCCATGGACATGTAATGGAAAAAACTTCAAAATTCTTCTCTGAAACCATAAGGCTCTGAGCTTGGATATTTCATATGTAACAATGCTAAGTGTTCATCCATATAAATCCTACCAATCATGCCCCTGGGCTCCAAGTTGGCTACTCCCCAGGGCTCATTAGCTCCCACTTGACTTATCATAATAATAATAAAAAAAAATAAAAATCTTCTTCTCTGAAACCATAAGGCCCAGAGCTTTCAGTATGTAATCCTACCAAACATGCCCTTAGGGTCCAAACTGACCATGCCATGGGGCCCATTAGCTCCTATAGAGGCATCTATGGTGTAATGGTTATGCAACCCGCCTGATAAACAAAGGATCACAGGATAGATCCAGGGCTTCTCCAGACTTCCAGATGAGTCTTTAAACTGAGGTCCTGTCTCGGTGTCACCTTAGCTGTTGGTGGAACGTAAAGCTAAAACACACTCACTCATTAGCTCCTGTAGACTAATAATATGAAAAATTGAGAAATCTTCTTCTGAATCTATATGGGCCTGAGATTAGCTATTTAGTATTGTTGCAACATCAATTGGTCATCAGCATAAATCCTGCCAGTGCTATGGCGTCCAAATTGACCACTATCCTTGGCTCATTATCTCCCACCAATTTATAATCTTCTGCTCTGAAACCATGAGACAAACAGCTTTCTAAAATGTTCCTCAGGTGAGCGGTTAGGCTCGTTAAACCTCTTGTTTCAAGGATTTCATCCAACAATACAAATGACTTATGTAAATACATGTTCATGTATGTGTTTAGAAAAAAGAAAAGTAAAAAATAAATTCAAAGGGAAAATACAAACACAAAAAATGCAAACAAACACATTTAAAGAGTAAGACAATTACAGTTGGTATTGTAAAAGGAGGAAAGGGTTGGCTGTAGGGGAGGAGGAGGGCAACAGATGTTAGAACTTAATGTGCAAAATATCAAAAAAGTTGGTCAGGGAAATTTGATTTTAATCGGGGAAAAGTCAGGGAATTTTGCTTTACTCGAATTGTGGACACCCTGCGAAGGCTCCGGGGGAGCTTATAGTATAGGCATTGGTCTGTCGTCTGCGTCTGCATCGTCAACATTTTCAAACAACATCTCCTCTGAAACTACTTGGCCAATTGAAACCAAATTACATGTGGAGCCTCTATGGGAAGGGGGAACGAAAGTTGTTCGTTAGGGCTGGGTCACATGACCAATATGGCCGCCATGCCCATATATGGTAAAAACCTTTAAAAATCTTCTTCTCAAGAACCAAACAGCCGATGATCTTGAAACTTGGTATGCAGCATCGGGGACTCGAGCCCTACCAAGTTTGTTCAAATGATGACCTTTGGTTGACCTTGACCTGTTTTACCTCAAGGTCAAATTTGGTCACTTAGACATTTGTATGGAAAAATGGCAAAACCAAGGTTGCAAAAATGCCGGCAAATATCATATTTTCCATGCCACTGGCATTTACTGGCATTTATGGCAAATATGGCAAATATGGCAAATTCAATTGATGGTCATCAAGTATGTTCCAAAAAATTACTTGTATTTATAAGTAGTTTAAACAACACACCTTATTTATCTGAAAATCAAAAGTATAAAGCTGATTTAGATTTAGCACTGATTTTAGTTATTTATTTGAAAATTAAATAAATAAAAAGTGATTTTATTTTTTTCTATTTGGTTTGGGCCCCCTCGTGGAGCTTTAGCACTGACAACCGCTTTGCAGTCAATGCAGCTGACACTGGTTTTGTTGTCTTGTTCAACAACAGCAAAGAAGTTCCAGATTGGATCTTTTAGCTTCACCATGGTGACTAGTAGTAGTTTGCTTGAGATGTGTTTAGCTAAATTTCAGGACATTTAATGAACAGTAATGCTCTAACTTGACTGACTGACTGAACTGGTTTTTAAGGTAACCGGGCGCTAGAAGCACATAGGGGCTACCCCTAGAACGTGTCCAGGATTAGTTTTCCCACTTTCTGAAAGGCTTTCGCATGGAGTTGTACACTAATTCCGGTGTACTCCTCTCGCCTCAGTCGCGGTGCAATAAAGGTGAAAGTGGTCTGTAAGTTACCGTGGTTTTTGACATAGTTTCCAAATAGTTGTGGGCTGTCAATCGCGGCTATGGAACCTGGTCAATTCCGACCTGCAAATCGTGTTCCATAGCCATTGCCCGTCTGGCCGTGTTAGAGGAGGAAGGCAAGGAGGCTAAGTTTAAGTGCTTCTGGGCTGCGAATCGCGGCAGTGGTCAGCAGAATACGAATCATGCTGATCTGCCAGTGCCCTCCCCTTAGAAAAATAGAAGCACTGTAATTTTGAATTTTGAACGCCAGGTCAAAAGTGGGCATGAAGCAACAGAGAAATCAATGCCAATTTCGGCTGCAAATCGCGATTTCTCTGTTTCGCCCGAGCAAACTAGGTCATGTTGCTCTCTCTTAGGGCCGCATGATTGGCGTCGGACTGGCTACACATGAAGTAGCCTTGCAATACCCATGGTAAACATGGTTTTCGGACATGCGGCCCTAAGTTCACGATCTCGGTCCGGTGCTGGGTTAGGAGGGATGCGCCCTCCTAACTATCACTCCATCCGTCATCGCCGTATCTAGGAAAAGTTTGTGGACCTTCCGAGTTCTCTTCTTGTTTAGTGGGGTCTCTTCAGTGCATCTTTCAATGGAGTTGTACAGGTGCTCATCGAAATACTTTGAGGTGGGTCCTTTGTAGATTATGAAGGCTGGAGTCTCGGCTGTCTTGAATGCGTAAACGGCAAGGTCCACGTTGATGGTTTCAGTTGGTCTTTTTAGTCGATGTAGTTCCAAGATGGTGGAGGGGGAGTCTCTAGTATTTGCCACCCAGGCTCTGCCCAGGTGGTATTTCTCGTGCCAAGGTTGGAGTGGGTTGGGTGGCAGCTTCTCGAAGTCCTTTTCTTCGGAGGTGTAGATTCTTCCTCTTCTGGTGGCTGGAGCTGGGGCAGGTGACGAGCATCGTTGGGCTTTTGGCGGGGGTGGTCTCTCTGTGGGTGATAAGGCCGCGGTAGCTGGCTCTGGCGATGACGGCATCGGTCTCTGGATGATTGGTGCAGCGGGTGTGGGTTCAGCGTTAACTGTTGGCTGGCGCTGGAGGACGATCGTTGCTGTAGTCATAGTCACGGTCTCCTCGGCTGGTGGCGCTGCTTGTCGGATCTGTGGTGCTGTCTTCTTGGTTCTCTGTGGAGCTGGAAGGCTCAAGTCCCAAGTAAGGGTGACAGCCACCCTCTGGGGCTCAAGTGCAGTGTTAACTTGAGGCACCCCATGAAGTCGGCAAGACTTCAAGAAGGCTACCAGAGGCTCTGGTAGCCGGTATTCCTTCATAGGAAAAGACATCTTGACGTGTTGAATCTGAGAGATCTGATGTAGATGACGATCTATAGAATGATGCTCTAACTTCTCGGGTATACATAGCTAAAAGCCATACAATTACTCAGTTCACACCTAAGATACCTCTTTACAATTCCACCTAGACTAAATATCTAAGTTATATAAACAAATAACAAATTATGACATCTTCTTGTTTTCATCTTTGCCTCTGGCTATGCTCTACCTACTTTAAATAAACATTTTCTTAAATTTGTTGTTTTAGTAATTCTATCTGTCTAGTGTCTATCCAAAGATTAAGGGTCAATATACCAAGTGTCACTGGCAGAGCTAAATAAACATGTTCTTAATTTTGTTGTTAAGTAATGTCAAATTGACAATTTATGTAAAACTCCTTGCAACTTTGGATAGTGTCAAACTTGCTGAATATTCAATTAAGCCACACCCATTTCTGACTTTGAACCAATCAGTTAACAATTAATTTCTACATATTCATAAACTGAATGTCAAACAGTGTAGATCCTTCAGAAGCCATCTGATCTGGATCTACACTGTTTGCAAAGATAGGGCTTGTCGCCAAGAGCAGGATAAAGGTTAAAGCATGTTGTTGAGAAAGTAAACAGACAAATCAGTCAAGGACCTGATCAGACTGTTCTGATCTGAACAATCTTTAAGAGGCCTGTCTACTGTCTATCCAAAAACTTAGGATCAATATTAGTGTCAATGGCACAGCTAAATGCATACCTGTGATTTTATTTTTACCTGCTTAATATCTCAATTTCTGGCTTGGTCGAGATTTCTAAAATATTTTAAGACCAAAATCATATTTGTCATATTTGCCACTTTGGGCATATTTTCCAGGCCGGTAAATGGCACTGGTAAATACCGGGGGTGGAATTTGCCACTCAACCTTGGGCAAAACAGTGGATTTTTCTGATTGTATGTTTGCTAGTGGCATCAGAAATGGTATTTGCAATCAGAACATAACATCTGAAACTTATCGAAAAACAAACATTCTATTGAAATCTCAAAAACTGTATTTTTCACCGAAATTTTCAAAATAACACTTCCAGCCAAAAATCGATGTAAAAACGCCTCCAATCGTTTTAACATCTTCAGTTGCATCTTAAACATTGATTTAAACGAAAACCGCGATCAGAAATGCCATAATTTTGGCTCACTTCCGGTATTTGGTCCAATATTTAAAGGTCCATAACTTTTCAACCATTGCGAAAATTTTCATTTTGTAAACAATATTCCCAACGTTAGCTGATGTGTAACAATTGGTAAAAATGGGAATCACATTTGCCACACAAAATATTTGACTCAATGGAAACTTGAACACCAAGATTTTGACCCTTGCCTTGAAACTGTGGCCTTGCCCGATAAATCGTAGCTATCAATGGACATTTTATTCAATACATCAATAGCAGACATGCAACTGATGATTATTTACACAACTGGAATTCAAATTTCATTGATTTGTTTTGTCAGCGACAATTTAAAAATGAGTGTATAGTTTCTATTTCCAGTGAGTATACTTGGCCAATTGAAACCAAATTACATGTGGAGCCTCTATGGAATGGGGGAACGAAAGTTTGTTAGTGAGGACTGGGTCACGTGACCAATATGGCTGCCATGCCCATATATGGTAAAAACCTTTAAAAAATCTTCTTCTCAAGAACCGAATGGCCGATGATCTTGAAACTTGGTATGCAGCATCAGGGACTCTGGACCTGCCAAGTTTGTTCAATGATGACCTTTGGTTGACCTTGACCTGTTTTACTTCAAGGTCAAATTTGGTCATTTAGACATTTGTATGGAAAAATGGCAAAACAGTGGATTTTTCTGATTGTATATTAGCTAGTGGCATCAGAAATGGTATTTACAATCAGCTGAATGGAAGTTTATCAGTTCCAAAGGTCAAGGTCATTTACCGACCTTTGTCTTGGATGGCTCAGATTCAGTATTTTTATCTTCTTCTTATTTAAACTGTTTGGCCAATTGAAACCAAATTACATGTGGAGCCTCTAAGGCATCAGAGAACGAAAGTTTGTTCGTGAGGACTGGGTCACATGACCAATATGGCCGCCATGCCCATATATGGTAAAAACCTTTAAAAATCTTCTCATGAACGGAATGGCCGATGATCTTGAAACTTGGTATGCAGCATCAGGGACTCTGGCCCTACCAAGTTTGTTCAAATGATGACCTTTGGTTGACCTTGACCTGTTTCACATCAAGGTCAAATTTGGTCACTTAGACATTTTTATGGAAAAATGACAAAACAGTGGATTTTTCTGATTGTATATTAGCTAGTGGCATCAGAAATGGTATTTACAATCAGCTGAATGGAAGTTTGTCAGTCCCAGAGGTCAAGGTCATTTAACGACCTTTGTCCAGGATGGCTCAGATAAGGTATTTTTATTTTCTTTACTTAAACTACTTGGCCAAGTGAAACCAAATTACATGTGGAGCCTCTATGGAATGAGGGAACGAAAGTTTGTTCATGAGGACTGGTTCACATGACCAATATGGCTGCCATGCCCATATATGGTAAAAACCTTTAAAAATCTTCTTCTCCAAGAACCGAATGGCCGATGATCTTGAAACTTGGTATGCAGCATCAGGGACTCTGGCCCTACCAAGTTCGTTCAAATGATGACCTTTGGTTGACCTTGACCTGTTTTATGTCAAGGTCAAATTTGGTCACTTAGACATTTGTATGGACAAATGGCAAAGTAGTGGATATTTCTGATTGCCTGGTAGGCTGTGACATCAAAAATGATATTTGCAGTTTGCTGAATGGAGGTTTATTAATTCCAAAGTTCAAGATCATTTACTGACCTTTGTCTTGGATGGCTCAGATTCAGTATTTTTATCTTCTTCTCCAGTAAAAGAGCTGTGCTGATTGAAACCAAATTACATGAAAAGCCTCTATGGGGGTAAGGCAATTAAACATTATTCGTGGTATTATTGTCACATGACCAAGATGGGCACCCTGCCTGTATATGGTATAAACCACATGACCTCTGGTGAGCTTAGTGGCCCATGGGCCTCTTGTTTATTTTGGTTAAAGATACCCTTATCGCATCTCGGAAAAATAACTTCAAAACAGATTGTGAAATCATTTGGGTCAAGATTTGAATACAACCTAAAACTTTGATTTCTAAAAATTGCCACTTTATGACCTTCCACCAGGTCCACACTTACAAGAATTTTTACAAATACTTTTTCTTCCCCCTGGCTATTGTCCAATGGAATGCCCTCCCAGAATCAGTTGTATGTTTGCCAACCCTTGAGGCTTTCAAGGGTGAAGTTGGTAAACTGCACCACTCCCGCCCCTAGTTCCTGAAAGTGATGTTTTTGATTTTAACTTCTCTACCTCACCAACTGTTTATAAACCCTATCATCTTTTATCCTCTCACTATCCCCTCTTAACTTTTGTCTATATTTTCCTTCTTATTTCAGCACGGCAGCGCACACCTGCCCAGAATGCCCGCGAGGGCGTAAGGCAGTATATAGAAAGAAAGGTAGCTCATGGTAAGCCATTGTATATATCAGCCTACTATCAGCGCTCCAGATAAGGGCCGTACAGCCGTAAATTATGTGTCCCTTTTTCGCAAATACGGATCAAGTTGGAAAACAGCACATACCAAATACGGACATGTTTTTCTTGGTACGGTACATCTTTTCCGGTAACCCGTACGACCACAAAGCCGTTTCCCGTTATTATAAGACGCTTGGTATTTTATTGAGGCAACGCGCTTGAGCAACCATGAAATCACTGTTAGACTGGTTATCGATGTTTGCTACAGATATCTGTCGCAACGAGCAGTGTGATCGTAAGAACCAGTGAGAGTGAAACTGAAAGTGGAAATTCTCGTGTTTCTTCGACCATGGTCAATATTTATAAAGCTATGAAACAGGCATCCCTATTTCGTTTTCTGTCCCATGATCAAATGGGGGACATTATTGACATACAGGGCGGGTTGATTGGTGGTGTTACCTTGTACTGTAGTAAAAACAATCTTTGTAAAAGGGAAGCACAACACTGGTTAGTTTCATGACCCAGTTTTAAAATCCAGTACACAGGGCTAACCCATTTTTACTGCCTGTTATTCTCTACAATATATTTAGCACAAGCCCACAAGGTTGGCAAAATGCTGGCAAATATGAGTATTTTCCATGCCGGTGGCCTTTACGGGTAAATACCGGCAAATACTGGAAAATACCGGCAAATACTGGAAATTGGAATTTTCCACCCTGGAATTAAAACAAAACCATATACTCAGCAGGTGCATATTGGCAATTTCAGTGGTAGAGGTTACATTTTATTAAAATAGTTTAACTCTGGTATTTTTTACTATCTAATTTAATTATATAAAAAAGTAATTTAAGAAAAAAGGCCTATTTTGAACCTGACAGTGGCCACATACTTTCACCTTTACTAATTGTCATACAAAATATGACATCCTTTAGTCCATCCTTGCCCCTGGCTATCCTGTGCTCTCTTGAACAAACAAGTCTTGAGAGTTGTTGTTTTAGTAATATAGTCCATATGCTCCACAGCTATTTACTGTGAAACTAAAGTTTTTGGCAATAGCAAAATTTCTTTCACTATCCCAAAATTTGAAGACATGGTTATTCTGTACAAAAGTGTTTTTAAAAGATGCAGATTTGCTCAGTCTGATCTTCATCATTCTGATAAGGAATGTCAATACAAAACTAAGAATAATTGTTGCAAATGACAATATTAAACCTAGTGCATAGGGGATTTTTAACTACATTTTTCTACTGTTGATTTAAAAAGATACATGTAAAATATTTTGGGGTTTTTAACTTTTAATATTTTCAAAATTTTAGTCTTAGATTCATTTTTGGCTGGTTCAACATGTTTAAATTGAGTAATATTTTATTCTGTAGGTTGGTAGCCTTATATAGATATTAACTTTTAACATTCTTTTACTCATTTACATGTAGTTCCATTATACTAATTTAATTCAAATTTAAAAAGATTTCTGCAGTATTTTAAAGCTAAAAAATTCAATTTGCCAGTATTTGCCACTTGATGAGTATTTTCCAGACCGGTAAATGCCACTGGTAAATACCGGGGGTGGAATTTGCCGCCCAACCTTGCAAGCCCATTTTAAAAGTGAGGGGATAACAGGTTGGGAAAAATGGCTGAAGGTTTTAACTACAGGCCCTGATTAGATGCCATGTTTAGCTGTCACAATACAACACATAAATTAGAAATTTGTAAAGATGCATGAAGTTCACCTTTTATGTATTATCTGCTGGATTCCATAGGTCAAAATCAATATTAGAAATTCAGGTCAGACCCGTGAACCTTCAGGGTCAGAGGTCTCGTTACCAGCTGGTTACCTTTTTTTCAATTTATTTGATCGCCCTCATACTTAGATTAAAGGAACCAGTAGGGTTTTTTGTTTTATTTGATTTGAGGTTTAATGTCCCCGTCAACACTATAAAGGTCATTTTTGAGACATTGCTTCCAGTTTTGTGGGACTTTTACCCGACATTGAGATGAAATGACATCTCAGTCCCTGCCGCCCAATGAAACCAATAGGGTTAATAAGCATGGATGGGCCGACTCGCAGCATTTTTCCTGGGCAGTCTTAGACCTTCTAAGTGGATTACCAGTACTAATGTGCGGTCGGTATCAACTCTGCGTGGAAGCATCGTGCAGCCCAATCAATTTCTCCAAGCCGCGATGGGCGGGGGCGGTAAAGGAACAAGTAGGAAATGCAAAACAGTGATGGTTTAAGGAGCCAATAAGTATCGGAATCTAAGACCCAGTTTGTCCGAAACTTGAATACTGGTTCCATAGAACAAATATGACCCGTTACCGGTTGGGTTAAAATCTGACCAGTATCGTACTGGTTGAAAAAAAAATATCTGGAGCACTGTACTATAGACCCCAAGAAAATGATGTTCACAGCTTAGAGGAATTTAGAGCATCTCTGGATATTGTGAGCAAGATGAACAGTCACATTTGGATTCTTGGGGACCTAAAATTTCCAAAAATCGATTCGGATGAAAATCACACACCCCACATCAGGCAGGGCTGTAGTTTCCCCAAACTGTACGAGGATTTTAGGAGCCTTTTGGACGATTTGAGCTTAGTCCAAATGGTCAACGAACCCACCAGACTAGGAAATATTCTAGACCTGCTCCTAACAAATAGTGACACACTGGTCACACAAGTTTCTATCTTAACTGGCATATCTGACCATGATATTGTTTCCTCGCTGGTCAACATTAAGCGTATTATCCCCAAACAAGTACCCCGTGTCGTGCCTCTATACCGTAAGGCTGACTGGACAACTTTTAAAGCTTACGCTAAGGAAAAATGCGAGGAACTCATAAAAGACCACCCATCGAAAACTGTAGAAGACCTCTTGAGTTCCTTTAAATCTGTAATCCACAATGGTATAGCGAAATTCTTACCAACCAAGACTCTTGGTGCAAAGAAAAGTCTACCATTGATTACTCAGCCCATTAAAAGACTCGTTAGGAAAAGAAACTCCCTATTTCACAAACTGAAATCCACCAAAAGTACGAATGACCGACACAATTTCCTAAAAACAAACAACTTGTTAAACAGAAAATTAGACAGTCCTATGATTCATATATCGAGGACATTCTAGGCATCAACACCATTGATCAGAACTCATCTTCTGGCCCGATAGACCCAGACAAGGGTCAATGAAGCTTTTCAATAAAAAAACTTTTCTCCCTTATTAAAAACTCAAGACAGGACTCCCAAGATATGGCACCACTAAGAGATCCCGACTCAGGATCACTTGAAACACAACCCTCAGACAAAGCCAACATAGCAAACAGGCAATTTCATAAGGCCTTCACAAATAATCACCTCTCTCACTCAGACAGCTCGCCACCCAGTCCATACAAAATGGGCTGGAGGATGGGAATATAAACAAACAATATATCCCACCTAGGCTACATTTCACTGCAAATACCCACTTATGCCCGAAATTTCTATTTCGGTTCCTGGCATCCTAAAATTTCTATGCAGTCTAAATCCAAGCAAAGCTTCAGGACCTGACTCCATAACACCCATTGTTCTGAAAACCCTAAGCTATGAAATAACCCCTTTCCTTGCCATTTTATTCCAAAAGTCACTCAACACATGGCAGGTCCCAAAGGACTGGACCAAAGCATGTGTTAACCCCATCATCAAAAAGGGGGATAAGAGCAACCCCATTAATTATCGCCCCATATCACTAACATGCATTCTTTGCGAAGTGATGGAGCACATTGTAGCTTCTAGCCTGTCCAAGCATCTTAACTGTAACAATATATTGTATGACCTCCAACATGGTTTCAGAGAGAGGAGGTCTTGCTCTCTTGTGAAACCCAGCTCATCCAGTTAGTTGAGGAGCTTGCACGAAACACTTCACAAGGTTGCCAAACTGACCATATCTTAATAGATTTTAGTAAGGCCTTCGACAGAATAAATCACTTAAAGCTGCTTCACAAACTTCACCAAAATGGTGTGAGTGGCAATACTCTGTCCTGGATCAAAGCACTTCTGATTGGGTGTTCTCAAGCAGTAGTACTTGAGGGCGAATACTCATCAGAAATTCCTGTAAATTCTGGAGTCCCACAAGGTTCTGTGCTTGGTCCCTTACTATTCCTCCTTTACATAAACAACCTACCTGAGAATATACACTCACAGGTCCGACTTTTTGCTTATGACACAGCTATTTACATCACAGTCAATGACCATGACGACTCTGACACACTCCAAAATGACCTTGACACCTTACAAACATGGGAAACCCTGTGGGATATGGATTTTAATCCTTGAGTAAGTGTCAAGTCTTACACATAACAAAATCCAGGCATCCGGCTCAGCACAACTACATGCTACATGGATAGGCACTAGAAGCAGTTGATCACGCCAAGTATCTAGGCATAGACATCGGCAAAGACCTGAGCTGGAATACTCACATTAATAGGATTACAACAACAGCAAACAGGACACTAAGTTTACAAAACACACAGTCATTCCCGAAGCAGCATATCAGACTTTATATCGTCCCCAAATCGAATATGCATCCACTGTGTGGAGCCCATACACACAGACCTATATAAATAAAATTGAAATGGTCCAAAGACGGGCCATACGATGGGTTAACAGCAATTACTCCCCTTATACTAGTGTTACAAGCATGCAAAATTCACTAGGGTGGCATTCACTTGAGGACAGGCAAAGCCAAAGCCCGCCTGATACTATTTTACAAAATAGTAAATAGTCTAGTTGCTGTTCCCCTCCCTACATATATTAGCCATCCCATCAGATTGACCAAGCATATGCATCCCCTTCATTATGTCCAGGTACTGACTACAGCCAGCTACTAAAATGTTTTTTTTTCCTTGGCCATTGTACAGTGGAATCAACTTCCCCACCATCTTCCTGTTCTCCAAGACCTAGGGTCATTTAGGTCAGGGGTAAGGACAGTGTCACACTATATGCCCTAATCCACAACACTTGTTTTTATCTGATTTTATTCTCTTTCGTAGCTTAAACTTTTAACTTTTCCTTCATACTGTCTCACTTTTATTTTGTCTTGCACGACGCCTCTGCACACACACCTGCACCATAGTCCTCTTAACGGGGTTGGTGCAGTACAAATTGATAGATAGATATATTGTTGTAAGAAAATAAACAAAATAGGACAATTTTGAAACCTGAAATATTCATCAAACTGGATACATATTAAAGTGGTAATGTTTGTCTGAGTATCTAAGTGATTACAA
The DNA here is from genome assembly GCA_963580285.1 of Lucinisca nassula. Lineage (NCBI taxonomy): Eukaryota > Metazoa > Mollusca > Bivalvia > Lucinida > Lucinidae > Lucinisca > Lucinisca nassula. The sequence goes on along the minus strand of OY757015.1, from coordinate 90,016,235 downwards.
CACTAATCACATAGATCTACAGAAAACTTGGTGGGATGCCCACATCCTTCATAGCGGCCCCGCCCATCGGGGCTTGAAGAAATGGATGGGCTGCATGATGCTTCCACGCAGAGCTGAAACTGACACGCACACAAGTACTGGTAAACCGCTTAGAGGATCGAAGCGTGCCCAGGCAAAGCGGTACGAGTTGGCCCATCCATGCTTATAAACCCTATTGGTTTCATTGGGCCACAGGGCTTAAGATGTCATTTCATCTCAATGCCGGGTAAAAGTCCCACAAAATTGGAAGCAACATCTCCAAAATGACCTTTACAGTGTTGACAGGGACGTTAAACCTCAAATCAAACAAACAAACATTTCAACGAAAATGAAGAAAATTGCTTGTAAAGAGTGGCATGAAGGTAGGGTATTTGTCAGTGCTACTATTCTACACACATCACTGGCCCCACCAATCAAGGCTTGGGGAAATAGATTGGGCAGCATGATCAATGATGCTTCCACGCAGAGCTGAAACCAACCGCACATGAGTACTGGTAACCTGCTTAGGAGGTCTAAGTCTGCCCAGGTAAAGTGCTGCGACTTAGACCGTCCATGCATATAAACCCTACTGGTTTCATTCGGCCGCAGGGTTTGGGATATCATTTCATCTCAAAGTCGGGTGAAAGTTCCACAAAATTGGAAGCAACGTCTACAAAATGACTTGCCTACCTTTAAGATTTGGTTGTAAGACTTACTATTTTCATTTCCAAATTACTACCCCGGCCTAATTCCATACGATTTTTCAGTGTATGTAAAAAAAAATCGGTAAATCGGCACAATTGTTCCGGTTCGGTTCGGGTAAGCACGTGTTTATACCGGAACAAGACAATATTTATCGTTCCTGGGTTACTCTTGTTGTGAAATTAAATTTCATTGGCTAATGATAGGGAAGTTATCCAATCACAGTTCATTTAGCAAATTTGTTTCCGTATAATCTGCAAGATGGATGTTTTTGCAAAGGAAAAAAAAAAAAAAACATACAGAAAAAGAGAAAAGCTGAATCGGCCGATTCATAGCAGTCAAACAAACACACACACAAAACGCAAGGCAATGGGCTTATTTTGACCTCGCTCACAAAACGCATACAAAAAAAATTTAATCTTACAATTTTTGGGGGGATCTTACTATTTTTTGTCTCAGTTGGGTAGGCAAATCTGAAATGTCCTAAATAGTGTTCATGGAGATGTTAAGCCTAAAATCAATCAAAACAAACACATGCATCAAGGATCAAAATATATGAACATGAACGTGGCACACACGATAGCAATTATTTCATTATCTAACCTATTCTGATACCCACCAAATGTTACCCAAAGACCTCAAGAATAGCATTGGAATGGACAAGGGGAAAGTTATTTATGAGGGGTGGGCGGTGCTTTAATCGATTTTACGTGGCTACAATCCATCCTGTGTTTTGGGCATTTGTGGGAGAAATATGAAGGATTTTCATCAGAAAAGTAGCCATTTTGGAGATGTGAAAAATGCACTATGTCGCAAGGGCGAGTTATCGTAATGTAAACAAGCCCTTTTTTGTACAAGCACAAGCTTGTTTTATGATACAGCAGCGGGTCCTTGGGTGCAGACGAAATTGCAAACAGTGTAGGCCCTGACCAGACTGCTCCTGATCTGGGTCTGCACTGTTTGGGTAGGACTGTCTGTCCCAATACTTAGGATAATGATGATATCACCCAGATATCATTTACACTGGGTTTTCCAGTTTTTTTTGTTTTTTTTTTGTTTTGTTTCATATGCCTCTGTCGTTTGGAATTCTTTCCTTGATTGTCTACTTGGTTTATCCATCATTATTATAATATGCCTCTTTATGTGCTCCTACGTGGGCCGAAAATTCGCAATAAAATTCTTGTATCTTGTATCTTGTATCTTGCCTCCCGCTTTGTCCTGTCGTGGTTTTCCTCATCAGGGAGGATTTCTTTCTCATCAGTGCAATCTCAGAGAACATAAAAATCAAACAAAATACGGGGTTGAAACTGCGATGAGGAATCAACACGGCATGAAATAACTGAAATGCTGGGGCAAAAGAACCAACGGCATTAATTAAAAAGTTTTAAAAGTTCACATGTATTAATCATGTTAACTATGTTATTTCAGCTGTGAGACCTCAATTTATCTACTCTACCCTACCCTACTGTTACATAACGAAAACACGTCTATACAAATACATTGCCACCTGTAACCCCGAAAAAATGAAGATTTTAAGATGAAAATTTACAATATTTTTAGCTCACCAGAGCCAAAGGCTCCGTGGGAGCTTATAGGATGGACATTGTCCGCCGTCGTCGTCATTAACACTTTCAAACGACATCTCCTCTAAAGCCACTGGGCTGATTGGGCCCAAATTTTATCTGTAGCATCCTTGGGCTGGGGGATTGAAAGTTTGTGTTTTTTATGAAATTCGGCTCGTTAGTTTGGTTGCTATGGCAACTTAGAGTTTCCATAGACTTATATTGGGTAAAATTGAAAAATGGCATTTACTGCCAAGTCATTGCAGATATTTTGACAAAACTTTTATAGAAATGTTTGTTGAGTAAACTTCTCTCAGCCATATGCTTTTGTGCCAACCTGAAGGTCCCGGGGGTTGTGCTGGGGCCCTGCCCCACCCCACCCCCTCCACTCCATAAAAAGCCATATATGTCAGAAACCTTTCAGATCCCCACCCCTAAACCATATATATTCTTGTTCCTTAGGATAAGGCACATTCCGTGACACCAGCCTGGGGGCCCCTGGTTATTGGTTGCCATGGAAACCAAAATGCAAAAAATAGACAAAAAATACTTAAAAAATCATCTCCTCAGAAACCATATGCTCTAGGAGGCTGAGACTTTATGAAAATATTCACCATATTTGCCTTTACAAGTTTTGTGTTTTTTATGAAATTTGGCCTTTTAGTTTTGTTGCTATGGCAACTTAAGTTTCCATTGACTTATAATGGGGGAAAACTGAAAAATGGCATTTACTGCCAAGTCATTGCAGATATTTTTACAAAACTTACATAAACATGTTCCTTGAGTAAACTTCTCTCAGCCATATGCTTTTATGTCAACCTGGGGGTCCCCTAGGTTGTGCCGGGGCCATGCCCCGCCCCCTCCACTTCATAAAATGCCTTATATCTCAGAAACCTTACAGATCCCAACCCCTAAACCATATATATTCTTGTTCCTTATCATGATAAGATGCATTAAGTAACACCAACCTGGGGGTCCCCCGGGATGTGCCGGGGACATGCCCTGCCCCTCTATTTCATAAAATGCCATTTATCTCAGAAACCATTCAGATCCCCACCCCTAAACTATATATATTCTTGTTCCTTATGCTAGTGACACCAACCTTGGGGTCCCCCCGGGATGTGCCGGGGACATGCCCCACCCCCTCCACTCCATAAAATGCCATTTATCTCAGAAACCATTGAGATCCCCACCCCTAAACCATATATATTCTTGTTCCTTATGATAAGACACATTCAGTGATACCAACATTGGGGTCTCCCTGGGGTGCGCTTGGGCCATGCCCCACCCTTCCACTTCATAAATGCCATATATCTCAGAAACCATTCTGATCCCCACCCCTAAACTATATATATTCTTGTTTCTTATGATAAGACGCATTCAGTGACACCAATCTGAGGGTCCCCTAGGATGTGGCGGGGCTTATGCCCCACCCCCTCCACTTCGTAAAAGGCTGAATATCTCAGAAACCGTTCAGATCCCCACCCCTAAACCATTTAAATTCTTGTTCCTTATGATAAGGCGCATTCAGTGATACCAACCTTAGGGTCTCCCTTGCCGCATGGGGGCTATGCCCGACCCTTCCACTTCATAAAAGGCCCAATATCTCAGAAACCGTTCAGATCCCCACCCGTAAACCATATAAATTTTTGTTCCTTACGTTAAGATGCATTCAGTGATGTCAACCTAAGGATCTCCCAGGTCGCACCAGGGCTATGCCCCAACCTTCCACTTCATAAAAGGTGATATATCTCGGAAACCCTTCAGATCCCCACCCCAAAACCATGTATATTCTTGTTTCTTATGAAAAGACGCATTCAGTGACACCAATCTGGGGGTCCCCTAGGATGTGCCAGGGCTATGCCCCACCCCCTGCACTTAGTAAAAGCCCAATATCTCAGAAACCGTTCAGATCCCCACCCCTAAAGCATAATAAATTCTTGTTACTTTTGATAAGACGCATTCAGTGATACCAGTCTAAGGGTCTCCCGGGCCGCACAGGGGCTGTGCCCAACAACTCCACTTCATAAAAGGTGATACGTCTCGGAAACCATTCAGATCCACATCCCAAAACCATATATATTCTTGTTTCATATGATAAGACGCATTCATTGAAACCAACCTGGGGGTCTTCTGGGATGTGCCCGGGCCATGCCCAACCCCCTCCACTTCGTAAAAGGCTCAATATCTCAGAAACCATTCAGAACCCCCACCCCTAAACCATATTATATTCTTGTTCCTTATGATGAGACACATTCAGTGATACCAACCTAGGGGTCTCTGGGGGTGTACTGGGGCTATGCCCCACCCTTCCACTTCATAAAATGCAATATATCTCAGGAACTGTTCAGAACCCCACCCCTAAAATATGTATATTTGTGTTCCCTATAATAAGACTCATTCACTCACATCAATGCGTCTATGTGCTAGGGCAACATGCTGATGCCATGGCCCACGCCTCTACTTCATAAAAGGCCATATATCTCAGACACCATTAAGATCCCCACCTCATAATCATATATATTCTTGTTTCTTATGATTAGACACATTCAGTCACACAAACTTGGTGGTCCACAGGGGCAATTCCTCTCCTCATCATTTCATAAGAGGGCCTCATATCTTGGAAACTGTTCATATCCCCACCCCTAAACAATATATTTTCTTGGTCCTTATTATAAGTAACATTCAGCGACAACAATCTTGGCTTTCCTGGTGTCTGCCAGGGCTATGCTCCAACCCCTTCGCAGCTTAAAAGGCCTTATATCTCAGGAACAGTACACATCCCAACCCCTAAACCATATATATTCATGTGCCTTATGATAAGATGGATTCAGTGATACCATTCAGGGCTCTGTTGGGTCCATGTCTCATCCTTCCTCCTCATAAAAGGCCTAATATTTCAGATACAGAGTCCACATGGGTGCTCATTTTGAAATGGGGGTTTGTTTGGGAGACTTTAATATCAATAAATTAAAACCTGAAACCATACATGGCTGCCAGTGGGCAGTGTCCGCCTGAGTTCTGGTGAGCATTGTGGCCCATGGGCCTCTTGTTCTTATTTCTGCTCAAAATATAGATTGTTGGTACTCATAATAACCGCCTCATCGAGGGTTTCTAACGAGTACCCGTAATCTATATTTTAGAGCAGAAATAGGAAAAATAAGGTTTACCCCTGCAAACCCCAGGTTTACTTTATGAAAGTGGGGTTCGAAGGGGTCAAAATTATATAGGCGTGTTTTTGTGACGACTGGGATCTGTCACATTTGACCATTATTCAAAATCGTACACCCCAGAGGCCAGTTGTTCAAAGCATAGTTAGCTTAACATGCTTGTTAGTGGTCATATTGTTAGCTGTTCTAGCAAACTTGTGCAATATCAAAAAACGTGGTATTTTTGCTGAAAAATTGTGAGCAGCTTTTGCAGATGCAAAAGCTGCTCATATTTTTCAGCAAAAATTTTAGCATATTTGCCATATTTAACGATCAAGGTTTTTAACGATCTCTTCTGCAGCAAGGTCTATCGGAACCCGAATTTTATGGTAACTTAGTATATAAATTCAGAAAAAGCACCCAATTTCGTAAAATCATTCTTCGATATAAAAAGATTGGGTACAACATGGATATTATACGACAGACTGCATGCATGGTAGTTAACCCAATCACGGTTGGCAACTTTGCTTCCCTCTTTAATTGCACGCCGGTGGGTGAGGCCTCATATTCTATGACGGCTCCAACGTAAAGGCTTATTGAGAATTAGAGAGATCTAATTCAAGGTAATGTTGGTTGGTGCCTGATGCTCTGTCTCTGGTCGGGCCCATCGGAGTCTAACTGTTGGTTTTCTTTTGCTCCAGCATTTCAGTGGTTTTTTGCTGTCGAGTCCTCACCGTTGTCTCACCTCTGTGGTTCTTTGATTTTTGTGTTCTCGGAGATGTTGCACTAATGAGTTAGGAGGCCTTCATGCGGACTGAGCAAATTTTTTGTCTAAATCGCGACAGAAGTAAGGGCGAGGATTGTGGCCACGTAAAATCGATTTAAGCCCCCCAGTGGAAATCTTCCACTGACCGTTCCAAGGCGGCTCTTCTGTGGCGATTTATTTATGTTGTTGTTTGTTACTTACTGTGTGTATCACTTGTGTCTTTTAATTTTGGATGGCCATATGGCCATTTTGTGGGAAAGTAACTGTCCTTATGGCCTTCCTTTGTTTAGGTTTCCATTATGGTCTGGTCGCTTAATGTTTGTATTTCTCTCCCTTTGGTGTCTTTTATGGGTGGAGTAAGTTAATTGTATCAATTCCTGATCTTTTTTTACTTCTACTTTAACAATATGTTAACTAACGACGTTGTAAGTTTTGAACAACTGGCCCCTGATTTGCAGGATGACAGCCTGCACTGTCATTGTAATTCTTCATGCACAGTGGGTCCAGAGGTGTAAACTTTCCCTCAAACTTACTCGCCCTTATCGTCTAAACTTTTCATTTAAGTGCTAAAAATGAAGAGAAAGTAAGGTCAGTTTTGAAAACCTTACTAGCCCGACCTTAAGCGGGCGAGTGGAATTTTACACCCCTGGGGTCTCCAGTTAATGATCAGGCCTCATATTTTTAAGGCATTTACAGGATTTCAGGCTTTAAGAGCTTGAATTGTTTTCTGGATTTCAGGCCCTTGGATTTTTTATTTCCCCTCCAATTTTCTGGACTTATCCTGCTGAAAAATTAAATAGCCATACCCATTTCTGAGCAGCAGCCAGTCATATTTTTGTTGGTATGTTACTATTTATGTGTTCAAATACTGCATTACAAACAGTGTAGATCCTGATCAGATGGCTTCTGCAGAAGACATCTGATCTGGGTCTACTCAGTTTGCAAAGGTAATGGTTCTCGTGTAAGCAAGATATATGCAAAAATCGGACCTTTCAGGCATGGAAAAGCTTTGCCAGTATGAGGCCTGATGATCCAAAAGATAGTGCACTTTCTGACATTCATCTCTGCAACTGATGTCAATGGAGAATGTTCTGACACCGAAAATGTATCACATGCCGCAAAGGATCGAACCTGTGACCTCTAGCTTCTGAAGCAAGTGCACTGACCACTGAGCTACCATGTTTATATCCCAAACCAAAATATGGTGACCAATCATGCCTCTCAGGTTCAAACTGGCCACACCCCAGGGTCCCTTAGCTCCCATAGACTTACATGTATAATGGAAAAAAGCTTCAAAAATCTTCACTGAAATCATGAAGCACAGTGCTTAGATTTTTTACATGTAGCAACATAAAATGGTCACCTACATAAATCCTGCTAACCATACCGATGGGGCCAAAATTGGCCACGCCCTGGGGCTCATCAGCTCCCATAGACTTAAAAGGGGAAAAGCTTCAAAAATCTTCTTCTCTGAAACCACAGGGCCCAGAGCTTAGATATTTTGCATGTAACAATGGCAAGTGGTCACCTGCATAAATCCTGCCAATCATGCCCCTGGGTTCCAAATGGGCCATGCCCCGGGGACCCTTAGCTCCCATAGACTCATAATAAAAAAAAGGCTTCAAAGATTTTCTTCTCTGAAACTTTGAAGCACAGAGCATAGATATTTAATATCTAGCAACATAAACTAGTCACTTACATAAATCCTGCCATCCCTGCCCCTGGGGGTCAAAATTGGCCACGCCCAAGCTCATCAGCTCCCATACACTTAAAATGGAAAAATCTTCACAAATCTTCTTCTCTGATACCATAAGGCCAAGAGCTTAGTCTATTTAGTATGTAATAACGTCACGTGGCCACCTACATAAATCCTGCCAATTATGCCCCTGGGATCCAAATTGGCCACACCCCAGGGCTCTTTAGCTCCCATAGACTTACAATTGGAAAAACTTAAAAAATCTTCTTCTCTGAAACCACAGGGCCCAGAGCTTAAATATATAGCATGTAGCAACGTCAAGTGGTCACTTACATAATTCCTGCCAACCATGCCCCTGGGGTCAAAAATGGCCACGACCATGAGCCCATTAGCTCCCATAGACTTAGAATGAAATAAAAAAAAAAAAACTTCAAAAATATTGTCCTCTGAACTTTTAGCAACATCAAATGGTCACCATAATAAATCCTGGGGTCAAAAATGGCAACTCCCATTGGCCTAATAGTATAGCTCCTATAGATTTATAATAAAAAAGAAAAGTTCAAAAATCTTCTCCTCTGAAACTTTAGCAACATGAAATGGTCACCTTAATAAATCATTCCAACAGTGCCCCTTGGGTCATAATTGGCCACGGCCATGGGCCCATTGGCTTCCAAAGCTTAAAATGAAAAAAAAAGAACTTTAAAATGGGAAAAAAAAAATCAAAAATCTTATTCTCTGAAACCAATACAGTTATTGGCCACCTCTATTAAGCAAGCAACCTGTCTTAAGCAAGCAGGCTTTCAGTTCCCGAAAAAGGAAAATGTTTGAAAATTCACCTGTTAAGCAAGCACTTGGCTTAAGCAAGCACTTTCTGATTATCCCATAGGTGCTTGCTTAATACAGGTTGGACTGTATATAGCAAAATAAAAAGGTTGCCTACATAAATCCTGCCAACCATGCCCTTTGGGTCAAAATTGGCCATGCCCGAGGGCTCATTAGCTCCCATAGACTTATACTGGAAATTTTTTTTAAAAAATCTTCTGCGAAACCATAAGGCCCAGAGCTTAGATATTTAGTATGTAGCAATGTCAAGTGGTCTCCTACATAAATCCTGCCAACCATGCCGCTAGAGTCCAAATTGGCCAGGCCCCAGGACTTCTTAGCTCCCATTTACTTACAATGGATTAACTTCAAAAGTCTTCTCTGAAACCACAGGGCCCAGATTTTTTATTGATTTGAGGTTTAACATCCCCATCAACACGGTGTAGGTCACTCTGGAAGGAAAATTCCACTCTCCCGCTCTCCGTGGCGAGTAAAGATTTTTGGAGGCCAAGTTAATTTTTGTCACATCCCTAATTTTCCAAAATCTACATGCCCTTTCTCTAGCAGAATAAGTGAAATTTTGAAGAAATTTCCAGCCCTGAACACAGCTGTGTTTTTGTAATGCTCCCTGGTACAGATACCTATGCAAACAATGTACATGTAGATCTCATAACAAATAAAAAGCTAAAAGGTTGCCTTTGGAAACAAAGAACACATAAAAGAACAAAATTGGAGACTAGGTTTTATTTAGTCTCCTCGTTTTGTTTTGTTTGATTTGAGGTTTAACGTCCCTGTCAACACTGTAAAGGTCATTTTGGAGACGTTGCTTCCAATTTTGTGGGACTTTACCCGACATTGAGATGAAATGACATCTCAAGCCCTGTTGCCCAATGAAACCAATAGGGTTTATTAGCATGAACGGTCTGCCTCGCATCCTCTAAGCGGTTTACCAGTACTAGTGTGCGGGCCGGATTCAGCTCTGTGTGGAAGCATCATGCAGCCCATATATTTCTTCAAGCCCCTATGGGCGGGGGCTTTTAGTCTCTTCGTACACAGCAATTTAGCTTGCAAGGCTGCATACGCCTCCTAGCACCATCTCATTAGGATCTACACTGTTTGCCCTTGTAAGCTATTTCGAATAAACCCCCTGCCGTAATGATACAAAGTATTGGGACATATAGGCCTAAGCAAACAGTTCAGACCCAGATCAGACTGCTCCTCTAAACTGGGTCTTCACTGTTTGCCATTCCATCTGCACCTTTTGGACTCCTTGCTGGATCATGAAACAAATGCGTGAAAATTTTAAGAGAATTACAGCCAGTCCTGAAGATGTCTGCATTTTTAGGAATTTTTCAGTATTTACAAGTCTCATCAATAAAAGGAGTCCACGTCAGAAACTCAGGGGTGAAAGGGTTAACCTCATTCTGATTTATTTCAGGTTCAAGATGGCAAAGTTGCAAAACAACAGAAAAATGGTCATCCAACCAGATGTCCCTGACCTACTCCATGATATTATCCTTTCACTGTGTCAGAAAAAATACTCTAATGTTACAGACGTTGAAGTTGACGGCATCATTTGTATCTCATTTGGCGGCTTATCAGAGCAACAGGTGGTCAAAATTCATGAAAATCTTTCATCAAATCAGAAGACCAAAGCTACGGATAGTGTAGCTGTGAGTCCCAGAACAACAGATGAAAATTCAGCCAAGTTAAGTGAGTTAGATCTTCATCTAGAAGTTGATAATATTGTTGAAACTGAAAAAGATAAAGCAGATTATGATGGTGAAGTTAGCAATCACTTTACAAAAGATGAGAATGTCAGAGATAATGAAGATGGCAGTACTAATTACAGAAGTGATATTAGTTTCTTGAGCTCTCTTTTGAAAACTACAAATAACTTGATTGTTAATGACTCGGCAGGGGCAAAGGGAAAGGTGAAAAAAGTAAGAGGTGTAAAGCCTCATTCAGAAAATAAGGTAAGCAGAAGAAAACGTAAACATCCTGTGCATCATCCTGTAGGGAGTCCTAAGAAAGCATATACAGATGAAAGCTTGACAGATAGCAGAAGTGAGTCCAATGATTTCTCTAATGAAATCATAAATCCAGCCATGGTTGTTATAAAACAAGAGCCTTTAGATGAGGAAACTAATCCTAAAATTGTAGATGTTTTTAGTGCAAATACAGCAATTGCTCCCACAGGGGAACATGTAGATTCTTTAGCTTCAAATCACCAGTTAGGTCTAGGAACAGAACATAATAGGTACAATGAATTAGATAACAGATTAAATCCAGAATCACTGCAACAAATCCGGAGTCATCGAAGATCACCTTCCAGTGATAGACCACCAAGTAGTGATCTGTCTAAAGACAACACTGAAGTAGATAGAGAAAATAATATTAATATAGTCATTAAACAAGAAAGAATGGATGATGCAGAATATGGTGCTGGTTATGGGGACAGTGTTGATACATGTACCATGAGGAGAATGGCTTGTGAGGCTGTGGCATCAGGCTTTAACAATGATGCACATCCAGACTTCTCCAGTGTTGCTGATTATTATACACAAGATTCCAGTTCCCTTGATCAGAACGCGTCTCCTGCAACTGTTAGAATGAAGAAAAGCAAAAGTAAGAAAGATAATCCTGCCTCTAAAACTTGGTTTGAAACTGTTAAAAAGAACATGAATAAATACCAAGCTGCTCTTCTCAAGTCTGTACAAATTACAAAGAAAGGCCCAGAGGATAACAGACCCAGTGTTCAGGGGGAGTTTCAAGAACCGAGAGATTTAAATGACAAAAATGTTGCCAGTTCACAAGAAGCTACAGTGTTAAAAAGTATTCTAGAATCTCGTCCAAGTGATATCCCAGAAAGAGACAGTTCGTCCAGTCCTACAGCTACAGTGAAAAAAGAGAACATTGAGGAAGAAGAACCAGAAGAACAAAACTCTGAGAATACCCAGCCAAAATTAGTCTCCAAATATCCTGCACTCTTCACTCAGCTAAAGAAAACCAAACAAACAGAAAATCAAAGTGACATGACCTCTCAGCCAGATTCACTGGTAAACCGGCTGCCATTTTTATCCTTCAAAGATCTCTTTGCTCAAGCATCCCCTAATGGACCCAGCTCAAGTTTAGACATCAGGCCCTCTCCAGAAAGACTAGCAGATTTACTTACTCAGCCTTTAAAACTGAGAATGCCTGTGTCAGATCAGGATCAGATGATATCACACACTGCCATACAGAGTCCCACCACTACCCCCAAAAGAACTTGGAACTGGAAGAAAAGAGCTGTTAGACCAAAGGGGCCTAACGGTGAAATCTTGACAAACTTCCCTCCCCAGTTACCAAGAGCACGCGAAAAACCAGTAGGAATTGCTAATCCAAAAAGACAAAAGCCCAAATCCAAAAATGAGGACAGCGACTGGCGTCCTCATCATGGTAATGACGGTGTTACCTTGGATGTGCGGGCAGCTGGCATCTCCACCAGGTTGTCATCAGGAAGAACACGTCGTACAAATTTTACGGAATTTTCCGACTCTGACATTGAAGAAATTGAACTTGAAGAGGACATTTATGTTGAACCTGATACTGAAGATCAAATTGAAATTGTATCTGCTTACTGTAAATTTAACTGTGGCGTTAGACTTGAATCTTTGAACGAACTTCATGCTCACGAAGAGACATGCTCTGGTAATAATTTAAAGTGCGAATTCTGTGGCCTTGATTTTAACCAGCATTATAGATGGCAGTATCATATGATTAAAGTTCATGGGGTTTCTGTGGACAGTGCTATGTTTAGATAACCTAGTAGCTTTGTGTAGCACAGTCAAACACCGCAATTCCTTTTGAACCTGCACAATCCTGTGATCTAGTTGTTTTGGTTTGCCAGGTTCCGCGCATGACCCCGAGCTATGTCCCGCTGCAAGCCATCTCTGTGATGTGGCGTATACACCGTAGATTCGGTGCATTTCACTTATTTACCTATGAGAAAGTTTAAGGCAGGTATCGCGGACAATCAATTTTATATCTGTATAAAGCTGCAGAAACACGTGATTATCCTGCAATTCCCCCATCTGTGCATTTTCATGGTGATCACCACAGATATAGTGATTTTTATCACGTCCCCTTCAGTGTGGGGTTGCGCGGGTTCAAAAAGCTTTGCAGCAAATATACTGTACATGTAGCCTTGGCAGAATTCTTGTCTGATAGGCCCTAAGTGAGGGATCTTCTGGATCTTTCTTCACTTTCCATCCAAAAATGGATCTACTGTTAAAGGAAAGAATTTTCTCCTCAGGAGCAAATTCTTTCCTATAAGAGTAGATCCCGGTGACAAAATACAAAAAAATACTTTTGAAAGAGCTGCCTCTCTTGAAGGTGTGAATTCATACATCTGTGGCCAATTTTCAAATTTTCAGTGGAGGACAACTCTTGCAAGTAAAATGTAGTTTTTTACTTACATGTAGCAGTTAAATTTTTAGGGCCCCGCACTGAAAGTGTGGGTGCCCTATAGTAATCACTCTGTCCGTCCGTCTGTCTGTCTGTCCGTCCGTCTGTCCGTCCACAAATTTTTTTATCCTCCATAACTTTTTATTATTCCTGGATGGATTTAAATATTACTTGGCATCATTCTGTCCGTCCGTCTGTCTGTCTGTCTGTCTGTCCGTCTGTCCGTCCACAAATTTTTTTATCCTCCATAACTTTCTTATTCCTGGATGGATTTAAATATTACTTGGCAGAAATGTTAACCATAATGTGATGGAGTGTTGCGCGCAAGACTCAGGTCCGTACCTCAAAGGTCAAGGTCATACTTAGAGGTTAAAGGTCAAAAAAGGGTCTTTCCTGTGTCCAATTAATAACTTTGTTATTATTCCTGGATGGATTTAAATATTACTTGGCAGAAATGTTAACCATAATGTGACGAAGTGTCACACGCAAGACCCACAGCCGTACCTCAAAGGTCAAGGTCATACTTAGAGATAAAAGGTCAAAAAAAGCGTCTTTTTTATTGTGTCCAATCTATAACTTTCTTATACCTGGATGGATTTAAATATTACTTAGCAGAAATATTAACCATAATGTGACAGTGTGTCACGCGCAAGACCCAGGTCCGTACCTCAAAGGTCAAGGTCATACTTAGAGGTGAAAGGAAAAAAAAAACGTCTTTTTTAACATCAACATTTTCCTACTCCTCTGATAGCGCTGCCGGGGCCCTAGTCAGTTTCACTGACAGCTCTAGTTTCAAGAATGGATGTCACTCACATTGGCAAAACAATGGCTGCTAAGGGGAACAACAAATCTTTCTTAGTAGAGCTTGCAGAGAACAGACCAAAGATTAGCCCCCGCCCATTGGGGCTTGAAGAAATAGATGGGCTGGCGCATCGTGCACCGGCTGCACGATGCTTCCACGCGGAGCTGAAACGGACCGCACACAAGTACTGGTAAATCACTTAGGGGATCTAAGCCTGCCCAGGCATAGCGATGCAGTCCGTCTGTCCGTCCACAAATTTTTTTATCCTCCATAACTTTTTATTATTCCTGGATGGATTTAAATATTACTTGGCATCATTCTGTCCGTCCGTCTGTCTGTCTGTCTGTCTGTCCGTCTGTCCGTCCACAAATTTTTTTATCCTCCATAACTTTCTTATTCCTGGATGGATTTAAATATTACTTGGCAGAAATGTTAACCATAATGTGATGGAGTGTTGCGCGCAAGACTCAGGTCCGTACCTCAAAGGTCAAGGTCATACTTAGAGGTTAAAGGTCAAAAAAGGGTCTTTCCTGTGTCCAATTAATAACTTTGTTATTATTCCTGGATGGATTTAAATATTACTTGGCAGAAATGTTAACCATAATGTGACGAAGTGTCACACGCAAGACCCACAGCCGTACCTCAAAGGTCAAGGTCATACTTAGAGATAAAAGGTCAAAAAAAGCGTCTTTTTTATTGTGTCCAATCTATAACTTTCTTATACCTGGATGGATTTAAATATTACTTAGCAGAAATATTAACCATAATGTGACAGTGTGTCACGCGCAAGACCCAGGTCCGTACCTCAAAGGTCAAGGTCATACTTAGAGGTGAAAGGAAAAAAAAAAACGTCTTTTTTAACATCAACATTTTCCTACTCCTCTGATAGCGCTGCCGGGGCCCTAGTCAGTTTCACTGACAGCTCTAGTTTCAAGAATGGATGTCACTCACATTGGCAAAACAATGGCTGCTAAGGGGAACAACAAATCTTTCTTAGTAGAGCTTGCAGAGAACAGACCAAAGATTAGCCCCCGCCCATTGGGGCTTGAAGAAATAGATGGGCTGGCGCATCGTGCACCGGCTGCACGATGCTTCCACGCGGAGCTGAAACGGACCGCACACAAGTACTGGTAAATCACTTAGGGGATCTAAGCCTGCCCAGGCATAGCGATGCAAGTCGGATGTTTATAAACCCTATTGGTTTCATTGGGTGTCAGGGCTTGAGATGTCATCTCATCTCAATGTCGGGTAAAAGTCCCACACAATTGGAAGCGATGTCTCCAAAATGACCTATACAGGGGTTGACAGGGACGTTAAACCTCAAATCAAAATAGTGCTGATACATGTACAGTAAAACCCCGCTATTAAGACCACCTAAAATCAAGACTAGATCTGCTTTTGAAGGCTTAAGGAGAAAATGTCAGTTTAATATTCTTGCTTTGTGTTTTCTAATAAGAGACCACATTTGGAACTGTTCAAAACGGTCTTAACTCTTATCTTGCTGAATATTTATTTAAGCCACACCCATTTCTGTCTATCAACCAATCAAATTACTTCATGTAATTTATTGCTACAAATTCATAAACTGAATGCCTAACAGTGTAGATCATGATCAGATGGCTTTTTTCACTGTTTGCAAAGATAGGGGTTGTCGCGAACAGCAAGATAAGGGTTAAAAACCATTTTTGAACAGTCCCAAAGGTGGTCTTAATATAGAAATTTTACCATACATGTATAAACTTTATTTTTTTAAAAAAGGTGTTTTGGTCATTTTTGTCGCACCTGCTTGTAGCAGGGTGCGACATAGGCGTCAACTTTTCCGTCCGTTCGTTCGTCCGTCCGTCCGTTCGTCCGTCCGTCCGTCCGTCACATTTATGTCGAAGTTCGACATTTATGTCAAACTTTTTATTTTACAAACCTCAGCTACCATCAAACCTTACAAGAAACATCTCATAGACCTTCTCACTTTGTAAGCACCTTGACCTGGTGATTTTGACCTATATTTTGCGCTCCATTGACTTTGAACATTACGTCGAAGTTCGACATTTACGTCAAAGTTCGACATTTACATCAAAGTTTTTATACACAGACATCAGCTACCATCAAACCTTACATGAAACATCTCATAGACTTTCTCACTTTGTAAGCACCTTGACCTGGTGACTTTGACCTATATTTTGCGCTCCACTGACTTTGACCATTACGTCGAAGTTCGACATTTACGTCAAAGTTCGACATTTACGTCAAAAATTTTATTTTACAAACCTCATCTACCATCAAACCTTACATGAAACATCTCATAGACCTTCTCACTTTGTAAGCACCTTGACCTGGTGACTTTGACCTATATTTTGCGCTCCACTGACTTTGACCATTACGTCGAAGTTCGACATTTACGTCAAAGTTTGTATTGTAATCAACTATAAGACTAAACAACCATCAAACCTTTCATGAAACATCACCCTGAGCTCCTGACTAGGCAAGCACCTTGACCCGGTGACCTTGACCTATATTTTACGCTTCAGTGAGTTTGACACAAATTACGTCAATGTTCCAGATCTTCTCAAATAAAAAACCTACACCAAGAAAATCTTGAATAGTGTTTCTCCTAGATGAATTGACTCTGCAGGTACCTTGACCCAGTGACCTTGACCTATATTTTACGCTCCAGCGACTTTGACAAATTTTTATGTTGAAGTTCCAGATCTCTGCAAATAAAAGGCCTACAACCATCAAACCTTGCATAATGCTGCTCCTGGATGTACTGATTCTGCAGGTACCTTGACCTGGTGACCTTGACCTATATTTTACACTCCATTGACTTTGACACAATTTGCGTCAATGTTCCAGATCTTCTCAAATAAAAGGCCTGCAACCACCAAATCTTGCAAAGTGGTTCTCCTTATTGTACTGATTTGGCACGTACCCTGACCTGGTGACCATGGCCTATATTTTTGGTCCAGTGACTTTGACACATTTTACATCAACTATCAACTGCTATGAAATTTACTTAATTAATAACAACATTCTGATTGTGGCTTCTATGACTTTTGCCCCCAGCAGGTGCGACGCCGCCTTCTGCGGAATTCTTGTTAGTACAGGCCTTGTCTTGGTTTCTCTAAGGAGTATAACAACAAAATTAAATGTTTCTATCAACAATATTAATATTAGAAATCAACATGTCTATAAATATATTCATGGCTGCACATTACGAAAACAGGCCTATACAAATACATTGTAAATTTTACCGCTGAAAAAATGAAAATTTTAAGATGAAAAATTGTGATATTTTTTCTTATTTCTGCTCAAAATATAGATTGTGGGTACATGTTAGAACCATCTCATGGAAGCGGTTCTAACGAGTACCCACAATCTATATTTTAGAGCAGAAATAAGAAAATAAGGGGCCTGCAAACCATGGTTTTACTATATAAAAGTGGGGTTTAAGCGGGTCATATTCTCTCATAATTATATAGGTGTGTTTTCATGATGACATCACACTATCAAAACCATTAAATGAACACCCCCTTAAACCCCACATTATATAGAGAATACTTGGGTTTACAGGGGTATACACTATTTACTATTTCTGTTCCAAGATACATTTACTTGTAGGTTATGGGTACTTGTTAAAACCGCCTCAATGAGGCAGTTCTAACTAGTACCCACAACCAATATTTGGGGTAAAAATAAGAAAGATACTACAAACTTTCACCAGAAAAATAAACAATCTGGAGATATGAAAGAATGCTCTGAGTCACAGGGATGCTTTATCTTAACCCATTTAGTACCGGAAACCCCAAAAGGGGTACTTGGCAAACAGCACAGGCCCAGATCAGACACGGCAGAACATGGTGTCTGATCAGGGCCTACACTGTTTGCAAAAAGTTAAGCCATTTTCCAAATAAATTTTGATGAAAACACAACCTGACACCCCTAAATTTTGAAATGAAGTCCTGCTATATATAAGCAGGAAGATTCCATTTGGTACAAATAGGGTTAATAATGAGGTGTTATGGGGATAATGAGGTGTAATGGGGATAATGAGGTGTAATGGGGATAAATTATGGGATAATATAAGTTAGTTTGATTCTTGAGGAGGAACATGGGAACACAGTCCCTGCCTGAGAGCTGCATTATCCCTAGCCATTAACCCATTTAGTACCAGAAACCCCTAAAGGGGTACAGGTACATTGGCAAACAGCGCAGGCCCAGATCAGACGCCGCAGAATGCGGTGTCTGATAAGGGCCTACACTGTTTGCAAAAAGTTAAGCCATTTCTCAATAAAATTTGAAGAAAACACAACCTGAAACCCCAACGTTTCAGAATGGACCCCTGCCATATATAAACAGGAAGATTCCATTTGGTACAAAAAGGGTTAATAATGAGGTGTAATGGGGATAAAGAGGTGTAATGGGGATAAATTATGGGATAATATAAATTAGTTTGATTCTTGAGGAGGAACATGGGAACACAGTCCCCGCCTGAGAGCTGCATTTTCCCCAGCCATTAACCCATTTAGTACCAGAAACCCCGAAAGGGGTACATGTACATTGGCAAACAGCGCAGGCCCAGATCAGAAGCCGCAGAATGCGGTGTCTGATAAGGGCCTACACTGTTTGCAAAAAGTTAAGCCATTTCTCAACAAAATTTGAAGAAAACACAACCTGAAACCCCTAAGTTTCAGAATGGACCCCTGCCATAGAAGATTCCATTTGGTACAAAAAGAGTAGTCTGCTCTGGGTCTTCACTGTTTGCTTTCCTGTCTGTCTCAATACTAAGGATCATTACCATATTTTTCCTATCTATAGTGTTCTTGGATGGTACTCTAGGGTACCATTTACAGAATAATTGTCTTCAGATCTATCATTCAAGGTGGTAAATTGTGCGCTTAATGGTCACAAATATTTGTT
Organism: Lucinisca nassula; assembly: GCA_963580285.1. Lineage (NCBI taxonomy): Eukaryota > Metazoa > Mollusca > Bivalvia > Lucinida > Lucinidae > Lucinisca > Lucinisca nassula. The sequence continues at coordinate 89,997,358 of OY757015.1, read as the reverse complement.
TTAATGGCAGCTGTTTGTTTAACAGCGGAGCTGTAAATGGGATTTGTTGCCGGCCTCGGTAGCTCAGTCGGATGCGCGTCTGACTGGTGATCAGGAAGACGCGGGTTAGATACCTGCCGGGGTCGGCAACATTCTTTTGTGGAGATAGATCATGAAATCGTTTCTGCGGTCATTCTCTCCCTTCTGCTGATTCAAGAAGGGCAGTTGTCAGTTTCAGGCGAAAGAATGTGCACTGTACTGGTTATCCACTTAAGTATAAGCCTGGATAGGTAAACTGACCAGCTCAAAAATGACCTAAAATAGCGTTGACTGGGCTGTTAAACTCCAATACAAACAAACAAACAAATCGGATTTGTGACTGTTAAACAGATAGTTTAAGTTAACCTCCCAAAAATGATCATTTTCGGTACAGTTTTCTTATGGCTAATATATTTACAGTAACATTCCTATGTTAAGACCATGTTTGGGACTGTTCAAAAGTGGTCTTGAAGACCACTTTTGAACAGTCCCAACGGTGGTCTCTTTTTTGAGATGCTGGGTGTAGAAAGCACAAAGAAAGAATAACTGCAACATTCTCAATAAGCTTTTAAAAGTTGGTTTAGTCTCTTAATAGCGGAATTTCAATGTATTTGTTTCGTTCAAAAACGTTTCTATCTGAATAAATAGCACATAGATCAGCTGGGTAAAACCAAAACAGATGAGCGGCCCTGTCCAGTATGGGCTTTGAGAAATAGATTTGGCTGCATAGTGCTTCCACACAGAGCTGAAACCGACGGCACATGATTACTGATAAACCGCTCAGACGGTCTAATAAGTTCTATAAAAGGGTTATCCTTTGGAAGCAAGGAATACACCACGGAAATGAAAAATATGAAGTGTACATGTTTTCTGGGCCAGACTAGCTAGTTTCGGCCAATTAGGCCTCATCAGTGACCCTCAGATATTTTCAAAATTCCACAATGGAATCAATGATCCAAAGGACAAGAAAATATAATCTACACTATGATGTAGGGCAGGGAGATGTTTTACCGCCGCCAGACATTCCCGCACACCAGCTGTAGTGAAGTTAAATATGTTCTATAAAAGGGTTATCCTTTGGAAGCAAGGAATACACCACGGAAGTGAAAAATATGAAGTGTACATGTTTTCTGGGCCAGACTAGCTAGTTTCGGCCAATTAGGCCTCATCAGTGACCCTCAGATATTTTCAAAATTCCACAATGGAATCAATGATCCCAAAGGACAAGAAAATATAATCTACACTATGATGTAGGGCAGGGAGACGTTTTACTGCCGCCACACATTCCCACACACCAGCTGTAGTGAAGTTAAATATAAGCCTGCCTAGGTGAAGTGCTAGTTGGACCTGCATATAAATCCTATTGGTTTGTTTGGGTGTTAGGGCTTGAGATGTCATTATAGCCCCGCTTGAAAAGTGGGGCTATATTGGATTTGCCCTGTCATTCCGTAATTCTGTAATTCCGTAATTCTGTAATTCCGTTATTCCGTTATTTTTTCGTCACAGTTTTCCCCGAAACTAAGAGAGCTAGAAAACTAAAACTTTGTATACACGTGGACAATGGGTGCCTCCACGGACCTTACCGAAATTATGACCAAGGGCCCATAACTCTTGGAGTTATCTCCCCTGATAGGTTTTTTTAAATGAAAATGTTTGGTCACAGTTTTCTCAGGAATGAAAGAAGCTAGAAAGCTCAAACTTTGCATAAATGTGGACAATGGGTGGATATAGGGAGCTTACCAAAATAATGGCCAAGGGCCCATAACTGTTGGAGTTATCTCTCCTGATAGGTTTTTTAAATAAATGAAAATATAGGTTTTTTTTTAAATGAAAATGTTTGGTCACAGTTTTCTCAGGAACTAAAGAAGCTAGAAACCTCAAACTTTGCATAAATGTGGACAATGGGTGGATATAGGGAGCTAACCAAAATAATGGCCGAGGGCCCATTACTTTTGGAGTTATCTCCCCTGATAGTATAGTTTTTTTTAATAAATGAAAAGGTTTGGTGACAGTTTTCTCAGGAACTAAGAAAGCTAGAATACTGAAACTTTGTATGAACATGAAAAGTGGGTGGATGTATGGCCCTTACCAAAATAATGGCCAAAGGCCCATAACTCTTGGAGTTATCTCCCCTGATAGGATATTTTCTGCAAGTAAAAAAATCATTTCACTTTTCTAACCATCAAACCATGAAAAATATTTTCGATACAGTTTTCTCAGGTACTAAGAAAGCTAGAAAGCTGAAACTTTGTATAAACATGAACATTAGGTGGATGTAAGTAAATAATGGCCAACAACATTACTCTTGGGGTTATCTCCCCAGCAAAGAAAAAAAAAAATATTAAAGTTTTCTCTGGAACTAAGAAAGCTCCCCTGATAGGTTAAAAGCTTTTAGAGTCAATGTGTCTTACTCCTCTGATAGCGCTATAGCGGGGCTATAGTCAGATCCTCTGACAGCTCTAGTTTCATCTTAAGGTCAGGTACAAGTCCCACAAAAACGGAAGCAATGTCTCCTTAATGACCTAAATAGTGTTGGTGGCGTCATAAAACCTCAATTTAAACATACAAACCCAAATAGCCGCCAGTGAAATGTGATGTTTCCTGATGATGTCAGGTGTCTAACAGTTTTATATAGAATAAACTGTCTAAACTTTGTGCCATAGTGCCAGACAAGGATTAATTAATTAAGGTGAATGTTAACACCTTCAGGGGAGGCAACTCCTCCAAAAGTATTTTTGTCCCACATGTCAATATGGGTCGACTCTTAAAGAAAAGAATTTGCTCCGGAGGAGCAAATTCTTTCCTTTAAGAGTTGGCCCCTTTTTCCGTGGGATACAGTTGATAGAAAAGCGAACAGGAACTCCCAAAAGTTGTCTCCCTTTGAAAAACGGCAAAAAAATGTGTCGGGTGTATTTGTTCCCCTTCAGGGATAATATTCCAATTTCTTGTTAGAAGCTGTTTTTGGTTTTGTTTGTTTGATTTGAGGTTTAACATCCCGGTCAACACTGTATAGGTCATTTTGGAGATATTGCTTCCAATTTTGTGGGACTTTTACCCAACATTGAGATGAAATGACATCTCAAGCTCTTTCACCCAATGAAACCAATAGGGTTTGTAAGCATGGGCAGTCCGACTTGCACCGCTTTGCCTCGGCAGGCTAAGATCCTCTAAGCGGTTTACCAGTTCTCGTGTGCGGTCTGCCTCAGCTCTGCATGGAAGCATTAAGCAGCCCATCTATTTCTTCAAGCCCCGATTTGGGGGTGGGTTGATATGTTGTTGGTAATTGCCTCGGCAAGACAACAGGCAGTTCTAACAAGTACCCACAATATATGTTTTTATGGAATAAGAAAAAATATTCTGAAAAATTATCCTTGTTACACGGCCACTTGGAGCTTAGTATGGCTTTTTCCAATATGGAACAGTATTACATGCTCAAGTGTATTAGAATCTTTTATTGTTGCAGGATATTGTAGAGATTGGTGTAAGTAAAAGGGGCATTTCATCTATCTGCAGGATAACTATCCCTTAGATCGCCAGTCTCAACTGTTGCCGACTTGTTGAGTTTTTTAGAGAAAATCAGGCTTGACATTTCATGTGACCTGTCTGCTAGAAGACAATTCACAAGAAATGTCATCTCAGCGGACACGCGTTGAAACAACGTTGAAAATGTTGTTTCAATGTTGATTCAACTCTGAGTCAACGTTGTGTGTCTGCAGGGATGTTTGTTTGTTTTTTTCTTTGAGAAACAAGGAAACAAAAACGATTAATGCAAGCTGCTAGGCACTTTGCTTTGTGTATAAAGGGTCAAAGGGAAATCTTTCCTACCGTAATGATCTTCAATATTATTGGGACATACAAACCTAAGCAAACAGTGCAGACCCAGATCAGACTGCTCCTGCCATCTGATCAGGGCCTGCACAGTTTGCCTATCTGTTGGCACTTTTTTGACTCCTTGTTGGATAATGAAACTTTCTTAAAATTTTTGGAGAATTACAGCAAGTCCTCAAGGTGTCTGAGTTTTTAGGATTTTTAAAGAGTATATTGAGCCTATAGAGGTGAATCTTGTGATTCATTACTGTTAATGTTTTGCTATCAGAAATTTAAGAAAATTGTATATATTTGACCCATTTTGTACCCGAAACCCCAAAACAGGTAATTGAAGAAACAGTGCAGGCTGAGATCAGACACGGCAGGATGCTGTGTCCGATTATTGCCTAGACTGTTTGAAAAAAGTCCAGCCATTTCCCAAATGAATTTTGAAGAAAACACAAACTGACAGCCCTAAATTTTGAAATGGATTTGTGCTATATACATGTAGAAGGTGGAAGATTCCATTTGGTACAAAAAAGGATTAAAATACCAGCATTACTCCCTGCCTGGTTCTTCCTTTTATAGATCTTAAAGCACCAATCATAACTATAGTAGAAGATAATATTTCTATTTTTTTTAGCAAACATGTTGACATTTTGTATGAATTATCTGCCCTGTCAAATCTTATCTGCGATTACTATACCACATGTATTCTGATTAGTGCTGTATGGGTAAATTGTAATTTGTTTTATTGATATTTGTTGACACGTTTTTTTAAACCCTTATTCTGCTGTTCACGACAACCCCTACTTTTTTTAGATCCAGATCTGATGGCTCAGGATCTTCACTGTTTGTCGCTCACTTTGCGAATTTGAATGTATAAATTACATGAAGTAATTTGATTGGTTGAAATGTAAAGGGGTGTAGCTTTATATTATTTATGCAGCGGGATGTGTTAAGTTTTAGCTCACCTGACCGAAGGTCATGGTGAGCTTTTGTGACTGTGAGATGTCCGGCATCGTCTTTCGTCGTGCGTCCAGCGTGCATAAACTTTTCTTGTTAACACTCTAGAGGCCACAGTTTTGATCCAATCATCATCAAACTTGGTCAGAATGATCATCATGACAATATGTCGGTCAAGTTCGAATATGGGTCATGTCGGGTAAACTAACCTGCTCAAATATGACCTAAATAGTGTTGACTGGGCCGTTAAACTTCAATACAAACAAACAGCCTCAAACTTGCTCAGGATGATCATCTTAATAATATCTCGGTCAAGTTCGAATATGGGTCATGTCGGGTCAAAAAGTAGGTCAGTTGGTCAAACCACAGAAAACCCTTGTTAGCACTAAAGAGGCCACAGTTTTTGTCCAATCATCCTCAAACTTGCTCCAAATGATCATCCTGACAATATAACTCGGTCAGGTTCGAATATGGGTCATGTCGGGTCCAAAAATAGGTCAGTAGGTCAAACCATAGAAAAAACCTTGTAAACACTCTATAGGCCACAGATTTGGTCCAATCTTCCTCAAACTTGCTGAGAATGATCATCCTGACAATATCTCTATCAAGTTCAAATATGGGTCATGTCGGGTCAAAAAGTAGGTCACCAGGTCAAATCAGAGGAAAACATTGTTAACACTCTAGAGGCCACAATTTTGGTCCAATCATCCTCAAACTTGCCGGCCTCGTTGGCTCAGGCGGATGGGCGTCTGACTGGTGATCAGGAGGATGCGGGTTCCACTCCCGCCGGGGTCGGCAACATTCTTTCGTGGCGATTGATCATGAAATCTTTTCTAGGGTCATTCTCTCCCTTCCGCTGATTCAAGAAGGGCAGTTGTCAGTTTCTGGCGAAAGAATGTGCACTGTACTGGTTAACCGCTTGCGTATAAGCCTGCCCAGAAAGTGTGGATAGGTAAACTAACCTGCTCAAATATGACCTAAATAGTGTTGACTGGGCCGTTAAACTTCAATACAAACAAACAGCCTCAAACTTGCTCAGGATGATCATCTTAATAATATCTCGGTCAAGTTCGAATATTGGTCATGTCGGGTCAAAAAGTAGGTCAGTTGGTCAAACCACAGAAAACCCTTGTTAGCACTATAGAGGCCACAGTTTTTGTCCAATCATCCTCAAACTTGCTCCAAATGATCATCCTGACAATATAACTCGGTCAGGTTCGAATATGGGTCATGTCGGGTCCAAAAATAGGTCAGTAGGTCAAACCATAGAAAAAACCTTGTAAACACTCTATAGGCCACAGATTTGGTCCAATCTTCCTCAAACTTGCTGAGAATGATCATCCTGACAATATCTCTATCAAGTTCAAATATGGGTCATGTCGGGTCAAAAAGTAGGTCACCAGGTCAAATCAGAGGAAAACATTGCTAACACTATAGAGGCCACAATTTTGGTCCAATCATCCTCAAACTTGCCGGCCTCGTTGGCTCAGGCGGATGGGCGTCTGACTGGTGATCAGGAGGACGCGGGTTCCACTCCCGCCGGGGTCGGCAACATTTTTTCGTGGCGATTGATCATGAAATCTTTTCTAGGGTCATTCTCTCCCTTCCGCTGATTCAAGAAGGGCAGTTGTCAGTTTCTGGCGAAAGGATGTGCACTGTACTGGTTAACCGCTTGCGTATAAGCCTGCCCAGAAAGTGTGGATAGGTAAACTGACCTGCTCAAATATGACCTAAATAGTGTTGACTGGGCCGTTAAACTCCAATACAAACAAACATCCTCAAACTTGCTCAGGATGATCATCTTAATAATATCTCGGTCAAGTTCGAATATGGGTCATGTCGGGTCAAAAAGTAGGTCAGTTGGTCAAACCACAGAAAACCCTTGTTAGCACTCTAGAGGCCACAGTTTTTGTCCAATCATCCTCAAACTTGCTCCAAATGATCATCCTGACAATATAACTCGGTCAGGTTCGAATATGGGTCATGTCGGGTCCAAAAATAGGTCAGTAGGTCAAACCATAAAAAAAACCTTGTAAACACTCTATAGGCCACAGATTTGGTCCAATCTTCCTCAAACTTGCTGAGAATGATCATCCTGACAATATCTCTATCAAGTCCAAATATGGGTCTTGTCGGGTCAAAAAGTAGGCCAGTAGGTCAAATCATAGAAAAACCTTGTTAACACTCTAGAAGTCCCAGTTTTGGTCCAATCATTCTCAAACTTGCTCAGAATGATCATCCGAATATCTCGGTCAAGTTCGAATAGGGTCATGTGGGGTCAAAAAGTAGGTCAGTAGGTCAAACCATAGAAAAACCTTAAGACACTAGAGGCCCCAGTTTTTGTCCAATCATCTTCAAACTTCCTCAGAATGATCATCCTGACAATATCTCAGTCAGGTTCGAATATGGGTCATGTCGGGTCAAAAAGTAGGCCAGTAGGTCAAATAGAAAAACCTTGTTAACACTCTAGAGGCCACAGTTTTGGTCCAATCATCCTAAAACTTGCTCAGAATGATCATCCAGACAATGTCTCGGTAAGGTACGAATATGGGTCATGTGGGGTCAAAAAGTAGGTCAGTAGGTTAAACCATAGAAAAAACCTTGTTAATACTCTAAAGGCCACAGAGTTGATCCAGTCTTCCTCAAACTTGCTGAGAATGATCACCCTGACAATATCTCGGTCAAGTTCGAATATGGGTCATGTTGGGTCAAAAAGTAGGCCAGTAGGTTAAATCATAGAAAAACCTTGTTAACACTGTAGAGGCCCCAGTTTTGGTCCAATCATCATCAAACTTGCTCCGAATGATCATCCTGACAATATCTCGGTCAAGTTCGAATATGGGTCATGTGGGGTCGAAAAGTAGGTCAAACCATAGAAAAACCTTAAGACACTAGAGGCCCCAGTTTTTGTCCAATCATCTTCAAACTTGCTCAGAATGATCATCCTGACAATATATCTGTCAAGGTCGAATAAGCGTCATGTCGGGTCAAAAAGTAAGTCCGTAGGTCAAATCATAGAAAAACCTTAACACTGTAGAGCCCCAGTTTTGGTACAATCATCCTCAAACTTGCTCAGAATGATCATCCTGACAATATCTTGGTCAAGTTCGAAAATGGGTCATGTGGGGCCAAACAGTAGGTCAGTAGGTCAAACCATAGAAAAATTTTGTTAACACTCTAAGAGGCCACAGTTTTGGTCCAATCATCCTCAAACTTGCTCAGAATGATCATCCTGACAATATCTTGGTCATGTTCGAATATGTGTCATGTTGGGTCAAAAAGTAGGTCAGTAGGTCAAATCACAGAAAAAACCTTGTTAACACCCTAGAGGCCACAGTTTTGGTCGAATCATCATCAAACTTGCTCAGAATGATCATCTCTACAATATCTAAGTCATGTTCGAATATGGGTCATGTGGGTTAAAAAAGAAGGTAAAATCATAGAAAAACCTTGTTTACACTCTAGAGACTGCAATTGTTCTCTAATTATCATCAAACTTGCTCAGAATGATCATCCTGACAATATCTAGGTCAAGTTCGAATATGAGTAATGTCGGGTCAATAAGTAAGTCAGTAGGTCAGATCATAGAAAAACCTTGTGAACACACTAGAGGCCCCAGTTTTGGTCCGATCACCATCAAACTTGCTCAGAATGATCATCTTGACAATATCTGGGTAGAGTTTGAATATGGGTCATGTCGGGTCAAAAAGTAGGTCAGCAGGTGAAATCATAGAAAAACATTTTGAACACTCTAAGAGGACACAGTTTTAGTCCAATCATCATAAAACTTGCTCAGAATGATCATCTGGACAGTATCTCAGTTAAATTTGAATATGGGTCATTTCAAACCAAAAAGTAGATCAGTAGTTCATTTTGTCATAACTTTTGAATTGTTTGAGATAGAGCCTTCATATTTGGCATGTAGGTTCCTTGTGACAAGGGCTTCCCACTCATATAAAAATTTGACCTGTGACCTACTTTATCATAACTTTTGAACCATATGAGATAGAGCCTTCTTATTTGGCATATATGTTCCTTGTGACAAGGTTTTCCCAACCATTCAAAAATTTTGACCCATCACCTTGACCTTTGACCTACTTTGTCATAACTTTTTAAGTATTTGAGATACAGCCTTCACATTTGGCATGTAGGTTCCTTGCGACAAGGGTTTCCTATTCATACATAAAATGTGATCTTTACCTTGACATTTGACCTACTTTATCATAACTTTTGAACCACTTGAGATGGTGCCTTCATATTTGGCATGTATATCTTGTGTAAAGGTCTTCCCACCCATACAAAAATTTTGTCTTATGACCTTGACCTTTGACCTACTTTGTCATAATTTTTTGAAGCATTCGTGATAGAGCCTTCATATTTGGCATGTAGTTTACTTGTGTCATACAAAAATGGCTTTTGTGACCTTGACCTTGACATGTGACCTACATTATCATAACTTTTGAACCATTTGAGATAGAGCCTTCATATTTGGCATGTATGTTCCTTGTGGCAACGTCTTTCACCAACACAAAAACTTTGACCTGTGACCTTGACCTTTGACCTTCTTTTTCATAACTTTGAACCATTTAAGATAGAGCCTTCATATTTGGTATGTAGGGTCCTTGTGACAAGGGCTTCCCAATCATGCAGAATTTTTGACCTGTGACCTTGATCTTTGATCATTTTTGTCATAACTTTTGAACCATTTAAGGTAGAACCTTCATATTTGGCATGTATGTTCCTTGTGACAAGGTCTTCCCACTCATGCAAAAAAATTGACCTGTGACCTTGATCTTGATCTGTGACCTACTTATTCATAACTTTGGAACCATTTGAGATAGAGCCTTCATAATTGGCTTGTATATTCCTTGTGACAATGGCTTCACATCCATACAAAAAGTTTGACCTGTGACCTTGACCTTTGACCTACTTTATCATTACTTTTGAACCATTTGAGAAATAGCCTTCATATTTGGCATGTATTTTCCTTCTGACAAGGCACCTTACGGTATTGCCTAGTACCTACCATTTCATTGCTAGTGTGGATCAGGTGAGCGATCCAGGGCCATCATGGCCCTCTTGTATTTTGTACATGGCCATCATACACAACATCTTTATAATAAAGCCCATCGTGGACATGATGAAATTGTGACGTGGCATCAACGTTGGTGCGATGTCATGACATTTATACAACATTAAATCTACCTCGGTGCAACATCATGACGTTGCGCCGATGTTGATTTAACGTTGCCCTAGCAATGTGTGCCCGCTGGGGGGTTTTGGATAACACATCAGTAAAAGTCGGACCCTATAAATGTAAAGATTATATAGAAAAATGGTCATTTTTCTATATACCATATTTACCATATGTATTCCGACAGGCAGGCCTCAGCAAACAGTACTAGTGTAGACCCAGATGAGATGCTGTAAAACATAGCATCTCATCAGGGTTTACACTGTTTGCCACATATTCAGCTAATGTTAGACGCTCCATAGAGTAGTCAGTACTAACTAAGTTATTATCTTGTTCAGGTCGTGGTACAAGTACATTTGTATGTTTTGGTTCAGTACCAGAAACCCCTAAAGTGGTACCTTGTCAAACAGTGCACGCCCAGATCAGATGCCGCAGAACGCGGCATCTGATCAGGGCCTACACTTTTTGCAAAATGTTAAGCTATCTCCCGAATAAAATTTGAAGAAAATACAACCTGATACGCTTAAATTTCGTAATGGACTCCTGCCATATGTAAGGTGGAAGATTCCATTTGGTACAAAAAGGGTTAAGGGTAAATATTTAATGGTAACCTAAACATTTTTGTTTGAATTCTGACATAGTTGTTTAACTAACAGTCTCGGCTTTGCACCCAACAACCGCTTTGCACCCAACAACGGTATTTAAAAAATGTTGTAGTGTTCCACCCCCCCCCCCCCCCCCCCCCCCCAAAAAAAATCATTATTTTTGAGAAAATTCTGTAATGTTACTGAACATTCTGAATGTGTATAGGTGTATTATAAGTAAGCTAATTTTTAAATTGTTTAGTTTTTATTTCTCCACCATCTTTTATTACATTCATATAAGTGCCATAGCCAGTAAGTACCATAAAAATCCAAAAAATTTAGACACCTTGAGAACTTGATGTAATTCTCCTAAAATTTTAACAAAGGAGCAGTCTCTATAAGGCTATTTTCATGGCCACAACCGATTTCCTTTAAACTTTGTAGCTTCAAATTGATACATATTGACTGTCTAATGGTGAATTTTTAGACTCTTTGGTCCACTGGTTTTTGCTGTATACACTATTAAAGTGGGTGGGGTAATATCACTCCATCAAGGGTATACCAACAAAAATGCTATTATTTTTGTTCAAAGCGCATGGCTGGAGGAGATGTTTGCCATATGCTTACTACCCTTTTAGGCATAACAGCCAGTGATAACAGTCTTATAAATATCAAACAAGAGAAAAGTTTATACGCGATTGTAAGTTGTACCCAAATATTAGTAATTTTCATTCTCCAACTTTACGAAAAACCACAACACCTTTACAGTTTTGAACTTATTTCAAAGATCTTTCATAAATATAATGTTGATGTAATAGTCATTCTAGGTATATGTCAGAATTATTGTTAGTTCATAAAACTCAAAGAGTTACCTGCCCCTGAAATTGGATTTTACCCATTTTTTTTAAATCGGAGTGCATTTATCCGTTTGTAGTACTCACAGCTTCATTTGAAAGTGAATAAACCGATTCCATGCAAATATTATTAAAAAGTTGTGGACAAGGACGTCATTTGATTTAATTGTGCATGGTAGTATTTTTTTTTTTTTTGGTTATTTATCAACTCTTAATTTCCAGGTGCAAATGGAACATTTGTCAACTGTCAAACATTTTTGACCACCAAAACATGCTTAGCTCATGTTGTCGAACCTCATTTTAGACTGATACTGTGCTTAAATATAAGCCCGTATGGTCTCACGACATGTTTAAGAATTTGTTAATTTACTGATCTTCCTCTGAATCGCTAGATGTACTCAATGTGTCAACAGCAGCATCATAAACAAAATCAATATATTCCCGGCTTGGTTTTGCTTCACTATTTTCTGTTTTGTTCCGGTAATATCCCAAATACCAGAGAACAGAAGCCACATATGCGCAACATCCCCAGGTACGAGCTCCACTTCTGCACCCACAATACCATCCAGTGATTGGGTTCAGTCCTTGTGTATATTCAACCCACGTGTAATATGTTTTATTAGACGTGTGGCGAGAACGTATCTGTGCTTTGAGAATACCATCTTCTTTGTGTGCCATTATCTCATATGATCCATTGTCGTCAAAATGTTCATCTGTGTAGGATTTGGCTTGTTTCAGCTGGTAAATACCCATTGTCAAATCCCTGAGTTCATCCTCAGTCATGTCAGGCGAACAGTGATGACCCTGATTAGTTGCCACATTGTATTATTACTGGTCGGGGTTATCATTGTTTGCCTGACGGCATCCCAATGGTGGGGTGCTGTACTTAACTTGTGCTTTATTTAATTGTTTTTTTTTTTTTTTTTTGACAAATAAGAATCAAGCTTTAGTTGTTTTACAGTATTTACAGAGTTTATTTTGAGTTGTTGCTTTATTATCATAAATTGTGATTAATATGCTGCCACATGGTGCCCATGATTGGAAATAAACTTTATTCTATTCTATTCTATTCTCTGGGAAATTCTCAAGTTTCTCATCATCGATCTTTTTCCAAATAACCCGTTTTTTATCCCAGCCATTTTTTTCAACCTTATCCTGCAGCTTATTTGGAGTTTTTACTAGGGCCATCATTCTTCTAGCAATTACTTTGTCTGAATCTTTGCGTGTTACCAAAGGTGGTCTAATGCATTGCACAATGAGCAAACAATCCTTACATAGTCGCCAACATATGGTATTTGACTATTGGGCATTGTGTTGCAAAGGGCTTTCCACTTTTTAATTCTCCCATTAGCTGATTCGACAACCCATCTCACCTTTGTAACTAGCCTTGACTCATTCGCCTCTTCAGCTGTATGTTTCTTCTGAGATTTGTTTAGGAAGTGAGGCATATGAGAATTGATTCCAAAATCCTTTAGTGTATCTATAGCATCCCTGAAGGCTAGTTACAAAGGTGAGAAAGGTAAAAAATGGCTGGGATAAAAAACGGGTTATTTGGAAAAAGATCAATGATGAGAAACTTGAGAACTTCCCAGAGATGACTGAGGATGAACTTAGGGATTTGACAATGGGTATTTACCAGCCAAAACAAGCCAAATCCTACACAGATGAAGATTTTGACGACAATGGATCATATGAGATAATGGGACAAAAAGAAGAAGATGGTGTTCTCAAAGCACAGATACGTTCTCGCCACACGTCTAATAAAACATATAACATGTGGGTTGAATATACACAAGGACTGAACCCAATCACTGGATGGTGTTGTGGGTGCAGAAGTGGAGCTCGTACCTGGGGATGTTGCGCACATGTGGCTTCTGGTATTTGGGATATTACCGGAACAAAACAGAAAATAGTGAAGCAAAACCAAGCTGGGAACATATTGATTTTGTTTATGATTCTGCTGTTGACACATTGAGTACATCTAGCGATTCAGAGGAAGATCAGTAAATTAACAAATTCTTAAACATGTCGTGAGACCATACAGGCTTATATTTAAGCACAGTGTCAGTCTAAAATGAGGTTCCATAACATGAGCAAAGCCTGCTTTGGTGGTCAAAAATGTTTGACAGTTGACAAATGTTCCATTTGCACCTGGAAATTAAGAGTTCATAAATAACAAAAAAAAGGAAATACTAGCAGGCACTATTGATTGATTTGAGGTTTAACGTCCCCATCAACACTGAAAAGGTCATTTTGGAGACGTTGCTTCCAATTTTGTGGGACTTTTACCCGACATTGAGATGAAATGACATCTAAAGCCCTGTCGCCCAATGAAACCAAATAGGGTTTATTAGCATGGACGGTCCAACTCGCACCACGGTTCCTGGACAGGCTTAGATCCTCTAAGCGGTTTACCAGTACAAGTGTGCGGGCCGGATTCAGCTCTGCGTGGAAGCATCATGCAGCCCATATATTTCTTCCAGCCCCTATGGGCGGGGGCATACTAGCATGCACTATTAAATCAAATGAATTCCTTGTCCAAAGCTATTTAATACTATTTGCATGGAATCGGTTTATTCACTTTCAAATGAAGTTGTGAGTACTACAAATGATTAAATGCACTCCGATTTAAAAAATGGGTAAAATCCAATTTCAGGGGCAGGTTACTCTTTATGTTTTATGAACTAACAATAATTCTGACATATACCTAGAATGACTATTACATCAACATTATATTTATGAACGATCTTTGAAATAAGTTGAAAACTGTGTAGGTGTTGTGGTTTTTCGTGAAGTTGGGGAATAAAAATTACTAATATTTGGGTACAACTTACAAGCGCGTATAAACTCTTCTCTTGTTGATATTTATAAGACTGTTATCACCGGCTGTTATGCCTAAAAGGGTAGTAAGCATACGGCAAACATCACATCCAGTCATTCGCTTTGAACAAAAATAATAGCATTTTTGTTGGTATACCCTTGATGAGGTGACACTACCCCACCCACTTTAATAGTGTATACAACAAAAACCAGTGGACCAAATAGTCTAAAAATTCACCATTAGACAGTCAATATGTACCAATTTGAAGCTACAAAGTTTAAAGGAAATCGGTTGTGGCCATGAAAACAGCCTTATAGAGACTGCTCCTTTGTTACATGCTCCTACAAGGAGTCCCAAAGGTGCAAACAGACTGGCAAATATTGTAGACCCTGATCAGACTGCTCCTGAGTCTGATTTGGGTCTGCACTGTTTGCTTTGACCTACCTGTTCCAATACGTAGGATCAATATGGTAAATTACATTATAGTGAGTGAGTTTTAGTTTTACGTCCCACCAACAGCTAAGGTCATACGGAGACGGGACCTCGGTTTAAAGACTCATCCGAAAGTCTGGAGAAGCCCGGGATCGATCCTGCGATCCCTGGTTTACAAGGCGAGTAGCGTAACCACTGCACCACGGAGGCTTCTAAATTACATTATAGCATAAGTGGTTTGTTTTGTTTGATTTGAGGTTAAACATACCCGTCAACACTATGTTGGTCATTTTGGAGACATTGCTTCCAAATTTGTGGGACTTTTACCTGACATTTAGATGAAATGACATCTCAAGCAATCGCCCAATGAAACAAATAGGGTTTATAAGCAAGGACGGTCCAACCTGCACCGATTTGCATGCGCAGGCTTAGATCCGGTTTCAGCTTTGGTAGAAGCATCATGCAGCCCATCTATTTCTTCAGGCCCGATGGGTGGGGGGCGATTCTAGCATAAGTAGTAAATGGGTTAGATCAAAAGAAAAAGATACTTACATGTATAGCATAGACAACCAGCAAATGCCCAGGTGAGCCTGTGCATGCAACCACGCAACCAGCAGTTTAGCAATATGACTTTAACCCCTTTTTGTACCAAATGGAATCTTCCTCCTCATGTATAGCAATTTCAAAATTTGGGGATGGTAGGTTGTGTGTTCTTCAAAATTTATTTGGAAAATGACTGACTTTTTAGCAAACTGTGGAGGCCCTGATCAGACACCGCATTCTGGGGCATCTGATCTGGGCCTCCACTATTTGCCAAGGTACCCCTTTAGGGGTTTCCTGTACTTAATGGGTTAACTAAAACCAATAGGTTTATATGTGTGGACGGTCCGACTTGCCCACTTTGCTTGTGCAGGCTTAGACCTTACAAGCAATTGAGCAGTACTTGTGTGGTAGGGTTTATCTCTGGTGTAAGCCCAATCTATTTAAGGGACCCAGGGCCTCAATGTGGCAGTTCTAACTAGAACCCACAACCTATGTTTGGAATTGAGAAAAATATCACAAATTTTCATCAGAAAAGCAACCATTTTGGAGATTCAAAAGATCTTAATTACTATGTCCCATTGGTGTGTTGTCGAAATGCCTTTCATTTGCACTGTTTCCAATTGATAACATAGTGTTACACTTTCATCTGTGAGTTTATGAAGGATGTCCTTGTTCTTGTCCATTGTTGTCAGTAGTGTTTTGTAAAAATATGCAATAGGCTGGCAGTCAGTGTTGATCTGCGTGTACAGGAGACGGCTCATTATGATCCTTCTCATCTGAATGTAGATCATAGCCCCGGATAAGAGGGGGCAACCAAATATTATTTCTCATATTTCTGCACAAAAACATATGTTGTGGGTACTCATTAGAAGCGCTTCGCCAAAGCGCTTATACTTGTCTACATTTAAATATTGATGAGCAGGACAAGTAACATCACCAATCTGAGCAGGGAATTTGTCTTTAATATTTTTGAGTTTTAGTTGAACATCAAAAAAGAAAAGTATTATATCCCTGGGCCATGTTGGTTTTTGCGTAACCCTATGTTTTTTCATACTGCTCAGAGTTACTTTACTTCATATGGGCTTTGTCGAGAAAAAGTGGTCCCCAAACATGTATACCCATCTGAGCAGGGAATTTGTCTTTAATATTTTTGAGTTTTAGAAATGCTCATCTCAGCTGAGCATCAAACACAAAAGTATTATATCCTTGGGCCATGTTGGTTTTTGCGTAACACTATGTTTTTTCATACTGCTCAGAGTTACATTACTTCATATGGGCTTTGTCGAGAAAAAGTGGTCCCCAAACATGTATACCAATCTGAGCAGGGAATTTGTCTTTAATATTTTTGAGTTTTAGAAATGCTCATCTCAGTTGAGCATCAAAAACAAAAGTATTATATCCTTGGGCCATGTTGGTTTTTGCGTAACCCTATGTTTTTCATACTGCTCAGAGTTACTTTACTTCATATTGGCTTTGTCGAGAAAAAGTGGTCCCCGAACATGTATACCATTACAATTAACCCTAAATACAGTGAACGGCCCCCGCTCATCAAGGCTTGAAGAAATATATGGGCTGCATGATGCTTCCACGCAGAGCTGAATCCGACCCACACACGAGTACTGGTAAACCACTTAGAGGATCTAAGCTTGCCCAGACAAAGCGGTGTGAGTGTTGGACCGTCCATGCTTATAAGCTCTATTGGTTTCATTGGACGACAGGGCTTGAGATGTCATTTCATCTCAATGTCGGGTAAAAGTCCCACAAAATTGGAAGCATTGTCTCCAAAAGGACCTTTACAGTGTTGACAGGGACGTTAAACCTCAAACAAATAAAACAAATACAGTGAAATTATGCTATTAAGACCACTTAAAATTATGTTTGTTTGTTTGATTTGAGGTTTAACGTCCCCGTCAACACTGTAAAGGTCATTTTGGAGACATTGCTTCCAATTTTGTGGAACTTTTACCCGACACTGAGATGAAATGACATCTACTTAAAATTATGACTGGTTCTGCTTTAAAACGCTTATTTAGTAGGCTGCAGTTCTTCTTTCTTTGTGTTTTCTGCATACAGTGACCTCTGGTCATGGACCAACTTCGGGACTGTTCAAAAGTGGTCTTAAGACAACTTTTGAACAGTCCCAAAGGTGGTCTTAACATAGGAATTTTTCTGTATTTAGACTTCTCAACTCCTTACCATACTTGTTATAAAATTGGAACAAGTACAGTTACTACCGGGTTTGTAGTTTTTAGAATTTTGAAAATATTTTGAGGGTCACTGATGAGGCTCAATTGGCCGAAACTAGCTAGTCTGGCCCAGAACACAAGTACACTCCATGTTTTCCAGTTCTGTGGTGTATTCTTTGCTCCCAAAGGATAACCCTTTTATAGAACATATTTGTGTCTGAAAATAGCTGGATAAGTGGCAAACAATGTATACCCTGATGAGACGGCTCAGATTGCGGCGTCACATGTGGGTTTACACCGTTTGCTCAGACCTATTTGTCTTAATGCATACAGTAAATACGGTATTCACCAAAGACTCAAACAGTTTGTGAACCTACTGAGTGAGTGTTCGAGTTTTATGTCCCACCAACAAATAAGGTCATACCAAGATGGACCTTGGTTTAAAAACTCATCCAAAAGTCTGGAGGAGCCCGGAATCCAATCCATGACTCTTGGTTTGTGTGTTTGTTTTTGGTGTTTAACGGCCCAGTCAAAACTATTTTAGGTCATTTTTGAGCCGGTCAGTTTACCTATCCTCACTTTTCCTGGGCAGGCTTATACGTAAGCGGTTAACCAGTACAGTGCACATTCTTTCGCCAGAAACTAAAAACTGCCCTTCTCGAATCAGCGGAAGGGAGAGAATGGCCGTAGAAAAGATTTCATGATCAATCTCCGCGAAAGAATGTTGCCGACCCCGGCGGGAATTGAACCCGCGTCCTGATCACCAGTCAGACGCGCATCCGCACGAGCCAACGAGGCCGATGACTCCTGGTTTATAAGGCTTGTACCTGCTGAGTCATAATACAAACTTCTCTGGCTGCATACAGACACACACTTCATGTGCAGGAATGACTGATCAGACTTGGTAGATGTGCAGCCTGATCTGAGTCTTTGCTGTGTCATCACTTGAACAAGTCCTTGAAATGAACCCCCCCCCCCCCCCCTCTCTCTGTTTTGAGCAGAAATTAGAAAAGTACAGTCTGCTCCTTTTATACAGACATTCATTATCACGACAAAATTCGTTTTAACGACAATTTCAGCAGAAAGAATCCTCAGCACGAAGAGTAGCTTCTGTTGCGACCGTCATTTGCTTCCTTCGGGTTGAAAACACCCATATCGAATTCATACTCATAAAAGATTCTTGCAATCTAATACTCGAAGAAAGAAATGTTATAGACATTTGTTAGAATTGCCTCATCGAGGCATCGAGAATGTCTATAACATTTGTTTCTTAGCACCATGCTCCAAGGTAAAATATATAATTTCGTTCTACAAAAATAATTTTCTTCGTGCTGGGCTCAATGTCTTGTGGTGCTCATCTGGGACCGTCTCTTTAGAGCGGTATGAATGGGTACCGGGAGTCTGGGTTGAGATCGGAGGGAAGAGAAATAAGATTTGTCCTTATTTTACCTATATGGTAGGATATTCTATAATATTACAAGAGTACTTATTGTATGGAGCTGTGGGCTTGGTGCAGAATACTATACACCACGAGGACAGGCCTGTATTGTTTTGACCCCCTTGAAACCCAACTTTATATTATAGAACTGTGGTTTAGGGGATATACACTATTTATCTTATGACTGCTCGGGAGCGTGGATTGTGGGTGCTCGATGGAGCCGCCTCACCGATGCGGTCCCCTCAGGCTGCGTTATGGGCGGGAATAGGACGAA
This sequence comes from Lucinisca nassula, assembly GCA_963580285.1. NCBI lineage: Eukaryota > Metazoa > Mollusca > Bivalvia > Lucinida > Lucinidae > Lucinisca > Lucinisca nassula. Next base: position 89,978,241 of record OY757015.1, on the reverse strand, counting down.
TATAAGATTTTTATAGGAAAGATTTATTATATCTGGTGATAAAAGTCTCAAATACATATGTATAGGCGTGTTTTCGTGGTGGGCGGATACTTAGTATATAGCTCTATAAACCTATATTTTAGACCGTCGACTGTTAAGCTATTTCCTCTTTTTTGCTTACGAACCATGTTTTGTATACACTGTGTGGATATGTGAACTTTATGAAATAAAAGAAAAATGAGAAAAAAAAAAACAAAAAACATTTGTTTCTTGGACTAATGATGGGGAAAAAGACCCTTTGTTGCCTTGTTGCCTGTCATAATCCTAACTGGCAATCTTTACAACGGAAAATTCTTTATAAAGCACGATATCAGAGAACAAATACTGTCGGTCCTCAGTACTCAAACACGCCTATACAAATACATTGCCACCTTTATCGCCGAAAAAAATGAAAATTTCATGATGAAAAAATGTGATATTTTTCTTATTTCTGCTCAAAATATAGATTGTGGGCACTCGTTAGAACCGCCTCATCGAGGCGGTTCTAACGAGTACCCACAATCTATATTTTAGAGCAGAAATAAGAAAAATAAGGTAAACCCCCGGAAACCCCAGTTTTACTATATAAAAGTGTGGTTCAAGGGGGTCAAAATTATTTAGGCGTGTTTTCGTGATGTATCTTGGATTTTCATCAGAAATGTAGCCATTTTGGCGATATGAAAAAAATGCACTATGTCGCACAGGTGTGTTATCGTAATGTATGTAGCAGGAGTCCGTTTCAAAATTTGAGGGTGATAGGTTGTGTTATCTTTAAAATTGATTTAGAAAATGGCTGAGCTGTTTGCAAAAAGTGTAGGCAGTGATCAGACGCTGTGTTGAGGGGCATCTGATCTTGAATTGCACTGTTTACCAATTACCCATTTTGGGGTTTCTGGTACAAAATGGATAAATAATAGTCTAAAAATGATCTTGAAAAGTCATTAAACTAAAAATGAAAAAATAAATAAATAAATAAATGTTTTATCTTTTTTAGTGTCTGAGGTCTGTATGATTATTCATTGTTAGTGTAGATATTGGCATAAATTATATTTGAACAAAAAAAAAAAAACTGTTGTTGTTTTACTTTACACATAAACCTCTTTATCATATGACGTCGTTGATAAGCAGTGGATAACGTGTAATAACACTTTGGCGGGGTTAAGTAATGTCATGACGACGTCCATGTCAACAATGCAATTTTCGTAGAAAAATTGTCAAAAAAAAAGGCGATAAAATCCAATTTAAAGTAGTCATATGATAAAGAGAATCTTACACTCGTGGTCATTTCATATGATATTTATGAAACTCGCCAAAGGCTCGTTTCATAAATATCATATAAAATGACCACTCGTGTAAGATCCTCTATTTATATTACTTGTCATTACATTACGATAATATACCGGCCCTGATAGCTCAGTTGGTAGAGTGTCCGCTCCGGGGAAGGGAGGTCACGAGTTCGATCCCGGACCGCGACATACCAAAGTCGTTAAGAATGGTACTAACTGCTCCTCGCTTGGCACTCAGATTTATGGGGAAGAGCTAAGACTGGTCGACCCAATGTCAGGATAATGTGACTGGGTGTGGTATCATGTAATGTGTCTGGGACATGATACTTCAGTGAGGCAGCACTATAAGCGTGAGCATTGAGCTCCCTGTCGCAACCAGACACCGTCGTGATATGACTGAAAAATTGTTGAAAGCGACGTTAAACCCGAATTCACACACACACGATAACATTTGTGTTGCATTCACATCCATGTTGCAACAGTGCATTCTTATATATCTCAAAAACGGCTATTTTTCCAATGATTTTTTTTATATTTTCCTGTAACAAAGTCGTTACACTATATTCCTTATCATCACGTTAACCCTTATCTTGCTGAATATTCAGTTTAGCCACACCCATTTCTGACTTTGAACCAATCAGATTACTTCATGTAATTATGTCTCCCCCGAAAAATTTTTTTTCGGAGAGACATATTGTTTTTCCCCCGGGCGTCTGTCTGTCTGTCCGTCTGTCACACTTTCGTGTCCGCTCTGTAACTTGAAAACCGTTAGAGCTATCGTCACGAAACTTCGTATAAATATTAATCAGCATTAGACGACGTGCAGTGCGCAAGAACCATAACTCTCGCATTTATACTTTTTGAATTACCTCCCTTGGAAGTTTGTTGGTATGTATATATGTATGGGCAAATCGTGTCCGGTCAATAACTTTCTTATTTTTGATGGATTTTAAAATTACTCGGCAGAAATATTAACAACCATAAGACGACGTGTGGTGCGCATGAGGCAGGTCGGTACCTCAAAGGTCAAGGTCATACTTAGAGGTCAAAGGTCAAAAAAGGGGCCTTTTTTCGTATTTGGTCAATAACTTTCTTATTTTGAGATGGATTTTAAAATTACTTGGCATAATTATTAACAACCGTAAGACGATGTGTGGTGCGCATGAGGCAGGTCGGTACCTCAAAGGTCAAGGTCATACTTAGAGGTCAAATGTCAAAAAAGGGGCCTTTTTTCGTATTTGGTCAATAACTTTCTTATTTTGAGATGGATTTTAAAATTACTTTGCATAATTATTAACAACCATAAGACGATGTGTGGTGCGCATGAGGCAGGTCGGTTCCTCAAAGGTCAAGGTCATACTTAGAGGTCAAAGGTCAAAAAAGGGGCCTTTTTTCGTATTTGGTCAATAACTTTCTAATTTTTAGATGGATTTTATACTTGGCATAATTATTAACAATCATGAGACGATGTGTGGTGCACATGAGGCAGGTCGGTACCTCAAAGGTCAAGGTCATACTTAGAGGTCAAATGTCAAAAAGTGGGCCTTTTTTTCGTATTTGGTCAATAACTTTCTTATTTTGAGATGGGTTTTGAAATCACATGGCAGAAATGTGAACCAATATAAGGCGATGCGTTGCGTGCATGACCCAGGTTGGTACCTCAAAGGTCAAGGGCATACTTAGAGGTCAAAGGTAAAAAAGGGGCCTTTTTTCGGGTTTTGTCAATAACTTGCCTATTTTTAAATAGAATTTGAAGTTACTTGGCAAACATGTTAACTATCATGGGACGATGTGTTGCATGCATGATTCAGTTTGGTACCTAAAATGTCAAGGTCATACATAGAGGTCAAAGGTAAAAAAAGGGGGCCTTTTTCGTGTTTGGTCAATAACTTTCTTATTTTTAGATGGATTTTGAAATTGCTAGGCAGAAATGTTAACCACCATGAGATGATGTGTTGCACGCATGACCCAGTTTAATACCTGAAAGGTCAAGGTCATACATAGAGGTTAAAGGTAAAAAAAGGCCTTTTTTGTGTTCTGTCAATAACTTTCTTATTATGCCCCCAACTTTGAAAAAGTTTGAGGGGCATATTGGTTCTGGTTCGTTCGTCCGTTCGTCTGTCCATTACGCTTTTGATGCATAGCATAACTAAAGAACCGTGTATGCTAGGGTTTTGAAATTTCATATATGGATTCCTCATGGAAAATTAGCTGACGCGTATTCTTTTTCTCGTCCGGATTATGCCCCCTTCAAGAGTTATTGCCCTTTGAATTTTTTTTTTTAATAAAATCTTGTCAGCAAGATATCTCAAAAACTATAGGAGCTAGAGCCTTGAAAGTTGGTGATTATATTGATGGTGATAAGTAGATGAACTGATTAACTTTTGACAAAATTCCGAAAAATACTTTGTGAGTTATGGCCCTTTGTCATTTTGGTAATTTGTGCCCATTGTAATGTATGCTAAAAGTGATGCATAGCATAACTTTAGAACCATGTATGCTAGGGTTTTGAAATTTCATTTATGGATTCCTCATGGAAAATTAGCTGACGAGTATTTTTTTTTCTCGTCCGGAATATGCCCCTTTCAAGAGTTATTGCCCTTTGAAATTTTTTTAATAAAATCTTGTCAGCAAGATATCTCAAAAACTATTGGAGCTAGAGCCTTGAAAGTTGGTGAATAGATTGTTGGTGATGAGTAGATGAACTGATTAACTTATGACAAAATTCCGAAAAATAATTGTGAGTTATGGCCCTTTGTCATTTTGGTAATTTGTGCCCATTGTAATGTATGCTAAAAGTGATGCATAGCATAACTTTAGAACAGTGTATGCTGTAATTTTGAAATTTCATATATGCATTTCTGATGGAAAATAAGCTGACGCGTATTTTTTTTTTCTCGTCAGGATTATGCCCCTTTCAAGAGTTATTGCCCTTTGAAATTTTTTTAATAAAATCTTGTCAGCAAGATATCTCAAAAACTATTGGAGCTAGAGGCTTGAAAGTTAGTGAATATATTGGTGGTGATGAGTAGATGAACTGATTAACTTTTGACAAAATTCCGAAAAATACTTTGTGAGTTATGGCCCTTTGTCATTTTGGTAATTTGTGCCCATTGTAATGTATGCTAAAAGTGATGCATAGCATAACTTTAGAACCGTGTATGCTAGGGTTTTGAAATTTCATATATGGGTTCCTCATGAAAAATTAGCTGACGTGTATTTTTTTTCTCGTCCGGATTATGCCCCTTTCAAGAGTTATTGCCCTTTGAAATTTTTTTAATAAAATCTTGTCAGCAAAATATCTCAAACACTATTGGAGCTAGAGCCTTGAAAGTTGTTGAGTATATTGGTGGTGATGAGTAGATGAACTGATTAACTTTTGACAAAATTCCGAAAAATTCTTTGCGAGTTATGGCCCTTTGTCATTTTGGTAATTTGTGCCCATTGTAATGAATCCTAAAAGTGATGCATAGCATAACTTTAGAACTGTGTATGCTATGGTTTTGAAATTTCATATATGCATTCCTAATGGAAAATAAGCTGACACGTATTTTTTCTCATCCGGATCATGCCCCTTTCAAGAGTTATTGCCCTTTGAATTTTTTTTAATAAAATCTTGTCAGCAAGATATCTCAAAAACTGTTGGAGCTAGAGGCTTGAAAGTTGGACCATGAGTCATGTGCAAGACCAAGGTCCATACCTCCAATGTCAAGGTCATACCTAGAGGTCAAAGGTAAAAAAAAAGGACAGTCAATAACTTCCTTATTCTTTGATGGATTATGAAATTACTTGGCAGAAATGTTAACCATCATGAGACGATGTGTTGTACCGCAAAGGTCAAGGCCATACTTAGAGGTCAAAGGTAAAAAAGTGCTTTTTTTGTTTACGGCCAATAACTTTTTTATTTTTCTATGAATTTTTTTAAAGTTAATATGCAGAAATGTTCATCTTCATTAGATGATGTGTTGCACACAAGACCCAGCTCAATACCTCCAATGTCAAGGTTATACGTAGCAGTCAAAAACGGGGGAGACATCTGTGTTTGTGTAGAAAAACAAATTCTAGTTTATTCTTACAAATCCATAAACTTCATGTCAAACAGTGTAGATCCTGATCAGATGGCTTCTGAATCTGGATCTACACTGTTTCCAAAGGTAGGGGTTGCTGTGAACAGCAAGATAAGAGTTTACAAGTCCTTGTTATGAACACCCCTCTACAACCCACTTTATGTAGAGAAAACTGGGGTTAACAGGGGTATACATTATTTTCTTATTTCTGCTCCAAGACATAGGTTGTGGGTACTCGTTAGAACCGCCTCAATGAGGCGGTTCTAATGAGCATCCACAACCTATGTTTGGAGTAGGAATAAGATAAGTTTTGTTAATTTTCATCGGAAAAGTAACCATTTTAGAGATATGAAAGAATGTACTTTGTCACACAGGTGTGTTATCATAATGAAATGCCCTGCACATAGTGTGTGTGTGCTCATTAGAACCGCCTCAATGAGGCAGTTCTAACGAGTATCCTCTGACCCGGCCCATCGTGGCTTGAATAAATAGATGAGCTGCATGATGCTTCCAGGCAGAGACCGCACATGAGTAATGGTAAACCGCTTACAGGATCTAAACCTGACCACAAGATAAAAGCTGTTTTTCGTAGCTCTTTGTAGATAAAGATATCTGTCACAGATCATTGTGTATGATACTGTACATTGGTAAAGATCTGCTGTAGAAAATTGAGTGTTGGTTCATCTCCATGTGTAAAAGTCCCACAAAATTGGAAGCAACGTCTCCAAAATGACCTTTACAGTGTTGACGGGGACGTTAAACCTCAAATAAAACAAAAAAAAAACAAAATTGATTGTTGGTGTTAATTACAATCACCTCAAAGAGGTGCTTCTAAGAATGACCCACAATCTATGTTTGCTATTTTGTTTGTTTGTTTGATTTGGGGTTTAACGTCCCCATCAACACTATAGTTCATTTTGGAGACATTGCTTCCAATTTTGCGGGACTTTTACCCGACATTGAGATTAAATGTCATCTCAAGCCCTGTTGCCCTATGAAACCAATAGGGTTTTATATGCATGGACGGTCCAACGCGCATCACTTTTCCTGGGCTTGCTTAGAACATCTAAGCGGTTTACCAGTAGTCACATGCGGTTGGTTTCAGCACTGCATGGAAGCATCAGGCAGCCCGTCTATTTCTTCAAGCCCCCATGGGCTGGGGAGTTCTATGTTTGGTATAGAAGTAAGAAAAGAATAAAAAATCAGAGAAAGGGCTAAATTTCAGCACTGTCATTAATTATTATTATATACTCGAGTGACGCCTCAAAAAATAGGATATGACCTATACAGTGTTCACGGGTACGTCAACGGCCCCCGCCGATCGGGGCTTGAAGAAATAGAGGGGCTGCATGATGCTTCCACGCAGAGCTGACACCGACCCGCACATTAGTACTGTTAGACCGCTTAGAGGATCTAAGCCTGCCCAGGCAAAGTGGTGCGAGTCGGGCCGTCCATGCTTATAAACCGTATTGGTTTTATTGGGCGGCAGTACTTGAGATGTCATTTCATTTCCGTGTCGGGTAAAAGTCCCACAAAATTGAAAGCACCGTCTCCAAAATGACCTTTACAGTGTTGACGGGGACACAAAACTTCAAATCAAACAAACAAACACGGGTTCGTCAAACCTCAAATCAAACAAACAAGTCAAAAATAGGATAGCAGCCGTCTCAAATTCATTCATATTCGATAGAAACCTCAAAAAAAGTGGAAGAATCGTTCATACTGGAGAGAACCCTAAAATAAAATTAAGTTCATTCATGTGGTAGAAAAACCTTATAAAATGTCTGCGGAAAACATAAACGTTACTAGAGACAAGTCAGACGGATATGCGTCTTCTTGGTGATCAGGAGGTCGCGGGTTCGGTACCTGCTGGGTCGGCATCATTCTTTCATGGAGATTAATCATGAAATATTTTCTCTGGTCAATTTCTTCTTTCCATCACACAAACACGCCTATATAATTTTGACTTAACATGCTTAAACCCCAATTTTATATCAACTCGGGTTTATACATTATTAATGACAGATTCTATCTGTCTATTCTTGCTGTGCTACACGTTTAAAGTAATTCAGGCTTCAGTTCTTCCGGCTTTGACGGCTATGAGTCCGCACAGAATGTAGTCCGGTTTGGCCCAGTAATCGAAACTGCACAAGCGTATTAGTTATCCTGTAAGCGTAATACAAACTTTTGAAGCAGACGACTTGACGATTTTATCTTACGATTCAGCTGCATCATGCGACGGGTTTGGCGACAACTGTAGTTGAAAAAGTTCCATGAAAGATCAGACGACACATGCCTTTCGTAAAACGAACAATGAATGTGTTAGTTATCTTAAAGGCGCCATACAAATCATGAAGCAGGCGAATTTACATTTTTATCTTATTTTTCAGTGATTGGATTTCATTTGAATCAGCTGTCTGAGATGAATCGCAAGAAATATGAAGTTTGTGTCGAATTTTAAGAGAAAAAAAAGTGGAAAAAAGAGATGAAATGGCCTCTGCAACATTTCAAAATGGCCAGGTTGAGATTTTACCCCTTCCACCGACGAGTTTCTCAAGTTCACTCTTCAGTCACTGAATTTGTACGCGTCCATTCTACACATGTAAACTGGGTGTCTAGTCAGCAGTCGTCAACTGCATATCAAACCATGTAGAACAGAATGCGATGTATCATTATGAGCCATCTCACCAGGTTCTACAATATTTGCATCTGTAGGTATCTGCACTTGGCTATAAAGGGCTGAAAGGGTACAAACTCATAACACTTACATGACCTAATTAAATGTGTAGTACGTGACGTTAGAAACTTCACCGTACGGTAGCAAGCCAGCAATAATATACACTCCTAACAGTTATCACTGTCCAATTCTGTTGTAGGTCTGAATAACTGAATATGTAAGCACAATGTTGTGATAAATAATAAAAGTCACATGCCGCAAAACTTCAAACATCGCACAAAAAGTGTTTTCCTTTATTGTAGCGCACGACATAAGGCAGGTTCTTGACTGAGCCGCGAAACACATCTCAGTCAACAAGTGTAAGCTTTTACACGAAAGTTGCGTCTACGCTTTGTGTTGTCATAAAATTGGCAACTATCCCAGCAGGCACATGACGTAAAAGTGACGTCACATCAACGTCGGTGCAACGTCATGACGTTGCATCGACGTTGATTTGACGTTGCCCTAGCGACCTGTGCCTGCTGGGTAGTCATTTGCATGTTGTAGTATCCATAATGTGCAAGTAAAATGATGATGAAAGTGTATAACAGCCGATTCACCTCAGTTTTGTGAACCAAACTAAAAATCAGCACTCCAGCACCATTGTCCTTACCACTGAAGAAAGTGAATCTGAATTTTTCACAGAATCTGTCATTTTAGTGCCTTTTGGCGCTTTGATTTTTCTTATTGCTCTAAAATATAGAATATTTAAGCTAGCCACACCCATTCCTGTCTTTGAGCCAATCAGATTACTAAATGCAATTTATTCCTACAAATTCATAAATTAATTGTCAAACAGTGTAGATCCTGATCAGATGAAGCCATCTGATCTGGATCTACACTGTTTGCAAAAGTAGGGGTGGTCGTGAAAAAAGGATAAGGGTTAAAATGGCCTAAAAGTGTCGACTGGGCCATTTTAACTCGAAACAAACAAACAAAACAGGAGACATAAACAGTTTCAGCAGGATAAAATCTTTTCCGTCTCAGATTCGTTCAGGCTTGAGAGAGAGAAAAAAAATTATTTCTCCGTCTCGCATTCGTTCTCACTAGTGAATTACCCGAACAATAAAGTGATTCGTTCACATTGGAGAGAAACCTTAACAAATCAGATCGCAGCTGATGCAAATCTTCGTCTTAACCCTTATCTTGCTGAATATTCATTTAAGCCACACCCATTTCTGTCTATCAACCAATCAAATTACTTGATGTAATTTATTGCTACAAATTCATAAATTGAATGCCAAACAGTGTAGATCCTGATCAGATGGCTTCTTCAGAAGCCATCAGATCTGGATCTAAACTGTTTGCAAAGATAGAGGTTGTCGTGAACAGCAAGATAAGGGTTATATTCGTTGACAAATAAGATTGTTGCGAGAGAAAAACCTAAAAATAAGACTGCGACCGGTTGTAGCCGGTGAAAAACCCTCCGTCTTAGATTCTTTCACATTGGGAAGAAACCCTAAAAGCTACTACAAATCACCGTCTAGATGTCATGCCGTAGTACTAGAAAGAGTGAGTGTTTGAGTTTTACGTCCTACCAACAGCTAAGGTCATACGGAGACGGGACCTCGGTTTAAAGACTCACCCGAAAGTCTAGTACTATAAAGAAATGTGTTCTTTAAACATAACGTTCCCTTGAAGCACCGAGAAGCCTCCGTGGTGCAGTGGTTACGCTACTCGCCTTGTAAACCAGGGATCGCAGGATCGATCCCGGGCTTCTCCAGACTTTCGGATGAGTCTTTAAACCGAGGTCCCGTCTCCGTATGACCTTAGCTGTTGGTGGGACGTAAAACTAAAAATCACTCACTCACCCCTTGAAGCACCGACTACCACACAGTCTGAAAAAACTGTTGAGTTTATAATTTCAAAATTCCACAGTGGAATTTATGATCCCTAAGGACTAGAAAATATAACAGACACTATGCTGAAGTGTAGGGAGATTTTTTACGGTTTCTTTAATACCACTGAGTAAGACTGACACGATTAATCGTATAATCGATTAATCGATCGATAACTTCAACAAAAGTGATTATATTTCTGATTTGCTTTTAAACGATTACTTGATAGGTACAATTTACTACCCAAAGTTATGCCTAAAATAGCTGGATGAGTGGTAAACAGTGCAGACCCTGATGAGACGCCGCATTCTGCGGCGTCTCATCTGGGTCTACACTGTTTGCTCAGGCCTGTCTGTTCAAATATACATATGGTAAAGTGCAACATATGGTAAGAGTCATGCTCAGAAGAAAGCCAGACAGGTAAAATTATGACAAAAACCTTAGCGATTACTAATCGATTATCGATCGCAATAACAGGACTGATGATCGATTATCTTTCCACTTCCGATTAGCCAGCCCTACCACTGAGATATATTCTGTAAAAAGGTAATCCCTCGGAAGGACGTACTACAACAAAGAACTCGGCAGTGCCCAAGCCTTTGAGCCCAGTCCATGCTTTACAGATCGGCCTATTTACACTGCCTTCTTGCACCACAGCGACATAACGCGGCTATAAATAACATTTACCATCACGAACTTAGTGCAGAATTATTATGTTACGCATTTCTTTTGTGAACTTCCAATTTTGGTCAGGTTTCGTACTGATGTCTGATTTTGGAAACGTAAACAGTTTCTTTTAAAAATTTGAAACATCGAATGGTACTTGATAATACCACCGGTGTATAGGTATCTGCCAACATTTCATAAATGAATTTGCAGAACTGCTTTCCTAAATTTTGAGATCTTTTTAGAAATGCTTTCTGTATGTATTGTCCTGATTTTCTCATAGAATCTGTCATTTCAGTGCCTTTGGCGCTTTGATTCTCTTTCTTTCCTGTTCCTCTCTTTTATCTCCCCCACTATCTCTTTAATCTCTTTTCTCCCTTTCTCTGGGAGACGACACAAAATTACCCACAAGGGTTGACATGTCGTTTAGCCTCAATAAATCAATCAGTCATATTAGAGGGAGGTCGGATAAAGCTCAGTCCCCGATCAGATTATTCGTTAACAAGTTCATGTAATAAAACGGGTTTACATGGGTATACATTATTGTTCATATTTCTTTTCCTAGACATAGATTGATCGCCCCCGCCCATCGGGGCTTGGAGAAATAGATGGGCTGCATGCTTCCACGCAGAGCTGAAGCCGACCACACACGAGTACTGGTAAACCGCTTAGTGGATCCAAGCCTGCCCAGGCAAAGCGGTGGGAGTCGGAGCGTCCATGCTTATAAACCCTATTGGGTTTCATTGGGCCATAGGGCTTGGGATGTCATTTCATCTCCATGTCGGGTAAAAGTCCCACAAAATTGGAAGCGGCGTCTCCAAAATAACCTATACAGTGTTGATGGGGACTTTAAACCTCAATCAAATAAACAAACAAACAAACAAAATACATAGACTGTGGGTACTCGTTAGAACCACCTCACTTAGGCGGTTCTAACGAGCACCCACAGCCTTTGTTTGAATAAATACAGTAAAATTCCGGTATTAAGACCATCTAAAACCAGTACTTATTCTGTTTTAAAAAGCTTATTTTAGAAGGGGGTAGCTATTCTTTATTCGTGTATTCTGCACACAATTTCCTCTGGTCAGGGACCACCTTTGGGACTGTTCAAAAGACCACCTTTGGGACTGTTCAAAAGTGGTCTTAAAGACCACTTTTGAACAGTCCCAAAGGTGGTCTTAATATAGGAATTTTACCGTATAACAATTTTTCAACGGAAAACGTTTGGAAGATATGAAAGCATGTTCTGTGCCACACGGATATGTTACTGCAAACGGATCGTGTAGCTGGAAGTTGTCAAGTCCGCCTAAGCAGATGTCCTGTCAGGCTCTGGAGCTCCTCAAGACACGACCCGTGGTTCAGTCCTCTTTCTCTTCTTTATCAAAGACCTGTCAGAGGCATTTCAAGCATCGATGTAAGTCAAACGCGTCGAACCATCAACAGTCCCCAAGATGTTGATACCCAGCAGGCACTCAACGTTGAGCTAACGTTGAAACAACGTTGAAAACGTTGTTTCAACGTTAGTTCAACGTTGAGTCAACGTTTTGTGCCTGCCGGGTAGTTATACCGGTCTGGCGCCTCTTATCATATAACAGAAAGTCCATGATAGGCAAATTTCACTGAACCGAATGTTTATGGGTATCTCGTGGCGCCATAGTTCGAGCCTCGCTCGATTCAGATGTGAGACGCCAAGTTCTGCAACGGAAGGTCACGTGGCTTTTCTCCGTGAGTGAGTGAGTGTTTGAGTTTTACGTCCCACCAACAGCTAAGGTCATACGGAGACGGGACCTCGGTTTAAAGACTCATCCGAAAGTCTGGAGAATCCCGGCTTTTCTCCGTGCACACTGGTTTTCGTCCACCTCTGATTTTACGATCTGCTCGAGATAAGCGACATAATCTTCAAGGGGCAGTGAAAAATCCTGACGACAGAGAATAATAGTTATTTAAAAGCGTCACACTAAACAACTGACTGTCTTAAAGGGGAAATAATGTTTGTTTGTTTTGGAGTTTAACGGTCCAGTCAACACTATTTTAGGTCATTTTTGAGCCGGTCAGTTTACCTATCCACACTTTTCCTGAGAAGGCTTATACGTAAGCGGTTAACCAGTACAGTGCACATTATTTCGCCAGAAACTGACAACTGCCATTCTTGAACAATTCTTTTTGAAAAGATCAATAAGATTAGCATGTGCATGAGCAGATTGTGCCTTACTACTCCCTTAACACTTCCACTGCTAACAGACTAAATTCAAAGCAATTACGGCAGTGGTGGGTCATAGGCTGGAAATCGTCCTGGATTTGGTCTTTGACTGATTCGCATCACGAAAACACGCCTATATGATTTTCATCAGTTTGAGCCAAACTTTAAAATAGTAAAACAGGGATCTACAGGGGTAAACATTATTTTATTTTTCGTTTCTGCCCTAAAATATAAATTGTGGGTACTCGTTAGAACCGCCTCATCCACAATCTATAGTTTGAGAAGAAATAAGAAAAAAATATTACACTTTTTTTATCTTAAAATTTTCGTTTTCTGGACGGTCCGACTCACACCACTTTGCCGGGCACGCTTAGACCGTCTAAGCGGTTAACCAGTACTAATGTATAGTCAGTTTCAGCCGCACTCTGCGTGGAAGCATAGTGCAGCCCAGTCTATTACTTCAAGCCCCGGTGGGCGGGGGTAGTAACTGGACTGTTTCCTTAACCCTTAATTTAAGCAAAAAGTATAGATCCTGATCAGACACCACGTTCTGTGGCGTCTGATCAGGGTCTACACTGTTTTCCCGTGTCCCAACACATGCACTTCTTTACACAGCGCTCTGACGTCACAGGGGTAATATATGCAGCACGGCTAAAATAACCGTTACCTGTCAGTGATAGTCATGTGGGTATCAGCAACGTAAAGCTACTGCGCTTAACAGCTTTGAGTCGACTGATAATCGACCAAAACAACAATCGTCTGAAAAACGAGCTCAGGAGTTTTCCAGAGCTACGAATACATTCGTTTACTATAAGTAAAACGGATCTGTGAAAGAGTAGTTGAAATTAAAATTTAGAAAAAAAAAAAAAAAAAAAAAAGGATCAAGTCCGACTATATTAGACGGGCTACCAACCGATGCCTATTCACGGGCGCTATCCCACTACTGCTCGACACGGGAACTTTTGCCTGCTGTGTTTCCACCCTGGGCCGATACGTCCCTCCTTAGACAACCTGGACCTCCTAGGCTCCCCCGAGAGGACCATATTGATGCCGAGCTTAGTGCGGACGCCCGATCGACATAGCACACCGGAGGGCAGAACCCCCGACCTCAAGCCGTCCCAGACCCTGACCTCCAAGTAGCTGGATTACAGGAGCGCGCCACAACTCCCAGTCGACAACGGGAGCATATTTTAACAATGGTATCAATTGACATTGAATTTCACCGGCATATTTTTTTTTTCAGAATATGGAAGAAATATGTGTCGTTACAGATATAGATCTACTATTTCAGTGGCTATTTCCTGATAATTTTATGCGAAATAATGAAAAAGAAAAAATCTGACCATCAATGTTATGGTAGCATTACACTAAACACTGGGAGGTACCGGGTTTGATCACTTTGGGACAGAGCTTTTAGTTGCGTTCTAAATACCAGACTTACTTCCATTGGATATATATCCCATGTTTTATTTCAATGTGAGAAAATGATAGGTATAAGGGACTAAAATGATGCATGTTTTATAAATATATTTGCAAGCTCAAAGAAATTTTTGCTGATTTTATATGGTCACCCCTCCTTTGAAAATGTTGGTTTTATTTACTCCGTTCTCCGTAAATAACCACAGGAAACCAGTCAATTGTGAAGGGGAAATACTCTTACATCGATCAAGACGATATTATCGATGAAGTGGTCTTTCTTGGTCTTGTTGAGAATGGCAAAAGGGTGTAGATCCAGATCAGACACCGCACAATTTGTTGAAAATGTCTGATTTTTGCAAAACTTACAACAATATAAGCACACACTCCTAAGCCTTTAAATGAATTTGTCCAAAGTATCAAGTGGTATTGTACGAAATCTAGGTAACAGTTTTTTACTCGGCCCCCGCCCATAGGGGCTTGAAGAAATATATGGGCTGCATGATGCTTCCACGCAGAGCTGAATCCGGCCCGGACACTAGTACTGGTAAACCGCTAAGAGGGTCTAAGCCTGTCCAGGAACCGCGGTCCATGCTAATAAACCCTATTGGTTTCATTGGGTGACAGGGCTTGAGATGTCATTTCATCTCAATATCGGGTATCTTTCTCCCCGCCCATCGGGGCTTGAAGAAATGCTTCCACGCAGAGCTGTAACCGACCGCACACGAGTACTGGTAAACTGCTTAGTGTATCTAAGCCTGCCCAGGCAAAGAGTTGCGAGTCGGCCCGTACATGCTTATAAACCCTATCGGTTTCATTCGGCGGCTTTAGAAGCCTCCGTGGTGTAGTGGTTACGCTACTCGCTACTCGCCGTGTAAACCAGGGATCGCAGGATCGATTCCGGGCTTCTCCAGACTTTCGGATGAGTCTTTAAACCGAGGTCCCGTCTCCGTATGACCATAGCTGTTGGTGGGACGTAAAACTCAAACACTCACTCTCACTCACTTATTCGGCGGCAGGGCTTGAGATGCAATTTAATCTCAATGTCGGGTAAAGTCCCATGAAATTGGTAGCAACGTCTCCAAAATGACCTTTTACAGTGTATTAAACAAACAAACAAACAAACAAACAAATCACTGAGGTATGCCCTGTGTTTTGATGCTTCTCTTCGACGAGTCCCTGGATTTCTTCGTCATTCTCGACCCTTTTATTGACCTTTGACCTCTAAGTACGACTTTGACCTTGATGGTACTCACCTGGCTTTTGCAAGCGACCCAGCATCTCATTATGCTGAACATTTCTGCCATGTAATTTCAAAATCCACCCAGAAATAAGGAAGTTATTGGCCGTGTTTAAGTTAGACCCATTTATTGACCTTTGATCTCTTAGTACGACTTTGACCTTGAAGGTACTGACCTGAGTTTGGCGAGCGACATATCGTCTCATTATCGTAAAATACATCAAGAAATAGGACAGTTATTGACCGTGTTAACGTTTTGGACCTTTAATTTTTTATTTACCTAAGACCTCTAAGTACGACCTTGACCATGGCAGTACTCACCTGGGTTTTGCGCGCTACACATCGTCTCATGATGGTGAACATTTCTGCTAAGTAATTTCTAAATCCATTCAGAAATAAAAAAGTTATTGATTGCGTTTAAGTTTCGGGCTATTTTTTACCTTTGACCTCTAAGTACAACCTTGACCTTGGAGGTATGTACCTTGGTTTTCGAATTATCACCAAGTATCGTGACGCGCACCGCTAATCTTTCAACCAATAACAGTAGTCATTAGACCAGTAAGTGGCAACTTAACGATATTTGTAATTAAAAAGTAATATCATAAACCTATGAACAGTGAATCAAAATAATTCAGATAAAATTCGTTAAAATAATTAAGACTCCAGGTCTCAAGACTACACTGCTTGCTTTTTTAAAAGAATCACCGATATACCATCATCACGATAAAATGTTGTTGTAATAAATACCCATATAAACCCCACTTTAAAAAGAGAAACGTTGGGTTTACGGGGGTATACATTATTTTCTTTATTTTCAGCTCCAATACATAGGTTGTGGGTAGTCGTTAGAACCGCTACAATGGGGCGGTTCTAACGAGCACCCTCAGCCCATATTTTGGAGGAAAAATGTCACAAATTTTCATTATAACAAGATTTATTTGTGAAACATGAACCTGGGCAAGGTCAACTATTTCTTCAAAGTTGGTCTTAGGTCAAGGCCACGGGTCATTTTTGTACGAGTAGAAAGCCCTTGGCACAAGGAGCCTACATGCCAAATATGAAGGCTGTATTTTAAACGAAGTTTTAACCATTTTTTAAGTAGGTGACACGTCAAGGTCAAAGTCACAGGTCAATTCTTTTAATGGGCGTGAAAACTTTGTCACAATGATTTTCTCATAGAATCTGTCATTTCAGTGCCTTTGGCACTTTGATTCTCTTTCTTTCCTGTCCCTCTCTTATATCTCCTCCACTATCCAATCTCTTTCCTCCCTTTCTCTGGGAGACGACACAAAATGACCCACAAGGGTTGACATGTCGTTAAACCTCAATAAATCAATCAGTCATATTAGAGGGAGGTCGGATAAAGCTCAGTCCCCGATCAGATTATTCGTTAACAAGTCCGTGTAATGAAACTGCGGTTTACATGGGTATACATTATTGTTCATATTTCTTTTCCTAGACATAGGCTGATCGCTCCCGCCCATTGGGGCTTGGAGAAATAGATGGGCTGCATGCTTC
Source organism: Lucinisca nassula (assembly GCA_963580285.1). Lineage (NCBI taxonomy): Eukaryota > Metazoa > Mollusca > Bivalvia > Lucinida > Lucinidae > Lucinisca > Lucinisca nassula. The sequence continues at coordinate 89,961,276 of OY757015.1, read as the reverse complement.
CACGCAGAGCTGAAGCCGACCACACACGAGTACTGGTAAACCGCTTAGTGGATCCAAGCCTGTCAAGGCAAAGCGGTGCGAGTTGGACCGTCCATGCTTATAAACTCTATCGGGTTTCATTGGGCTATAGGGCTCGGGATGTCATTTCATCTCAATGTCGGGTAAAAGTCCCACAAAATTGGAAGCGGCGTCTCCAAAATAACCTATACAGTGTTGATGGGGACTTTAAACCTCAATCAAATAAACAAACAAACAAACAAAATACATAGACTGTGGGTACTCGTTAGAACCACCTCACTTAGTCGGTTCTAACGAGCACCCACAGCCTTTGTTTGAATAAATACAGTAAAATTCCGCTATTAAGACCACCTAAAACCAGTACTAATTCTGTTTTAAAAAGCTTATTTAGAATGGGGTAGTTATTCTTTCTTCGTGTATTCTGCACACAATGTCCTCTGGTCAGGGACCAGCTTTGACACCTCATAAAGACCACTTTTGAACAGTCCCAAAGGTGGTCGTAATATAGGAATTCTACTGTATAACAATTTTTCAACGGAAAACGTTTGGAGGATATGAAAGCATGTTCTGTGCCACACGGATATGTTACTGCAAACGGATCGTGTAGCTGAAAGTTGTCATGTCCGCCTAAGCAGATGTCCTGTCAGGCTCTGGAGCTCCTCAAGACACGACCCGTGGTTCAGTATTCTTTCTCTTCTTTATCAAAGACCTGTCAGAAGCATTTCAAGCATCGATGTAAGTCAAACGCGTCGAACCATCAACAGTCCCCAAGATGCTGATACCCAGCAGGCACTCAACGTTGAGCTAACGTTGAAACAACGTTGAAAACGTTGTTTCAACGTTAGTTCAACGTTGAGTCAACGTTTTGTGCCTGCCGGGTAGTTATACCGGTCTGGCGCCTCTTATCATATAACAGAAAGTCCATGGTAAGCAAATTTCACTGAACCGAATGTTTATGGGTATCTCGTGGCGCCATAGTTCGAGCCTCGCTCGATTCAGATGTGAGACGCCAAGTTCTGCAACGGAAGGTCATGTGTTTTTTCTCTACTCCGTGCACACTGGTTTTCGTCCACCTCTGATTTTACGATCTGCTCGAGATAAGCGACATAATCTTGAAAGGGTAGTGAAAAATCGTGACGACAGAGAATAATAGTTATTTAAAAGCGTCACACTAAACAACTGACTGCCTTAAAGGGGAAATAATGTTTGTTTGTTTTGGAGTTTAACGGTCCAGTCAACACTATTTTAGGTCATTTTTGAGCCGGTCAGTTTACCTATCCATATGTTTCCTGAGAAGGCTTATACGTAAGCGGTTAACAAGTACAGTGCACATTGTTTCGCCAGAAACTGACAACTGCCATTCTTGAACAATTCTTTTTGAATAGATCAATAAGATTAGCATGTGCATGAGCAGATTGTGCCTTACTACTCCCTTAACACTTTCACTGCTAACAGACTAAATTCAAAGCAATTATGGCACTGGTGGGTCATAGGCTGGAAATCGTCCTGAACTTGGTCTTTGACTGATTCGCATCACGAAAACACGCCTATATGATTTTCATCCGTTTGAACCAAACTTTAAAATAGTAAAACAGGGATTTACAGGGGTAAACATTATTTTTTCTCATTTCTGCCCTAAAATATAAATTGTGGGTACTCGTTAGAACCGCCTCGATGAGGCGGTTCTAAAGTGTACCCTCAATCAATATTTTGAGCAGAAATAAGAAAAAAAAACATTACAATTTTTTATCTTAAAATTTTCGTTTTCTGGACGGTCTGACTCACACCACTTTGCCGGGCACGCTTAGACCGTCTAAGCGGTTAACCAGTACTAGCGTATAGTCAGTTTCAGCCGCACTCTGCGTGGAAGCATAGTGCAGCCCAATCTATTTCTTGGACTGTTTCCTTAACCCTTAATTTAAGCAAAAAGTATAGATCCTGATCAGACACCACGTTATATGGCGTCTGATCAGGGTCTACACTGTTTTCCCGTGTCCCAACACATGCACTTCTTTACAAAGCGCTCTGACGTCACAGGGGTAATATATGCAGCACGGCTAAAATAACCGTTACCTGGCAGTGATAGTCATGTGGGTATCAGCAACGTAAAGCTACTGCGCTTAACAGCTTTGAGTCGACTGATAATCGACCGAAACAACAATCGTCTGAATAACGAGCTCAGGAGTTTTCCAGAGCTACGAATACATTCGTTTACTATAAGTAAAACGGATCTGTGAAAGAGTAGTTGAAATTAAAATTTAGAAAACAAGATGTGTTTGTGAAACACTGATGCCCCCGGACAGCGCCAATGTTAATGTTTTTAAAAATTTTTAAAAAAAATAGGTCAAAGGTCAAGGTCAAGGTCACGAAATCAAAAATTATGGTACCACTGGAAAGGTCTTGTGATAAGGTATACACATGTGAAATATGAAAGCTCTATCCATTACCATTCAAAAGTTATGCCCAATGTTAAAGTTTTTGCAGACGGACAAACGGACAAACAGACGGACAGACCAAAAACTATATGCCCCCGAATCTCTTAGATTCCGGGGGCATAAAAAAAGGATCAAGTCCGACTATATTAGACGGGCTACCAACCGATGCCTATTCACGGGCGCTATCCCACTACTGCTCGACACGGGAACTTTTGCCTGCTGTGTTACCACCCTGGGCCGATACGTCCCTCCTTAGACAACCTGGATCTCCTAGGCTCCCCCGAGAGAACCATATTGATGCCGAGCTTAGTGCGGACGCCCGATCGACATAGCACACCGGAGGGCAGAACCCCCGACCTCAAGCCGTCCCAGACCCTGACCTCCAAGTAGCTGGATTACAGGAGCGCGCCACAACTCCCAGTCGACAACGGGAGCATATTTTAACAATGGTATCAATTGACATTGAATTTCACCGGCATATTTTTTTTCAGAATATGGAAGAAATATGTGTCGTTTCAGATATAGATCTACTATTTCAGTGGCTATTTCCTGATAATTTTATGCGAAATAATGAAAAAGAAAAAATCTGACCATCAATGGTATGGTAGCATTACACTAAATACTGGGAGGTACCGGGTTTTATCACTTTGGGACAGAGCTTTTAGTTGCGTTCTAAATACCAGACTTACTTCCATTGGATATATATCCCATGTTTTATTTCAATGTGAGAAAATGATAGGTATAAGGGACTAAAATGATGCATGTTTTATAAATATATTTGCAAGCTCAAAGAAATTTTTGCTGATTTTATATGGTCACCCCTCCTTTGAAAATGTTGGTTTTATTTACTCCGTTCTAGCAGGTACATGTAAACAAACATGGTTGACTGTAACTTGAAAATGGGCCGGTCAACATGTGGATTTTTTCTCATTAACTTGTTGGGCTAGGATGGCTCTATAAACAAGAAAGGTTTGAAAGGTTTTGTATGTGTAGTTTTTGTGGGAGCAGGTAGAAGGTTACTATTGTCGCCTATGGAAAACATTTAGTGGAAAGCTCCCTTATGTAAATATCAACGGAAATGATGCACAAATATACTGTATCTCTGTTTTTTTCTTTCACGTTGCACATATTTGAATGGTATCGGTAAATAACCACAGGAAACCAGTCAATTGTGAAGGGGAAATACTCTTACATCGATCAAGACGATATTATCGATGAAGTGGTCTTTCTTGGTCTTGTTGAGAATGGCAAAAAGGTGTAGATCCAGATCAGACACCGCACAATTTGTTGAAAATGTCTGATTTTTGCAAAACTTACAACAATATAAGCACACACTCCTAAGCCTTTAAATGAATTTGTCCAAAGTATCAAGTGGTATTGTACGAAATCTAGGTAACAGTTTTTTACTCGGCCCCCGCCCATAGGGGCTTGAAGAAATATATGGGCTGCATGATGCTTCCACGCAGAGCTGAATCCGGCCCGGACACTAGTACTGGTAAACCGCTAAGAGGGTCTAAGCCTGTCCAGGAACCGCGGTCCATGCTAATAAACCCTATTGGTTTCATTGGGTGACAGGGCTTGAGATGTCATTTCATCTCAATATCGGGTAAAAGTCCCACAAAATTGGAAGCAAAATGACCTTTACAGTGTTGACGGGGACGTTAAACCTCAAATCAAACAAACAAACAAAACAGTTATTTACTAACAATGACCTCTATCTTTCTCCCCGCCCATCGGGGCTTGAAGAAATGCTTCCACGCAGAGCTGTAACCGACCGCACACGAGTACTGGTAAACTGCTTAGTGTATCTAAGCCTGCCCAGGCAAAGAGTTGCGAGTCGGCCCGTACATGCTTATAAACCCTATCGGTTTCATTCGGCGGCTTTAGAAGCCTCCGTGGTGTAGTGGTTACGCTACTCGCCGTGTAAACCAGGGATCGCAGGATCGATTCCGGGCTTCTCCAGAATTTCGGATGAGTCTTTAAACCGAGGTCCCGTCTCCGTATGACCATAGCTGTTGGTGGGACGTAAAACTCAAACACTCACTCTCACTCAATTATTCGGCGGCAGGGCTTGAGATGCAATTTAATCTCATTGTCGGGTAAAGTCCCATGAAATTGGTAGCAACGTCTCCAAAATGACCTTTTACAGTGTTGACGGGGACGTTAACCCCATATTAAATAAACAAACAAACAAACAAATCACTGAGTTATGCCCTGTGTTTTGAAGCTTCTCTTCGACGAGTCCCTGGATTTCTTCGTCATTCTCGACCCTTTTATTGACCTTTGACCTCTAAGTACGACTTTGACCTTGATGGTACTCACCTGGCTTTTGCAAGCGACCCAGCATCTCATTATGCTGAACATTTCTGCCATGTAATTTCAAAATCCACCCAGAAATAAGGACGTTATTGGTCGTGTTTAAGTTAGACCCATTTATTGACCTTTGATCTCTTAGTACGACTTTGACCTTGCATTGAAGGTACTGACCTGAGTTTGGCGAGCGACATATCGTCTCATTATCGTAAAATACATCAAGAAATAGGACAGTTATTGACCGTGTTAACGTTTTGGACCTTTAATTTTTTATTTACCTAAGACCTCTAAGTACGACCTTGACCATGGCAGTACCGACCTGGGTTTTGCGCGCTACACATCGTCTCATGATGGTGAACATTTCTGCTAAGTAATTTCTAAATCCATTCAGAAATAAGAAAGTTATTGACTGCGTTTAAGTTTCGGGCTATTTTTAGCTCGTCTGTTTTTTTGAAAAAAAACTTTCGAGCTATTGTCATCACTCCGGCGTCTGCGTAGTCGTCCTGCGTCGTCCTGCGTCGTTCCAAAAAAACTTAACCTTGGCTATAACTTAAAAAGTATTAGACCTAGCCTCATGAAACTTCATACACACACTCATCATCACAAGAGCTACATTTTGACCAAGGACCATAACAACATTGTTGATTTTGGCTGAATTATCTCCCCTTTTCCAATTTTTTTCTGAAACACATTTTTTGCTCTCATTTTAATACTATTCACAACAGAGCCTTCAAACTTCACATGAATGTTCCTTGGGACAAGACCTTTTCAGTGATACCACACTTTTTGATCTGTGACCTTGACCTTTGAACTTTGACCTATTTTTCGAAAATTTAACCGAAAACCTTAACCTTGACCATATTTCCAAAAGTATTTGGCCTACCTTCATGAAACTTCATACACATACTCACCATCACAAGAGCTACATTCCCTACAAGTTTTATAACTCCATCTTGCAATTTGATTGAATTATCTCCCCTTTTCTCTCCGTTTTTTTTTTAATTGTTTTTGTCTCTTATTTCAATACTATTCACAACAGAGCCTTCCAACTTCACATGAATGTTCCTTGGGACAAGACCTTTTCAGTCATACCACGCTTTTTGACCTGTGACCTTGACCTTTGAACTTTGACGTATTTTTCGAAAATTTAACCGAAAACCTTAACCTTGACCATATTTCCAAAAGTATTTGGCCTACCTTCATGAAACTTCATACACATACTCACCATCACAAGAGCTACATTCCCTACAAGTTTTATAACTCCATCTTGCAATTTGATTGAATTATCTCCCCTTTTCTCTCCATTTTTTTTAAATTGTTTTTGTCTCTTATTTCAATACTATTCACAACAGAGCCTTCCAACTTCACATGAATGTTCCTTGGGACAAGACCTTTTCAGTCATACCACGCTTTTTGACCTGTGACCTTGACCTTTGAACTTTGACCTATTTTTCGAAAAATTAACCAAAAAACTTAACCTTGACCATATTTCCAAAAGTATTTGGCCTACCTTCATGAAACTTCATACACATACTCATCATCACAAGAGCTACAATCCCTACAAGTTTTATAACTCCATCTTGCAATTTGATTTGACTTAGAACTTTTGTTTTCTAAAAGAAACTGCAGACGAGCGTTGGCACCCGCTTGCGGTGCTCTTGTTTACCTTTGACCTCTAAGTACAACCTTGACCTTGGAGGTATGTACCTTGGTTTTCGAATTATCACCAAGTATCGTGACGCGCGCCGCTAATCTTTCAACCAATAACAGTAGTCATTAGACCAGTAAGTGGCAACTTAACGATATTTGTAATTAAAAAGTAATATCATAAACCTATGAACAGTGTATCAAAAAAAAATTCAGATAAAATTCGTTAAAATAATTAAGACTCCTGGTCTCAAGACTACACTGCTTGCTTTTTTAAAAGAATCACCGATATACCATCATCACGATCAAATGTCCTTGTAATAAATACCCATATAAACCCCACTTTAAAAAGAGAAACGTTGGGTTTACGGGGGTATACATTATTTTCTTTATTTTCAGCTCCAATACATAGGTTGTGGGTAGTCGTTAGAACCGCTACAATGAGGCGGTTCTAACGAGCACCCTCAGCCCATATTTTGGAGGAAAAATATCACAAATTTTCATTATAACAAGATTTATTTGTGAAACATGAACCTGGGCAAGGTCAACTATTTCTTCAAAGTTGGTCTTAGGTCAAGGCCACGGGTCATTTTTGTACGAGTAGAAAGCCCTTGGCACAAGGAGCCTACATGCCAAATATGAAGGCTGTATTTTAAACGAAGTTTTAACCATTTTTTAAGTAGGTGACACGTCAAGGTCAAAGTCACAGGTCAATTCTTTTAATGGGCGTGAAAACTTTGTCACAATGATTTTCTCATAGAATCTGTCATTTCAGTGCCTTTGGCACTTTGATTCTCTTTCTTTCCTGTCCCTCTCTTATATCTCCTCCACTATCCAATCTCTTTCCTCCCTTTCTCTGGGAGACGACACAAAATGACCCACAAGGGTTGACATGTCGTTAAACCTCAATAAATCAATCAGTCATATTAGAGGGAGGTCGGATAAAGCTCAGTCCCCGATCAGATTATTCGTTAACAAGTCCGTGTAATGAAACTGGGTTTTTTTTTTTTTTTTTTTTTTTTTGGTTTGGGTTTTCCGGCCCTTTCAAGATTATTTCACTCATATCTAGCCGATCGTTAATCAGAGGTGGGCGAAAACCGGAGTACCCGGAGAAAAACCACCGGACCTTCCGTTGCAGAACTTGGCGTCTCACACGTGGCCCGAGCGAGGCTCGAACCTACGGCGGTGAGAGAAACTGGGGTTTACATGGGTATACATTATTGTTCATATTTCTTTTCCTAGACATAGGCTGATCGCCCCCGCCCATCGGGGCTTGGAGAAATAGATGGGCTGCATGCTTCCACGCAGAGCTGAAGCCGACCACACACGAGTACTGGTAAACCGCGTAGTGGATCCAAGCCTGCCAAGGCAAAGCGGTGCGAGTTGGACCGTCCATGCTTATAAACTCTATCGGGTTTCATTGGGCTATAGGGCTCGGGATGTCATTTCATCTCAATGTCGGGTAAAAGTCCCACAAAATTGGAAGCGGCGTCTCCAAAATAACCTATACAGTGTTGATGGGGACTTTAAACCTCAATCAAATAAACAAACAAACAAACAAAATACATAGACTGTGGGTACTCGTTAGAACCACCTCACTTAGGCGGTTCTAACGAGCACCCACAGCCTTTGTTTGAATAAATACAGTAAAATCCGCTATTAAGACCACCTAAAACCAGTAATAATTCTGTTTTAAAAAGCTTATTTAGAAGGGGGTAGTTATTCTTTCTTCGTGTATTCTGCACACAATGTCCTCTGGTCAGGGACCAGCTTTGACACCTCATAAAGACCACTTTTGAACAGTCCCAAAGGTGGTCGTAATATAGGAATTCTACTGTATAACAATTTTTCAACGGAAAACGTTTGGAAGATATGAAAGCATGTTCTGTGCCACACGGATATGCTAATGCAAACGGCTCGTGTAGCTGGAAGCTGTCAAGTCCGCCTAAGCAGATGTCCTGTCAGGCTCTGGAGCTCCTCAAGACACGACCCGTGGTTCAGTCCTCTTTCTCTTCTTTATCAAAGACCTGTCAGAGGCATTTCAAGCATCGATGTAAGTCAAACGCGTCGAACCATCAACAGTCCCCAAGATGCTGATACCCAGCAGGCACTCAACGTTGAGCTAACGTTGAAACAACGTTGAAAACGTTGTTTCAACGTTAGTTCAACGTTGAGTCAACGTTTTGTGCCTGCCGGGTAGTTATACCGGTCTGGCGCCTCTTATCATATAACAGAAAGTCCATGGTAAGCAAATTTCACTGAACCGAATGTTTATGGGTATCTCGTGGCGCCATAGTTCGAGCCTCGCTCGATTCAGATGTGAGACGCCAAGTTCTGCAACGGAAGGTCATGTGTTTTTTCTCTACTCCGTGCACGCTGGTTTTCGTCCACCTCTGATTTTACGATCTGCTCGAGATAAGCGACATAATCTTGAATGGGTAGTGAAAAATCGTGACGACAGAGAATAAAAGTTATTTAAAAGCGTCACACTAAACAACTGACTGCCTTAAAGGGGAAATAATGTTTGTTTGTTTTGGAGTTTAACGGTCCAGTCAACACTATTTTAGGTCATTTTTGAGCCGACCAGTTTACCTATACATATGTTTCCTGAGAAGGCTTATACGTAAGCGGTTAACAAGTACCGTGCACATTGTTTCGCCAGAAACTGACAACTGCCCTTCATGAACAATTCTTTTTGAATAGATCAATAAGATTAGCATGTGCATGAGCAGATTGTGCCTTACTACTCCCTTAACACTTTCACTGCTAACAGACTAAATTCAAAGCAATTATGGCACTGGTGGGTCATAGGCTGGAAATCGTCCTGAACTTGGTCTTTGACTGATTCGCATCACGAAAACACGCCTATATGATTTTCATCCGTTTGAACCAAACTTTAAAATAGTAAAACAGGGATTTACAGGGGTAAACATTATTTTTTCTCATTTCTGCCCTAAAATATAAATTGTGGGTACTCGTTAGAACCGCCTCGATGAGGTGGTTCTAAAGTGTACCCTCAATCAATATTTTGAGCAGAAATAAGAAAAAAAAAAAAACATTACAATTTTTTACCTTAAAATTTTGGTTTTCTGGACGGTCTGACTCACACCACTTTGCCGGGCACGCTTAGACCGTCTAAGCGGTTAACCAGTACTAGTGTATAGTCAGTTTCAGCCGCACTCTGCGTGGAAGCATAGTGCAGCCCAGTCTATTTCTTCAAGCCCCGGTGGGCGGGGGTAGTAACTGGACTGTTTCCTTAACCCTTAATTTAAGCAAAAAGTGTAGATCCTGATCAGACACCACGTTATGTGGCGTCTGATCAGGGTCTACACTGTTTTCCCGTGTCCCAACACATGCACTTCTTTACACAGCGCTCTGACGTCACAGGGGTAATATATGCAGCACGGCTAAAATAACCGTTACCTGTCAGTGATAGTCATGTGGGTATCAGCAACGTAAAGCTACTGCGCTTAACAGCTTTGAGTCGACTGATAATCGACCAAAATAACACTCGTCTGAAAAACGAGCTCAGGAGTTTTCCAGAGCTACGAGTACATTCGTTTACTATAAGTAAAACGGATCTGTGAAAGAGTAGTTGAAATTAAAATTTAGAAAAAAAAAAGGATCAAGTCCGACTATATTAGGCGGGCTACCAACCGATGCCTATTCACGGGCGCTATCCTACTACTGCTCGACACGGGAACTTTTGCCTGCTGTGTTTCCACCCTGGGCCGATACGTCCCTCCTTAGACAACCTGGACCTCCTAGGCTCCCCCGAGAGGACCATATTGATGCCGAGCTTAGTGCGGACGCCCGATCGACATAGCACACCGGAGGGCAGAACCCCCGACCTCAAGCCATCCCAGACCCTGACCTCCAAGTAGCTGGATTACAGGAGCGCGCCACAACTCCCAGTCGACAACGGGAGCATATTTTAACAATGGTATCAAATGACATTGAATTTCACCGGCATATTATTTTTCAGAATATGGAAAAAATATGTGTCGTTACAGATATAGATTTACTATTTCAGTGGCTGTTTCCTGATAATTTTATGCGAAATAATGAAAAAGAAAAAATCTGACCATCAATGTTATGGTAGCATTACACTAAATACTGGGAGGTACCGGGTTTTATCACTTTGGGACAGAGCTTTTAGTTGCGTTCTAAATACCAGACTTACTTCCATTGGATATATATCCCATGTTTTATTTCAATGTGAGAAAATGATAGGTATAAGGGACTAAAATGATGCATGTTTTATAAATATATTTGCAAGCACAAAGAAATTTTTGCTGATTTTATATGGTCACCCCTCCTTTGAAAATGTTGGTTTTATTTACTCCGTTCTAGGAGGTAAACAAACATGGTTGACTGTAACTTGAAAATGGGCTGTCAACATGTGGATTTTTTCTCATTAACTTGTTGGGCTAGGATGGCTCTATAAACAAGAAAGGTTTGAAAGGTTTTGTATGTGTAGTTTTTGTGGGAGCAGGTAGAAGGTTACTATTGTCGCCTATGGAAAACATTTAGTGGAAAGCTCCCTTATATAAATATCAACGGAAATGATGCGCAAATATACTGTATCTCTGTTTTTTCTTTCACGTTGCACATATTTGAATGGTATCGGTAAATAACCACAGGAAACCAGTCAATTGTGAAGGGGAAATACTCTTACATCGATCAAGACGATATTATCGATGAAGTGGTCTTTCTTGGTCTTGTTGAGAATGGCAAAAAGGTGTAGATCCAGATCAGACACCGCACAATTTGTTGAAAATGTCTGATTTTTGCAAAACTTACAACAATATAAGCACACACTCCTAAGCCTTTAAATGAATTTGTCCAAAGTATCAAGTGGTATTGTACGAAATCTAGGTAACAGTTTTTTACTCGGCCCCCGCCCATAGGGGCTTGAAGAAATATATGGGCTGCATGATGCTTCCACGCAGAGCTGAATCCGGCCCGGACACTAGTACTGGCAACCGCTAAGAGGGTCTAAGCCTGTCCAGGAACCGCGGTCCATGCTAATAAACCCTATTGGTTCCATTGGGTGACAGGGCTTGAGATGTCATTTCATCTCAATATCGGGTAAAAGTCCCACAAAATTGGAAGCAAAATGACCTTTACAGTGTTGACGGGGACGTTAAACCTCAAATCAAACAAACAAACAAAACAGTTATTTACTAACAATGACCTCTATCTTTCTCCTCGCCCATCGGGGCTTGAAGAAATGCTTCCACGCAGAGCTGTAACCGACCGCACACGAGTACTGGTAAACTGCTTAGTGTATCTAAGCCTGCCCAGGCAAAGAGTTGCGAGTCGGCCCGTACATGCTTATAAACCCTATCGGTTTCATTCGGCGGCTTTAGAAGCCTCCGTGGTGTAGTGGTTACGCTACTCGCCGTGTAAACCAGGGATCGCAGGATCGATTCCGGGCTTCTCCAGAATTTCGGATGAGTCTTTAAACCGAGGTCCCGTCTCCGTATGACCATAGCTGTTGGTGGGACGTAGAACTCAAACACTCACTCTCACTCACTTATTCGGCGGCAGGGCTTGAGATGCAATTTAATCTCAATGTCGGGTAAAGTCCCATGAAATTGGTAGCAACGTCTCCAAAATGACCTTTTACAGTGTTGACGGGGACGTTAAACCCCATATTAAACAAACAAACAAACAAACAAACAAACAAACAAATCACTGAGGTATGCCCTGTGTTTTGATGCTTCTCTTCGACGAGTCCCTGGATTTCTTCGTCATTCTCGACCCTTTTATTGACCTTTGACCTCTAAGTACGACTTTGACCTTGATGGTACTCACCTGGCTTTTGCAAGCGACCCGGCATCTCATTATGCTGAACATTGCTGCCATGTAATTTCAAAATCCACCCAGAAATAAGGAAGTTATTGGTCGTGTTTAAGTTAGACCCATTTATTGACCTTTGATCTCTTAGTACGACTTTGACCTTGAAGGTACTGACCTGAGTTTGGCGAGCGACATATCGTCTCATTATCGTAAAATACATCAAGAAATAGGACAGTTATTGACCGTGTTAACGTTTTGGACCTTTAATTTTTTATTTACCCAAGACCTCTAAGTACGACCTTGACCATGGCAGTACCGACCTGGGTTTTGCGCGCTACACATCGTCTCATGATGGTGAACATTTTTGCTAAGTAATTTCTAAATCCATTCAGAAATAAGAAAGTTATTGACTGCGTTTAAGTTTCGGGCTATTTTTTACCTTTGACCTCTAAGTACAACCTTGACCTTGGAGGTATGTACCTTGGTTTTCGAATTATCACCAAGTATCGTGACGCGCGCCGCTAATCTTTCAACCAATAACAGTAGTCATTAGACCAGTAAGTGGCAACTTAACGATATTTGTAATTAAAAAGTAATATCATAAACCTAGGAACAGTGAATCAAAATAATTCAGATAAAATTCGTTAAAATAATTAAGACTCCAGGTCTCAAGACTACACTGCTTGCTTTTTTAAAAGAATCACCGATATACCATCATCACGATAAAATGTTCTTGTAATAAATACCCATATAAACCCCACTTTAAAAAGAGAAACGTTGGGTTTACGGGGGTATACATTATTTTCTTTATTTTCAGCTCCAATACATAGGTTGTGGGTAGTCGTTAGAACCGCTACAATGAGGCGGTTCTAACGAGCACCCTCAGCCCATATTTTGGAGGAAAAATATCACAAATTTTCATTATAACAAGATTTATTTGTGAAACATGAACCTGGGCAAGGTCAACTATTTCTTCAAAGTTGGTCTTAGGTCAAGGCCACGGGTCATTTTTGTACGAGTAGAAAGCCCTTGGCACAAGGAGCCTACATGCCAAATATGAAGGCTGTATTTTAAACGAAGTTTTAACCATTTTTTAAGTAGGTGACACGTCAAGGTCAAAGTCACAGGTCAATTCTTTTAATGGGCGTGAAAACTTTGTCACAATGATTTTCTCATAGAATCTGTCATTTCAGTGCCTTTGGCACTTTGATTCTCTTTCTTTCCTGTCCCTCTCTTATATCTCCTCCACTATCCAATCTATTTCCTCCCTTTCTCTGGGAGACGACACAAAATGACCCACAAGGGTTGACATGTCGTTAAACCTCAATAAATCAATCAGTCATATTAGAGGGAGGTCGGATAAAGCTCAGTCCCCGATCAGATTATTCGTTAACAAGTCCGTGTAATGAAACTGGGTTTTTTTTTTTTTTTTTTTTTTTTGGTTTGGGTTTTCCGGCCCTTTCAAGATTATTTCACTCATATCGAGCCGATCGTTAATCAGAGGTGGGCGAAAACCGGAGTACCCGGAGAAAAACCACCGGACCTTCCGTTGCAGAACTTGGCGTCTCACACGTGGCCCGAGCGAGGCTCGAACCTACGGCGGTGAGAGAAACTGGGGTTTACATGGGTATACATTATTGTTCATATTTCTTTTCCTAGACATAGGCTGATCGCCCCCGCCCATCGGGGCTTGGAGAAATAGATGGGCTGCATGCTTCCACGCAGAGCTGAAGCCGACCACACACGAGTACTGGTAAACCGCGTAGTGGATCCAAGCCTGCCAAGGCAAAGCGGTGCGAGTTGGACCGTCCATGCTTATAAACTCTATCGGGTTTCATTGGGCTATAGGGCTCGGGATGTCATTTCATCTCAATGTCGGGTAAAAGTCCCACAAAATTGGAAGCGGCGTCTCCAAAATAACCTATACAGTGTTGATGGGGACTTTAAACCTCAATCAAATAAACAAACAAACAAACAAAATACATAGACTGTGGGTACTCGTTAGAACCACCTCACTTAGGCGGTTCTAACGAGCACCCACAGCCTTTGTTTGAATAAATACAGTAAAATCCGCTATTAAGACCACCTAAAACCAGTAATAATTCTGTTTTAAAAAGCTTATTTAGAAGGGGGTAGTTATTCTTTCTTCGTGTATTCTGCACACAATGTCCTCTGGTCAGGGACCAGCTTTGACACCTCATAAAGACCACTTTTGAACAGTCCCAAAGGTGGTCGTAATATAGGAATTCTACTGTATAACAATTTTTCAACGGAAAACGTTTGGAAGATATGAAAGCATGTTCTGTGCCACACGGATATGCTAATGCAAACGGCTCGTGTAGCTGGAAGTTGTCAAGTCCGCCTAAGCAGATGTCCTGTCAGGCTCTGGAGCCCCTCAAGACACGACCCGTGGTTCAGTCCTCTTTCTCTTCTTTATCAAAGACCTGTCAGAGGCATTTCAAGCATCGATGTAAGTCAAACGCGTCGAACCATCAACAGTCCCCAAGATGCTGATACCCAGCAGGCACTCAACGTTGAGCTAACGTTGAAACAACGTTGAAAACGTTGTTTCAACGTTAGTTCAACGTTGAGTCAACGTTTTGTGCCTGCCGGGTAGTTATACCGGTCTGGCGCCTCTTATCATATAACAGAAAGTCCATGGTAAGCAAATTTCACTGAACCGAATGTTTATGGGTATCTCGTGGCGCCATAGTTCGAGCCTCGCTCGATTCAGATGTGAGACGCCAAGTTCTGCAACGGAAGGTCATGTGTTTTTTCTCTACTCCGTGCACGCTGGTTTTCGTCCACCTCTGATTTTACGATCTGCTCGAGATAAGCGACATAATCTTGAATGGGTAGTGAAAAATCGTGACGACAGAGAATAAAAGTTATTTAAAAGCGTCACACTAAACAACTGACTGCCTTAAAGGGGAAATAATGTTTGTTTGTTTTGGAGTTTAACGGTCCAGTCAACACTATTTTAGGTCATTTTTGAGCCGACCAGTTTACCTATACATATGTTTCCTGAGAAGGCTTATACGTAAGCGGTTAACAAGTACCGTGCACATTGTTTCGCCAGAAACTGACAACTGCCCTTCATGAACAATTCTTTTTGAATAGATCAATAAGATTAGCATGTGCATGAGCAGATTGTGCCTTACTACTCCCTTAACACTTTCACTGCTAACAGACTAAATTCAAAGCAATTATGGCACTGGTGGGTCATAGGCTGGAAATCGTCCTGAACTTGGTCTTTGACTGATTCGCATCACGAAAACACGCCTATATGATTTTCATCCGTTTGAACCAAACTTTAAAATAGTAAAACAGGGATTTACAGGGGTAAACATTATTTTTTCTCATTTCTGCCCTAAAATATAAATTGTGGGTACTCGTTAGAACCGCCTCGATGAGGTGGTTCTAAAGTGTACCCTCAATCAATATTTTGAGCAGAAATAAGAAAAAAAAAAAAACATTACAATTTTTTACCTTAAAATTTTGGTTTTCTGGACGGTCTGACTCACACCACTTTGCCGGGCACGCTTAGACCGTCTAAGCGGTTAACCAGTACTAGTGTATAGTCAGTTTCAGCCGCACTCTGCGTGGAAGCATAGTGCAGCCCAGTCTATTTCTTCAAGCCCCGGTGGGCGGGGGTAGTAACTGGACTGTTTCCTTAACCCTTAATTTAAGCAAAAAGTGTAGATCCTGATCAGACACCACGTTATGTGGCGTCTGATCAGGGTCTACACTGTTTTCCCGTGTCCCAACACATGCACTTCTTTACACAGCGCTCTGACGTCACAGGGGTAATATATGCAGCACGGCTAAAATAACCGTTACCTGTCAGTGATAGTCATGTGGGTATCAGCAACGTAAAGCTACTGCGCTTAACAGCTTTGAGTCGACTGATAATCGACCAAAATAACACTCGTCTGAAAAACGAGCTCAGGAGTTTTCCAGAGCTACGAGTACATTCGTTTACTATAAGTAAAACGGATCTGTGAAAGAGTAGTTGAAATTAAAATTTAGAAAAAAAAAAGGATCAAGTCCGACTATATTAGGCGGGCTACCAACCGATGCCTATTCACGGGCGCTATCCTACTACTGCTCGACACGGGAACTTTTGCCTGCTGTGTTTCCACCCTGGGCCGATACGTCCCTCCTTAGACAACCTGGACCTCCTAGGCTCCCCCGAGAGGACCATATTGATGCCGAGCTTAGTGCGGACGCCCGATCGACATAGCACACCGGAGGGCAGAACCCCCGACCTCAAGCCATCCCAGACCCTGACCTCCAAGTAGCTGGATTACAGGAGCGCGCCACAACTCCCAGTCGACAACGGGAGCATATTTTAACAATGGTATCAAATGACATTGAATTTCACCGGCATATTATTTTTCAGAATATGGAAAAAATATGTGTCGTTACAGATATAGATTTACTATTTCAGTGGCTGTTTCCTGATAATTTTATGCGAAATAATGAAAAAGAAAAAATCTGACCATCAATGTTATGGTAGCATTACACTAAATACTGGGAGGTACCGGGTTTTATCACTTTGGGACAGAGCTTTTAGTTGCGTTCTAAATACCAGACTTACTTCCATTGGATATATATCCCATGTTTTATTTCAATGTGAGAAAATGATAGGTATAAGGGACTAAAATGATGCATGTTTTATAAATATATTTGCAAGCACAAAGAAATTTTTGCTGATTTTATATGGTCACCCCTCCTTTGAAAATGTTGGTTTTATTTACTCCGTTCTAGGAGGTAAACAAACATGGTTGACTGTAACTTGAAAATGGGCTGTCAACATGTGGATTTTTTCTCATTAACTTGTTGGGCTAGGATGGCTCTATAAACAAGAAAGGTTTGAAAGGTTTTGTATGTGTAGTTTTTGTGGGAGCAGGTAGAAGGTTACTATTGTCGCCTATGGAAAACATTTAGTGGAAAGCTCCCTTATATAAATATCAACGGAAATGATGCGCAAATATACTGTATCTCTGTTTTTTCTTTCACGTTGCACATATTTGAATGGTATCGGTAAATAACCACAGGAAACCAGTCAATTGTGAAGGGGAAATACTCTTACATCGATCAAGACGATATTATCGATGAAGTGGTCTTTCTTGGTCTTGTTGAGAATGGCAAAAAGGTGTAGATCCAGATCAGACACCGCACAATTTGTTGAAAATGTCTGATTTTTGCAAAACTTACAACAATATAAGCACACACTCCTAAGCCTTTAAATGAATTTGTCCAAAGTATCAAGTGGTATTGTACGAAATCTAGGTAACAGTTTTTTACTCGGCCCCCGCCCATAGGGGCTTGAAGAAATATATGGGCTGCATGATGCTTCCACGCAGAGCTGAATCCGGCCCGGACACTAGTACTGGCAACCGCTAAGAGGGTCTAAGCCTGTCCAGGAACCGCGGTCCATGCTAATAAACCCTATTGGTTCCATTGGGTGACAGGGCTTGAGATGTCATTTCATCTCAATATCGGGTAAAAGTCCCACAAAATTGGAAGCAAAATGACCTTTACAGTGTTGACGGGGACGTTAAACCTCAAATCAAACAAACAAACAAAACAGTTATTTACTAACAATGACCTCTATCTTTCTCCTCGCCCATCGGGGCTTGAAGAAATGCTTCCACGCAGAGCTGTAACCGACCGCACACGAGTACTGGTAAACTGCTTAGTGTATCTAAGCCTGCCCAGGCAAAGAGTTGCGAGTCGGCCCGTACATGCTTATAAACCCTATCGGTTTCATTCGGCGGCTTTAGAAGCCTCCGTGGTGTAGTGGTTACGCTACTCGCCGTGTAAACCAGGGATCGCAGGATCGATTCCGGGCTTCTCCAGAATTTCGGATGAGTCTTTAAACCGAGGTCCCGTCTCCGTATGACCATAGCTGTTGGTGGGACGTAGAACTCAAACACTCACTCTCACTCACTTATTCGGCGGCAGGGCTTGAGATGCAATTTAATCTCAATGTCGGGTAAAGTCCCATGAAATTGGTAGCAACGTCTCCAAAATGACCTTTTACAGTGTTGACGGGGACGTTAAACCCCATATTAAACAAACAAACAAACAAACAAACAAACAAACAAATCACTGAGGTATGCCCTGTGTTTTGATGCTTCTCTTCGACGAGTCCCTGGATTTCTTCGTCATTCTCGACCCTTTTATTGACCTTTGACCTCTAAGTACGACTTTGACCTTGATGGTACTCACCTGGCTTTTGCAAGCGACCCGGCATCTCATTATGCTGAACATTGCTGCCATGTAATTTCAAAATCCACCCAGAAATAAGGAAGTTATTGGTCGTGTTTAAGTTAGACCCATTTATTGACCTTTGATCTCTTAGTACGACTTTGACCTTGAAGGTACTGACCTGAGTTTGGCGAGCGACATATCGTCTCATTATCGTAAAATACATCAAGAAATAGGACAGTTATTGACCGTGTTAACGTTTTGGACCTTTAATTTTTTATTTACCCAAGACCTCTAAGTACGACCTTGACCATGGCAGTACCGACCTGGGTTTTGCGCGCTACACATCGTCTCATGATGGTGAACATTTTTGCTAAGTAATTTCTAAATCCATTCAGAAATAAGAAAGTTATTGACTGCGTTTAAGTTTCGGGCTATTTTTTACCTTTGACCTCTAAGTACAACCTTGACCTTGGAGGTATGTACCTTGGTTTTCGAATTATCACCAAGTATCGTGACGCGCGCCGCTAATCTTTCAACCAATAACAGTAGTCATTAGACCAGTAAGTGGCAACTTAACGATATTTGTAATTAAAAAGTAATATCATAAACCTAGGAACAGTGAATCAAAATAATTCAGATAAAATTCGTTAAAATAATTAAGACTCCAGGTCTCAAGACTACACTGCTTGCTTTTTTAAAAGAATCACCGATATACCATCATCACGATAAAATGTTCTTGTAATAAATACCCATATAAACCCCACTTTAAAAAGAGAAACGTTGGGTTTACGGGGGTATACATTATTTTCTTTATTTTCAGCTCCAATACATAGGTTGTGGGTAGTCGTTAGAACCGCTACAATGAGGCGGTTCTAACGAGCACCCTCAGCCCATATTTTGGAGGAAAAATATCACAAATTTTCATTATAACAAGATTTATTTGTGAAACATGAACCTGGGCAAGGTCAACTATTTCTTCAAAGTTGGTCTTAGGTCAAGGCCACGGGTCATTTTTGTACGAGTAGAAAGCCCTTGGCACAAGGAGCCTACATGCCAAATATGAAGGCTGTATTTTAAACGAAGTTTTAACCATTTTTTAAGTAGGTGACACGTCAAGGTCAAAGTCACAGGTCAATTCTTTTAATGGGCGTGAAAACTTTGTCACAATGATTTTCTCATAGAATCTGTCATTTCAGTGCCTTTGGCACTTTGATTCTCTTTCTTTCCTGTCCCTCTCTTATATCTCCTCCACTATCCAATCTCTTTCCTCCCTTTCTCTGGGAGACGACACAAAATGACCCACAAGGGTTGACATGTCGTTAAACCTCAATAAATCAATCAGTCATATTAGAGGGAGGTCGGATAAAGCTCAGTCCCCGATCAGATTATTCGTTAACAAGTCCGTGTAATGAAACTGGGTTTTTTTTTTTTTTTTTTTTTTTTGGTTTGGGTTTTCCGGCCCTTTCAAGATTATTTCACTCATATCGAGCCGATCGTTAATCAGAGGTGGGCGAAAACCGGAGTACCCGGAGAAAAACCACCGGACCTTCCGTTGCAGAACTTGGCGTCTCACACGTGGCCCGAGCGAGGCTCGAACCTACGGCGGTGAGAGAAACTGGGGTTTACATGGGTATACATTATTGTTCATATTTCTTTTCCTAGACATAGGCTGATCGCCCCCGCCCATCGGGGCTTGGAGAAATAGATGGGCTGCATGCTTCCACGCAGAGCTGAAGCCGACCACACACGAGTACTGGTAAACCGCGTAGTGGATCCAAGCCTGCCAAGGCAAAGCGGTGCGAGTTGGACCGTCCATGCTTATAAACTCTATCGGGTTTCATTGGGCTATAGGGCTCGGGATGTCATTTCATCTCAATGTCGGGTAAAAGTCCCACAAAATTGGAAGCGGCGTCTCCAAAATAACCTATACAGTGTTGATGGGGACTTTAAACCTCAATCAAATAAACAAACAAACAAACAAAATACATAGACTGTGGGTACTCGTTAGAACCACCTCACTTAGGCGGTTCTAACGAGCACCCACAGCCTTTGTTTGAATAAATACAGTAAAATCCGCTATTAAGACCACCTAAAACCAGTAATAATTCTGTTTTAAAAAGCTTATTTAGAAGGGGGTAGTTATTCTTTCTTCGTGTATTCTGCACACAATGTCCTCTGGTCAGGGACCAGCTTTGACACCTCATAAAGACCACTTTTGAACAGTCCCAAAGGTGGTCGTAATATAGGAATTCTACTGTATAACAATTTTTCAACGGAAAACGTTTGGAAGATATGAAAGCATGTTCTGTGCCACACGGATATGCTAATGCAAACGGATCGTGTAGCTGGAAGTTGTCAAGTCCGCCTAAGCAGATGTCCTGTCAGGCTCTGGAGCCCCTCAAGACACGACCCGTGGTTCAGTCCTCTTTCTCTTCTTTATCAAAGACCTGTCAGAGGCATTTCAAGCATCGATGTAAGTCAAACGCGTCGAACCATCAACAGTCCCCAAGATGCTGATACCCAGCAGGCACTCAACGTTGAGCTAACGTTGAAACAACGTTGAAAACGTTGTTTCAACGTTAGTTCAACGTTGAGTCAACGTTTTGTGCCTGCCGGGTAGTTATACCGGTCTGGCGCCTCTTATCATATAACAGAAAGTCCATGGTAAGCAAATTTCACTGAACCGAATGTTTATGGGTATCTCGTGGCGCCATAGTTCGAGCCTCGCTCGATTCAGATGTGAGACGCCAAGTTCTGCAACGGAAGGTCATGTGTTTTTTCTCTACTCCGTGCACGCTGGTTTTCGTCCACCTCTGATTTTACGATCTGCTCGAGATAAGCGACATAATCTTGAATGGGTAGTGAAAAATCGTGACGACAGAGAATAAAAGTTATTTAAAAGCGTCACACTAAACAACTGACTGCCTTAAAGGGGAAATAATGTTTGTTTGTTTTGGAGTTTAACGGTCCAGTCAACACTATTTTAGGTCATTTTTGAGCCGACCAGTTTACCTATACATATGTTTCCTGAGAAGGCTTATACGTAAGCGGTTAACAAGTACCGTGCACATTGTTTCGCCAGAAACTGACAACTGCCCTTCATGAACAATTCTTTTTGAATAGATCAATAAGATTAGCATGTGCATGAGCAGATTGTGCCTTACTACTCCCTTAACACTTTCACTGCTAACAGACTAAATTCAAAGCAATTATGGCACTGGTGGGTCATAGGCTGGAAATCGTCCTGAACTTGGTCTTTGACTGATTCGCATCACGAAAACACGCCTATATGATTTTCATCCGTTTGAACCAAACTTTAAAATAGTAAAACAGGGATTTACAGGGGTAAACATTATTTTTTCTCATTTCTGCCCTAAAATATAAATTGTGGGTACTCGTTAGAACCGCCTCGATGAGGTGGTTCTAAAGTGTACCCTCAATCAATATTTTGAGCAGAAATAAGAAAAAAAAAAAAACATTACAATTTTTTACCTTAAAATTTTGGTTTTCTGGACGGTCTGACTCACACCACTTTGCCGGGCACGCTTAGACCGTCTAAGCGGTTAACCAGTACTAGTGTATAGTCAGTTTCAGCCGCACTCTGCGTGGAAGCATAGTGCAGCCCAGTCTATTTCTTCAAGCCCCGGTGGGCGGGGGTAGTAACTGGACTGTTTCCTTAACCCTTAATTTAAGCAAAAAGTGTAGATCCTGATCAGACACCACGTTATGTGGCGTCTGATCAGGGTCTACACTGTTTTCCCGTGTCCCAACACATGCACTTCTTTACACAGCGCTCTGACGTCACAGGGGTAATATATGCAGCACGGCTAAAATAACCGTTACCTGTCAGTGATAGTCATGTGGGTATCAGCAACGTAAAGCTACTGCGCTTAACAGCTTTGAGTCGACTGATAATCGACCAAAATAACACTCGTCTGAAAAACGAGCTCAGGAGTTTTCCAGAGCTACGAGTACATTCGTTTACTATAAGTAAAACGGATCTGTGAAAGAGTAGTTGAAATTAAAATTTAGAAGAAAAAAAAGGATCAAGTCCGACTATATTAGGCGGGCTACCAACCGATGCCTATTCACGGGCGCTATCCTACTACTGCTCGACACGGGAACTTTTGCCTGCTGTGTTTCCACCCTGGGCCGATACGTCCCTCCTTAGACAACCTGGACCTCCTAGGCTCCCCCGAGAGGACCATATTGATGCCGAGCTTAGTGCGGACGCCCGATCGACATAGCACACCGGAGGGCAGAACCCCCGACCTCAAGCCATCCCAGACCCTGACCTCCAAGTAGCTGGATTACAGGAGCGCGCCACAACTCCCAGTCGACAACGGGAGCATATTTTAACAATGGTATCAAATGACATTGAATTTCACCGGCATATTATTTTTCAGAATATGGAAAAAATATGTGTCGTTACAGATATAGATTTACTATTTCAGTGGCTGTTTCCTGATAATTTTATGCGAAATAATGAAAAAGAAAAAATCTGACCATCAATGTTATGGTAGCATTACACTAAATACTGGGAGGTACCGGGTTTTATCACTTTGGGACAGAGCTTTTAGTTGCGTTCTAAATACCAGACTTACTTCCATTGGATATATATCCCATGTTTTATTTCAATGTGAGAAAATGATAGGTATAAGGGACTAAAATGATGCATGTTTTATAAATATATTTGCAAGCACAAAGAAATTTTTGCTGATTTTATATGGTCACCCCTCCTTTGAAAATGTTGGTTTTATTTACTCCGTTCTAGGAGGTAAACAAACATGGTTGACTGTAACTTGAAAATGGGCTGTCAACATGTGGATTTTTTCTCATTAACTTGTTGGGCTAGGATGGCTCTATAAACAAGAAAGGTTTGAAAGGTTTTGTATGTGTAGTTTTTGTGGGAGCAGGTAGAAGGTTACTATTGTCGCCTATGGAAAACATTTAGTGGAAAGCTCCCTTATATAAATATCAACGGAAATGATGCGCAAATATACTGTATCTCTGTTTTTTCTTTCACGTTGCACATATTTGAATGGTATCGGTAAATAACCACAGGAAACCAGTCAATTGTGAAGGGGAAATACTCTTACATCGATCAAGACGATATTATCGATGAAGTGGTCTTTCTTGGTCTTGTTGAGAATGGCAAAAAGGTGTAGATCCAGATCAGACACCGCACAATTTGTTGAAAATGTCTGATTTTTGCAAAACTTACAACAATATAAGCACACACTCCTAAGCCTTTAAATGAATTTGTCCAAAGTATCAAGTGGTATTGTACGAAATCTAGGTAACAGTTTTTTACTCGGCCCCCGCCCATAGGGGCTTGAAGAAATATATGGGCTGCATGATGCTTCCACGCAGAGCTGAATCCGGCCCGGACACTAGTACTGGCAACCGCTAAGAGGGTCTAAGCCTGTCCAGGAACCGCGGTCCATGCTAATAAACCCTATTGGTTCCATTGGGTGACAGGGCTTGAGATGTCATTTCATCTCAATATCGGGTAAAAGTCCCACAAAATTGGAAGCAAAATGACCTTTACAGTGTTGACGGGGACGTTAAACCTCAAATCAAACAAACAAACAAAACAGTTATTTACTAACAATGACCTCTATCTTTCTCCTCGCCCATCGGGGCTTGAAGAAATGCTTCCACGCAGAGCTGTAACCGACCGCACACGAGTACTGGTAAACTGCTTAGTGTATCTAAGCCTGCCCAGGCAAAGAGTTGCGAGTCGGCCCGTACATGCTTATAAACCCTATCGGTTTCATTCGGCGGCTTTAGAAGCCTCCGTGGTGTAGTGGTTACGCTACTCGCCGTGTAAACCAGGGATCGCAGGATCGATTCCGGGCTTCTCCAGAATTTCGGATGAGTCTTTAAACCGAGGTCCCGTCTCCGTATGACCATAGCTGTTGGTGGGACGTAGAACTCAAACACTCACTCTCACTCACTTATTCGGCGGCAGGGCTTGAGATGCAATTTAATCTCAATGTCGGGTAAAGTCCCATGAAATTGGTAGCAACGTCTCCAAAATGACCTTTTACAGTGTTGACGGGGACGTTAAACCCCATATTAAACAAACAAACAAACAAACAAACAAACAAACAAATCACTGAGGTATGCCCTGTGTTTTGATGCTTCTCTTCGACGAGTCCCTGGATTTCTTCGTCATTCTCGACCCTTTTATTGACCTTTGACCTCTAAGTACGACTTTGACCTTGATGGTACTCACCTGGCTTTTGCAAGCGACCCGGCATCTCATTATGCTGAACATTGCTGCCATGTAATTTCAAAATCCACCCAGAAATAAGGAAGTTATTGGTCGTGTTTAAGTTAGACCCATTTATTGACCTTTGATCTCTTAGTACGACTTTGACCTTGAAGGTACTGACCTGAGTTTGGCGAGCGACATATCGTCTCATTATCGTAAAATACATCAAGAAATAGGACAGTTATTGACCGTGTTAACGTTTTGGACCTTTAATTTTTTATTTACCCAAGACCTCTAAGTACGACCTTGACCATGGCAGTACCGACCTGGGTTTTGCGCGCTACACATCGTCTCATGATGGTGAACATTTTTGCTAAGTAATTTCTAAATCCATTCAGAAATAAGAAAGTTATTGACTGCGTTTAAGTTTCGGGCTATTTTTTACCTTTGACCTCTAAGTACAACCTTGACCTTGGAGGTATGTACCTTGGTTTTCGAATTATCACCAAGTATCGTGACGCGCGCCGCTAATCTTTCAACCAATAACAGTAGTCATTAGACCAGTAAGTGGCAACTTAACGATATTTGTAATTAAAAAGTAATATCATAAACCTAGGAACAGTGAATCAAAATAATTCAGATAAAATTCGTTAAAATAATTAAGACTCCAGGTCTCAAGACTACACTGCTTGCTTTTTTAAAAGAATCACCGATATACCATCATCACGATAAAATGTTCTTGTAATAAATACCCATATAAACCCCACTTTAAAAAGAGAAACGTTGGGTTTACGGGGGTATACATTATTTTCTTTATTTTCAGCTCCAATACATAGGTTGTGGGTAGTCGTTAGAACCGCTACAATGAGGCGGTTCTAACGAGCACCCTCAGCCCATATTTTGGAGGAAAAATATCACAAATTTTCATTATAACAAGATTTATTTGTGAAACATGAACCTGGGCAAGGTCAACTATTTCTTCAAAGTTGGTCTTAGGTCAAGGCCACGGGTCATTTTTGTACGAGTAGAAAGCCCTTGGCACAAGGAGCCTACATGCCAAATATGAAGGCTGTATTTTAAACGAAGTTTTAACCATTTTTTAAGTAGGTGACACGTCAAGGTCAAAGTCACAGGTCAATTCTTTTAATGGGCGTGAAAACTTTGTCACAATGATTTTCTCATAGAATCTGTCATTTCAGTGCCTTTGGCACTTTGATTCTCTTTCTTTCCTGTCCCTCTCTTATATCTCCTCCACTATCCAATCTCTTTCCTCCCTTTCTCTGGGAGACGACACAAAATGACCCACAAGGGTTGACATGTCGTTAAACCTCAATAAATCAATCAGTCATATTAGAGGGAGGTCGGATAAAGCTCAGTCCCCGATCAGATTATTCGTTAACAAGTCCGTGTAATGAAACTGGGTTTTTTTTTTTTTTTTTTTTTTTTTGGTTTGGGTTTTCCGGCCCTTTCAAGATTATTTCACTCATATCGAGCCGATCGTTAATCAGAGGTGGGCGAAAACCGGAGTACCCGGAGAAAAACCACCGGACCTTCCGTTGCAGAACTTGGCGTCTCACACGTGGCCCGAGCGAGGCTCGAACCTACGGCGGTGAGAGAAACTGGGGTTTACATGGGTATACATTATTGTTCATATTTCTTTTCCTAGACATAGGCTGATCGCCCCCGCCCATCGGGGCTTGGAGAAATAGATGGGCTGCATGCTTCCACGCAGAGCTGAAGCCGACCACACACGAGTACTGGTAAACCGCGTAGTGGATCCAAGCCTGCCAAGGCAAAGCGGTGCGAGTTGGACCGTCCATGCTTATAAACTCTATCGGGTTTCATTGGGCTATAGGGCTCGGGATGTCATTTCATCTCAATGTCGGGTAAAAGTCCCACAAAATTGGAAGCGGCGTCTCCAAAATAACCTATACAGTGTTGATGGGGACTTTAAACCTCAATCAAATAAACAAACAAACAAACAAAATACATAGACTGTGGGTACTCGTTAGAACCACCTCACTTAGGCGGTTCTAACGAGCACCCACAGCCTTTGTTTGAATAAATACAGTAAAATCCGCTATTAAGACCACCTAAAACCAGTAATAATTCTGTTTTAAAAAGCTTATTTAGAAGGGGGTAGTTATTCTTTCTTCGTGTATTCTGCACACAATGTCCTCTGGTCAGGGACCAGCTTTGACACCTCATAAAGACCACTTTTGAACAGTCCCAAAGGTGGTCGTAATATAGGAATTCTACTGTATAACAATTTTTCAACGGAAAACGTTTGGAAGATATAAAAGCATGTTCTGTGCCACACGGATAATTATGTTACTGCAAACGGATCGTGTAGCTGGAAGTTGTCCAGTCCGCCTAAGCAGATGTCCTGTCAGGCTCTGGAGCTCCTCAAGACACGATCCGTGGTTCAGTCCTCTTTCTCTTCTTTATCAAAGACCTGTCAGAGGCATTTCAAGCATCGATGTAAGTAAAACGTGTCGAACCATCAACAGTCCCCAAGATGCTGATACCCAGCAGGCACTCAACGTTGAGCTAACGTTGAAACAACGTTGAAAACGTTGTTTCAACGTTAGTTCAACGTTGAGTCAACGTTTTGTGCCTGCCGGGTAGTTATACCGGTCTGGCGCCTCTTATCATATAACAGAAAGTCCATGGTAAGCAAATTTCACGGAACCGAATGTTTATGGGTATCTCGTGGCGCCATAGTTCGAGCCTCGCTCGATTCAGATGTGAGACGCCAAGTTCTGCAACGGAAGGTCATGTGTTTTTTCTCTTCTCCGTGCACACTGGTTTTCGTCCACCTCTGATTTTACGATCTGCTCGAGATAAGCGACATAATCTTGAAAAATCGTGACGACAGAGAATAATAGCTATTTAAAAGCGTCACACTAAACAACTGACTGTCTTAAAGGGGAAATAATGTTTGTTTGTTTTGGAGTTTAACGGTCCAGTCAACACTATTTTAGGTCATTTTTGAGCCGGTCAGTTTACCTATCCACACTTTTCCTGAGAAGGCTTATACATAAGCGGTTAACCAGTACAGTGCACAGTATTTCGCCAGAAACTGACAACTGCCATTCTTGAACAATTCTTTTTGAAAAGATCAATAAGATTAGCATGTGCATGAGCAGATTGTGTCTTACTACTCCCTTAACACTTTCACTGCTAACAGACTAAATTCAAAGCAATTATGGCACTGGTGGGTCATAGGCTGGAAATCGTCCTGAACTTGGTCTTTGACTGATTCGCATCACGAAAACACGCCTATATGATTTTCAGCCGTTTTAACGAAACTTTAAAATAGTAAAACAGGGATTTACAGGGGTAAACATTATTTTTTCTCATTTCTGCCCTAAAATATAAATTGTGGGTACTCGTTAGAACCACCTCGATGAGGCGGTTCTAAAGTGTACCCTCAATCTATATTTTGAGCAGAAATAAGAAAAAAATATTACAATTTTTTATCTTAAAATTTTCGTTTTCTGGACGGTCTGACTCACACCACTTTGCCGGGCACGCTTGGACCGTCTAAGCGGTTAACCAGTACTAATGTATAGTCAGTTTCAGCCGCAGTCTGCGTGGAAGCATAGTGCAGCCCAATCTATTTCTTCAAGCCCCGGTGGGCGGGGGTAGTAATTGGACTGTTTCCTTTACCCTTAATTTAAGCAAAAATAGTAGATCCTGATCAGACATCACGTTATGTGGCGTCTGATCAGGGTCTACACTGTTTTCCCGTGTCCCGGCACATGCACTTCTTTACACAGCGCTCTGACGTCACAGGGGTAATAATATAATGCAGCACGGCTAAAATAACCGTTACTTGTCAGTGATAGTCACGTGGGTATCAGAAAAGTAAAGCTACTGCGCTTAACAGCTTTGGGTTGATTGATAATCGACCAAAATAACAATCGTCTGAATAACGAGCTCAGGAGTTGGCCAGAGCTACGAATACAAATACATTCGTTGACTATAAGTAAAACTGGAAAGAGTAGTTGAAATTAAAATTTAGAAAAAAAAAAAAAAGGATCAAGTCCGACTATATTAGACGGGCTACCACCCGATGCCTATTCACGGGCGCTATCCCACTACTGCTCGACACGGGAACTTTTGCCTGCTGTGTTTCCACCCTGGGCCGATACGTCCCTCCTTAGACAACCTGGACCTCCTAGGCTCCCCCGAGAGGACCATATTGATGCCGAGCTTAGTGCGGACGCCCGATCGACATAGCACACCGGAGGGCAGAACCCCCGACCTCAAGCCGTCCCAGACCCTGACCTCCAAGTAGCTGGATTACAGGAGCGCGCCACAACTCCCAGTCGACAACGGGAGCATATTTTAACAATGGTATCAATTGACATTGAATTTCACCGGCATATTTTTTTTTCAGAATATGGAAGAAATATGTGTCGTTACAGATATAGATCTACTATTTCAGTGGCTATTTCCTGATAATTTTATGCGAAATAATGAAAAAGAAAAAATCTGACCATCAATGTTATGGTAGCATTACACTAAATACTGGGAGGTACCGGGTTTTATCACTTTGGGACAGAGCTTTTAGTTGCGTTCTAAATACCAGACTTATTTCCATTGGATATATATCCCATGTTTTATTTCAATGTGAGAAAATGATAGGTATAAGGGACTAAAATGATGCATGTTTTATAAATATATTTGCAAGCTCAAAGAAATTTTTGCTGATTTTATATGGTCACCCCTCCTTTGAAAATGTTGGTTTTATTTACTCCGTTCTCCGTAAATAACCACAGGAAACCAGTCAATTGTGAAGGGGAAATACTCTTACATCGATCAAGACGATATTATCGATGAAGTGGTCTTTCTTGGTCTTGTTGAGAATGGCAAAAGGGTGTAGATCCAGATCAGACACCGCACAATTTGTTGAAAATGTCTGATTTTTGCAAAACTTACAACAATATAAGCACACACTCCTAAGCCTTTAAATGAATTTGTCCAAAGTATCAAGTGGTATTGTACGAAATCTAGGTAACAGTTTTTTACTCGGCCCCCGCCCATAGGGGCTTGAAGAAATATATGGGCTGCATGATGCTTCCACGCAGAGCTGAATCCGGCCCGGACACTAGTACTGGTAAACCGCTAAGAGGGTCTAAGCCTGTCCAGGAACCGCGGTCCATGCTAATAAACCCTATTGGTTTCATTGGGTGACAGGGCTTGAGATGTCATTTCATCTCAATATCGGGTATCTTTCTCCCCGCCCATCGGGGCTTGAAGAAATGCTTCCACGCAGAGCTGTAACCGACCGCACACGAGTACTGGTAAACTGCTTAGTGTATCTAAGCCTGCCCAGGCAAAGAGTTGCGAGTCGGCCCGTACATGCTTATAAACCCTATCGGTTTCATTCGGCGGCTTTAGAAGCCTCCGTGGTGTAGTGGTTACGCTACTCGCTACTCGCCGTGTAAACCAGGGATCGCAGGATCGATTCCGGGCTTCTCCAGACTTTCGGATGAGTCTTTAAACCGAGGTCCCGTCTCCGTATGACCATAGCTGTTGGTGGGACGTAAAACTCAAACACTCACTCTCACTCACTTATTCGGCGGCAGGGCTTGAGATGCAATTTAATCTCAATGTCGGGTAAAGTCCCATGAAATTGGTAGCAACGTCTCCAAAATGACCTTTTACAGTGTATTAAACAAACAAACAAACAAACAAACAAATCACTGAGGTATGCCCTGTGTTTTGATGCTTCTCTTCGACGAGTCCCTGGATTTCTTCGTCATTCTCGACCCTTTTATTGACCTTTGACCTCTAAGTACGACTTTGACCTTGATGGTACTCACCTGGCTTTTGCAAGCGACCCAGCATCTCATTATGCTGAACATTTCTGCCATGTAATTTCAAAATCCACCCAGAAATAAGGAAGTTATTGGCCGTGTTTAAGTTAGACCCATTTATTGACCTTTGATCTCTTAGTACGACTTTGACCTTGAAGGTACTGACCTGAGTTTGGCGAGCGACATATCGTCTCATTATCGTAAAATACATCAAGAAATAGGACAGTTATTGACCGTGTTAACGTTTTGGACCTTTAATTTTTTATTTACCTAAGACCTCTAAGTACGACCTTGACCATGGCAGTACTCACCTGGGTTTTGCGCGCTACACATCGTCTCATGATGGTGAACATTTCTGCTAAGTAATTTCTAAATCCATTCAGAAATAAAAAAGTTATTGATTGCGTTTAAGTTTCGGGCTATTTTTTACCTTTGACCTCTAAGTACAACCTTGACCTTGGAGGTATGTACCTTGGTTTTCGAATTATCACCAAGTATCGTGACGCGCACCGCTAATCTTTCAACCAATAACAGTAGTCATTAGACCAGTAAGTGGCAACTTAACGATATTTGTAATTAAAAAGTAATATCATAAACCTATGAACAGTGAATCAAAATAATTCAGATAAAATTCGTTAAAATAATTAAGACTCCAGGTCTCAAGACTACACTGCTTGCTTTTTTAAAAGAATCACCGATATACCATCATCACGATAAAATGTTGTTGTAATAAATACCCATATAAACCCCACTTTAAAAAGAGAAACGTTGGGTTTACGGGGGTATACATTATTTTCTTTATTTTCAGCTCCAATACATAGGTTGTGGGTAGTCGTTAGAACCGCTACAATGGGGCGGTTCTAACGAGCACCCTCAGCCCATATTTTGGAGGAAAAATGTCACAAATTTTCATTATAACAAGATTTATTTGTGAAACATGAACCTGGGCAAGGTCAACTATTTCTTCAAAGTTGGTCTTAGGTCAAGGCCACGGGTCATTTTTGTACGAGTAGAAAGCCCTTGGCACAAGGAGCCTACATGCCAAATATGAAGGCTGTATTTTAAACGAAGTTTTAACCATTTTTTAAGTAGGTGACACGTCAAGGTCAAAGTCACAGGTCAATTCTTTTAATGGGCGTGAAAACTTTGTCACAATGATTTTCTCATAGAATCTGTCATTTCAGTGCCTTTGGCACTTTGATTCTCTTTCTTTCCTGTCCCTCTCTTATATCTCCTCCACTATCCAATCTCTTTCCTCCCTTTCTCTGGGAGACGACACAAAATGACCCACAAGGGTTGACATGTCGTTAAACCTCAATAAATCAATCAGTCATATTAGAGGGAGGTCGGATAAAGCTCAGTCCCCGATCAGATTATTCGTTAACAAGTCCGTGTAATGAAACTGCGGTTTACATGGGTATACATTATTGTTCATATTTCTTTTCCTAGACATAGGCTGATCGCTCCCGCCCATTGGGGCTTGGAGAAATAGATGGGCTGCATGCTTCCACGCAGAGCTGAAGCCGACCACACACGAGTACTGGTAAACCGCTTAGTGGATCCAAGCCTGTCAAGGCAAAGCGGTGCGAGTTGGACCGTCCATGCTTATAAACTCTATCGGGTTTCATTGGGCTATAGGGCTCGGGATGTCATTTCATCTCAATGTCGGGTAAAAGTCCCACAAAATTGGAAGCGGCGTCTCCAAAATAACCTATACAGTGTTGATGGGGACTTTAAACCTCAATCAAATAAACAAACAAACAAACAAAATACATAGACTGTGGGTACTCGTTAGAACCACCTCACTTAGTCGGTTCTAACGAGCACCCACAGCCTTTGTTTGAATAAATACAGTAAAATTCCGCTATTAAGACCACCTAAAACCAGTACTAATTCTGTTTTAAAAAGCTTATTTAGAATGGGGTAGTTATTCTTTCTTCGTGTATTCTGCACACAATGTCCTCTGGTCAGGGACCAGCTTTGACACCTCATAAAGACCACTTTTGAACAGTCCCAAAGGTGGTCGTAATATAGGAATTCTACTGTATAACAATTTTTCAACGGAAAACGTTTGGAGGATATGAAAGCATGTTCTGTGCCACACGGATATGTTACTGCAAACGGATCGTGTAGCTGAAAGTTGTCATGTCCGCCTAAGCAGATGTCCTGTCAGGCTCTGGAGCTCCTCAAGACACGACCCGTGGTTCAGTATTCTTTCTCTTCTTTATCAAAGACCTGTCAGAAGCATTTCAAGCATCGATGTAAGTCAAACGCGTCGAACCATCAACAGTCCCCAAGATGCTGATACCCAGCAGGCACTCAACGTTGAGCTAACGTTGAAACAACGTTGAAAACGTTGTTTCAACGTTAGTTCAACGTTGAGTCAACGTTTTGTGCCTGCCGGGTAGTTATACCGGTCTGGCGCCTCTTATCATATAACAGAAAGTCCATGGTAAGCAAATTTCACTGAACCGAATGTTTATGGGTATCTCGTGGCGCCATAGTTCGAGCCTCGCTCGATTCAGATGTGAGACGCCAAGTTCTGCAACGGAAGGTCATGTGTTTTTTCTCTACTCCGTGCACACTGGTTTTCGTCCACCTCTGATTTTACGATCTGCTCGAGATAAGCGACATAATCTTGAAAGGGTAGTGAAAAATCGTGACGACAGAGAATAATAGTTATTTAAAAGCGTCACACTAAACAACTGACTGCCTTAAAGGGGAAATAATGTTTGTTTGTTTTGGAGTTTAACGGTCCAGTCAACACTATTTTAGGTCATTTTTGAGCCGGTCAGTTTACCTATCCATATGTTTCCTGAGAAGGCTTATACGTAAGCGGTTAACAAGTACAGTGCACATTGTTTCGCCAGAAACTGACAACTGCCATTCTTGAACAATTCTTTTTGAATAGATCAATAAGATTAGCATGTGCATGAGCAGATTGTGCCTTACTACTCCCTTAACACTTTCACTGCTAACAGACTAAATTCAAAGCAATTATGGCACTGGTGGGTCATAGGCTGGAAATCGTCCTGAACTTGGTCTTTGACTGATTCGCATCACGAAAACACGCCTATATGATTTTCATCCGTTTGAACCAAACTTTAAAATAGTAAAACAGGGATTTACAGGGGTAAACATTATTTTTTCTCATTTCTGCCCTAAAATATAAATTGTGGGTACTCGTTAGAACCGCCTCGATGAGGCGGTTCTAAAGTGTACCCTCAATCAATATTTTGAGCAGAAATAAGAAAAAAAAACATTACAATTTTTTATCTTAAAATTTTCGTTTTCTGGACGGTCTGACTCACACCACTTTGCCGGGCACGCTTAGACCGTCTAAGCGGTTAACCAGTACTAGCGTATAGTCAGTTTCAGCCGCACTCTGCGTGGAAGCATAGTGCAGCCCAATCTATTTCTTGGACTGTTTCCTTAACCCTTAATTTAAGCAAAAAGTATAGATCCTGATCAGACACCACGTTATATGGCGTCTGATCAGGGTCTACACTGTTTTCCCGTGTCCCAACACATGCACTTCTTTACAAAGCGCTCTGACGTCACAGGGGTAATATATGCAGCACGGCTAAAATAACCGTTACCTGGCAGTGATAGTCATGTGGGTATCAGCAACGTAAAGCTACTGCGCTTAACAGCTTTGAGTCGACTGATAATCGACCGAAACAACAATCGTCTGAATAACGAGCTCAGGAGTTTTCCAGAGCTACGAATACATTCGTTTACTATAAGTAAAACGGATCTGTGAAAGAGTAGTTGAAATTAAAATTTAGAAAACAAGATGTGTTTGTGAAACACTGATGCCCCCGGACAGCGCCAATGTTAATGTTTTTAAAAATTTTTAAAAAAAATAGGTCAAAGGTCAAGGTCAAGGTCACGAAATCAAAAATTATGGTACCACTGGAAAGGTCTTGTGATAAGGTATACACATGTGAAATATGAAAGCTCTATCCATTACCATTCAAAAGTTATGCCCAATGTTAAAGTTTTTGCAGACGGACAAACGGACAAACAGACGGACAGACCAAAAACTATATGCCCCCGAATCTCTTAGATTCCGGGGGCATAAAAAAAGGATCAAGTCCGACTATATTAGACGGGCTACCAACCGATGCCTATTCACGGGCGCTATCCCACTACTGTTCGACACGGGAACTTTTGCCTGCTGTGTTACCACCCTGGGCCGATACGTCCCT
This sequence comes from Lucinisca nassula, assembly GCA_963580285.1. NCBI lineage: Eukaryota > Metazoa > Mollusca > Bivalvia > Lucinida > Lucinidae > Lucinisca > Lucinisca nassula. Next base: position 89,926,580 of record OY757015.1, on the reverse strand, counting down.
CCTTAGACAACCTGGATCTCCTAGGCTCCCCCGAGAGAACCATATTGATGCCGAGCTTAGTGCGGACGCCCGATCGACATAGCACACCGGAGGGCAGAACCCCCGACCTCAAGCCGTCCCAGACCCTGACCTCCAAGTAGCTGGATTACAGGAGCGCGCCACAACTCCCAGTCGACAACGGGAGCATATTTTAACAATGGTATCAATTGACATTGAATTTCACCGGCATATTTTTTTTCAGAATATGGAAGAAATATGTGTCGTTTCAGATATAGATCTACTATTTCAGTGGCTATTTCCTGATAATTTTATGCGAAATAATGAAAAAGAAAAAATCTGACCATCAATGGTATGGTAGCATTACACTAAATACTGGGAGGTACCGGGTTTTATCACTTTGGGACAGAGCTTTTAGTTGCGTTCTAAATACCAGACTTACTTCCATTGGATATATATCCCATGTTTTATTTCAATGTGAGAAAATGATAGGTATAAGGGACTAAAATGATGCATGTTTTATAAATATATTTGCAAGCTCAAAGAAATTTTTGCTGATTTTATATGGTCACCCCTCCTTTGAAAATGTTGGTTTTATTTACTCCGTTCTAGCAGGTACATGTAAACAAACATGGTTGACTGTAACTTGAAAATGGGCCGGTCAACATGTGGATTTTTTCTCATTAACTTGTTGGGCTAGGATGGCTCTATAAACAAGAAAGGTTTGAAAGGTTTTGTATGTGTAGTTTTTGTGGGAGCAGGTAGAAGGTTACTATTGTCGCCTATGGAAAACATTTAGTGGAAAGCTCCCTTATGTAAATATCAACGGAAATGATGCACAAATATACTGTATCTCTGTTTTTTTCTTTCACGTTGCACATATTTGAATGGTATCGGTAAATAACCACAGGAAACCAGTCAATTGTGAAGGGGAAATACTCTTACATCGATCAAGACGATATTATCGATGAAGTGGTCTTTCTTGGTCTTGTTGAGAATGGCAAAAAGGTGTAGATCCAGATCAGACACCGCACAATTTGTTGAAAATGTCTGATTTTTGCAAAACTTACAACAATATAAGCACACACTCCTAAGCCTTTAAATGAATTTGTCCAAAGTATCAAGTGGTATTGTACGAAATCTAGGTAACAGTTTTTTACTCGGCCCCCGCCCATAGGGGCTTGAAGAAATATATGGGCTGCATGATGCTTCCACGCAGAGCTGAATCCGGCCCGGACACTAGTACTGGTAAACCGCTAAGAGGGTCTAAGCCTGTCCAGGAACCGCGGTCCATGCTAATAAACCCTATTGGTTTCATTGGGTGACAGGGCTTGAGATGTCATTTCATCTCAATATCGGGTAAAAGTCCCACAAAATTGGAAGCAAAATGACCTTTACAGTGTTGACGGGGACGTTAAACCTCAAATCAAACAAACAAACAAAACAGTTATTTACTAACAATGACCTCTATCTTTCTCCCCGCCCATCGGGGCTTGAAGAAATGCTTCCACGCAGAGCTGTAACCGACCGCACACGAGTACTGGTAAACTGCTTAGTGTATCTAAGCCTGCCCAGGCAAAGAGTTGCGAGTCGGCCCGTACATGCTTATAAACCCTATCGGTTTCATTCGGCGGCTTTAGAAGCCTCCGTGGTGTAGTGGTTACGCTACTCGCCGTGTAAACCAGGGATCGCAGGATCGATTCCGGGCTTCTCCAGAATTTCGGATGAGTCTTTAAACCGAGGTCCCGTCTCCGTATGACCATAGCTGTTGGTGGGACGTAAAACTCAAACACTCACTCTCACTCAATTATTCGGCGGCAGGGCTTGAGATGCAATTTAATCTCATTGTCGGGTAAAGTCCCATGAAATTGGTAGCAACGTCTCCAAAATGACCTTTTACAGTGTTGACGGGGACGTTAACCCCATATTAAATAAACAAACAAACAAACAAATCACTGAGTTATGCCCTGTGTTTTGAAGCTTCTCTTCGACGAGTCCCTGGATTTCTTCGTCATTCTCGACCCTTTTATTGACCTTTGACCTCTAAGTACGACTTTGACCTTGATGGTACTCACCTGGCTTTTGCAAGCGACCCAGCATCTCATTATGCTGAACATTTCTGCCATGTAATTTCAAAATCCACCCAGAAATAAGGACGTTATTGGTCGTGTTTAAGTTAGACCCATTTATTGACCTTTGATCTCTTAGTACGACTTTGACCTTGCATTGAAGGTACTGACCTGAGTTTGGCGAGCGACATATCGTCTCATTATCGTAAAATACATCAAGAAATAGGACAGTTATTGACCGTGTTAACGTTTTGGACCTTTAATTTTTTATTTACCTAAGACCTCTAAGTACGACCTTGACCATGGCAGTACCGACCTGGGTTTTGCGCGCTACACATCGTCTCATGATGGTGAACATTTCTGCTAAGTAATTTCTAAATCCATTCAGAAATAAGAAAGTTATTGACTGCGTTTAAGTTTCGGGCTATTTTTAGCTCGTCTGTTTTTTGAAAAAAAACTTTCGAGCTATTGTCATCACTCCGGCGTCTGCGTAGTCGTCCTGCGTCGTCCTGCGTCGTTCCAAAAAAACTTAACCTTGGCTATAACTTAAAAAGTATTAGACCTAGCCTCATGAAACTTCATACACACACTCATCATCACAAGAGCTACATTTTGACCAAGGACCATAACAACATTGTTGATTTTGGCTGAATTATCTCCCCTTTTCCAATTTTTTTCTGAAACACATTTTTTGCTCTCATTTTAATACTATTCACAACAGAGCCTTCAAACTTCACATGAATGTTCCTTGGGACAAGACCTTTTCAGTGATACCACACTTTTTGATCTGTGACCTTGACCTTTGAACTTTGACCTATTTTTCGAAAATTTAACCGAAAACCTTAACCTTGACCATATTTCCAAAAGTATTTGGCCTACCTTCATGAAACTTCATACACATACTCACCATCACAAGAGCTACATTCCCTACAAGTTTTATAACTCCATCTTGCAATTTGATTGAATTATCTCCCCTTTTCTCTCCGTTTTTTTTTAATTGTTTTTGTCTCTTATTTCAATACTATTCACAACAGAGCCTTCCAACTTCACATGAATGTTCCTTGGGACAAGACCTTTTCAGTCATACCACGCTTTTTGACCTGTGACCTTGACCTTTGAACTTTGACGTATTTTTCGAAAATTTAACCGAAAACCTTAACCTTGACCATATTTCCAAAAGTATTTGGCCTACCTTCATGAAACTTCATACACATACTCACCATCACAAGAGCTACATTCCCTACAAGTTTTATAACTCCATCTTGCAATTTGATTGAATTATCTCCCCTTTTCTCTCCATTTTTTTTAAATTGTTTTTGTCTCTTATTTCAATACTATTCACAACAGAGCCTTCCAACTTCACATGAATGTTCCTTGGGACAAGACCTTTTCAGTCATACCACGCTTTTTGACCTGTGACCTTGACCTTTGAACTTTGACCTATTTTTCGAAAAATTAACCAAAAAACTTAACCTTGACCATATTTCCAAAAGTATTTGGCCTACCTTCATGAAACTTCATACACATACTCATCATCACAAGAGCTACAATCCCTACAAGTTTTATAACTCCATCTTGCAATTTGATTTGACTTAGAACTTTTGTTTTCTAAAAGAAACTGCAGACGAGCGTTGGCACCCGCTTGCGGTGCTCTTGTTTACCTTTGACCTCTAAGTACAACCTTGACCTTGGAGGTATGTACCTTGGTTTTCGAATTATCACCAAGTATCGTGACGCGCGCCGCTAATCTTTCAACCAATAACAGTAGTCATTAGACCAGTAAGTGGCAACTTAACGATATTTGTAATTAAAAAGTAATATCATAAACCTATGAACAGTGTATCAAAAAAAAATTCAGATAAAATTCGTTAAAATAATTAAGACTCCTGGTCTCAAGACTACACTGCTTGCTTTTTTAAAAGAATCACCGATATACCATCATCACGATCAAATGTCCTTGTAATAAATACCCATATAAACCCCACTTTAAAAAGAGAAACGTTGGGTTTACGGGGGTATACATTATTTTCTTTATTTTCAGCTCCAATACATAGGTTGTGGGTAGTCGTTAGAACCGCTACAATGAGGCGGTTCTAACGAGCACCCTCAGCCCATATTTTGGAGGAAAAATATCACAAATTTTCATTATAACAAGATTTATTTGTGAAACATGAACCTGGGCAAGGTCAACTATTTCTTCAAAGTTGGTCTTAGGTCAAGGCCACGGGTCATTTTTGTACGAGTAGAAAGCCCTTGGCACAAGGAGCCTACATGCCAAATATGAAGGCTGTATTTTAAACGAAGTTTTAACCATTTTTTAAGTAGGTGACACGTCAAGGTCAAAGTCACAGGTCAATTCTTTTAATGGGCGTGAAAACTTTGTCACAATGATTTTCTCATAGAATCTGTCATTTCAGTGCCTTTGGCACTTTGTCAGTTTGATTCTCTTTCTTTCCTGTCCCTCTCTTATATCTCCTCCACTATCCAATCTCTTTCATCCCTTTCTCTGGGAGACGACACAAAATGACCCACAAGGGTTGACATGTCGTTAAACCTCAATAAATCAATCAGTCATATTAGAGGGAGGTCGGATAAAGCTCAGTCCCCGATCAGATTATTCGTTAACAAGTCCGTGTAATGAAACTGGGGTTTACATGGGTATACATTATTGTTCATATTTCTTTTCCTAGACATAGGCTGATCGCCCCCGCCCATCGGGGCTTGGAGAAATAGATGGGCTGCATGCTTCCACGCAGAGCTGAAGCCGACCACACACGAGTACTGGTAAACCGCTTAGTGGATCCAAGCCTGCCAAGGCAAAGCGGTGCGAGTTGGACCGTCCATGCTTATAAACTCTATCGGGTTTCATTGGGCTATAGGGCTCGGGATGTCATTTCATCTCAATGTCGGGTAAAAGCCCCACAAATTGGAAGTGGCGTCTCCAAAATAACCTATTCAGTGTTGACGGGGACGTTAAACCGCAATCAAATAAACAAACAAACAAAATACATAGACTGTGGGTTCTCGTTAGAACCACCTCACAGAGGCGGTTCTAACGAGCACCCACAGCCTTTGTTTGAATAAATACAGTAAAATTCCGCTATTAAGACCACCTAAAATCAGTTCTGTTTTAAAAAGATTATTTAAAAGGGGGAAGTTATTCATTCTTCGTGTATTCTGCACACAATGTCCTCTGGTCAGGGACCACCTTTGGGACTGTTCAAAAGTGGTCATAAAGACCACTTTTGAACAGTCCCAAAGGTGGTCTTAATATAGGAATTCTACTGTATAACAATTTTGCAACGGAAAACGTTTGGAAGATATAAAAGCATGTTCTGTGCCACACGGATATGTTACTGCAAACGGATCGTGTAGCTGAAAGTTGTCAAGTCTGCCTAAGCAGATGTCCTGTCAGGCTCTGGAGCTCCTCAAGACACGACCCGTGGTTCAGTCCTCTTTCTCTTCTTTATCAAAGACCTGTCAGAGGCATTTCAAGCATCGATGTAAGTCAAACGCGTCGAACCATCAACAGTCCCCAAGATGTTGATACCCAGCAGGCACTCAACGTTGAGCTAACGTTGAAACAACGTTGAAAACGTTGTTTCAACGTTAGTTCAACGTTGAGTCAACGTTTTGTGCCTGCCGGGTAGTTATACCGGTCTGGCGCCTCTTATCATATAACAGAAAGTCCATGGTAAGCAAATTTCACTGAACCGAATGTTTATGGGTATCTCGTGGCGCCATAGTTCGAGCCTCGCTCGATTCAGATGTGAGACGCCAAGTTCTGCAACGGAAGGTCATGTGTTTTTTCTCTACTCCGTGCACGCTGGTTTTCGTCCACCTCTGATTTTACGATCTGCTCGAGATAAGCGACATAATCTTCAAGGGGTAGTGAAAAATCGTGACGACAGAGAATAATAGTTATTTAAAAGCGTCACACTAAACAACTGACTGCCTTAAAGGGGAAATAATGTTTGTTTGTTTTGGAGTTTAACGGTCCAGTCAACACTATTTTAGGTCAATTTTGAGCCGGTCAGTTTACCTATCCATATGTTTCCTGAGAAGGCTTATACGTAAGCGGTTAACAAGTACAGTGCACATTGTTTCGCCAGAAACTGACAACTGCCCTTCATGAACAATTCTTTTTGAATAGATCAATAAGATTAGCATGTGCATGAGCAGATTGTGCCTTACTACTCCCTTAACACTTTCACTGCTAACAGACTAAATTCAAAGCAATTATGGCACTGGTGGGTCATAGGCTGGAAATCGTCCTGAACTTGGTCTTTGACTGATTCGCATCACGAAAACACGCCTATATGATTTTCATCCGTTTGAACCAAACTTTAAAATAGTAAAACAGAGATTTACAGGGGTAAACATTATTTTTTCTCATTTCTGCCCTAAAATATAAATTGTGGGTACTCGTTAGAACCGCCTCGATGAAGCGGTTCTAAAGTGTACCCTCAATCTATATTTTGAGCAGAAATAAGAAAAAAAAAAAACATTACAATTTTTTACCTTAAAATTTTGGTTTTCTGGACGGTCTGACTCACACCACTTTGCCGGGCACGCTTAGACCGTCTAAGCGGTTAACCAGTACTAGTGTATAGTCAGTTTCAGCCGCACTCTGCGTGGAAGCATAGTGCAGCCCAGTCTATTTCTTCAAGCCCCGGTGGGCGGGGGTAGTAACTGGACTGTTTCCTTAACCCTTAATTTAAGCAAAAAGTGTAGATCCTGATCAGACACCACGTTATGTGGCGTCTGATCAGGGTCTACACTGTTTTCCCGTGTCCCAACACATGCACTTCTTTACACAGCGCTCTGACGTCACAGGGGTAATATATGCAGCACGGCTAAAATAACCGTTACCTGTCAGTGATAGTCATGTGGGTATCAGCAACGTAAAGCTACTGCGCTTAACAGCTTTGAGTCGACTGATAATCGACCAAAATAACACTCGTCTGAAAAACGAGCTCAGGAGTTTTCCAGAGCTACGAGTACATTCGTTTACTATAAGTAAAACGGATCTGTGAAAGAGTAGTTGAAATTAAAATTTAGAAAAAAAAAGGATCAAGTCCGACTATATTAGGCGGGCTACCAACCGATGCCTATTCACGGGCGCTATCCTACTACTGCTCGACACGGGAACTTTTGCCTGCTGTGTTTCCACCCTGGGCCGATACGTCCCTCCTTAGACAACCTGGACCTCCTAGGCTCCCCCGAGAGGACCATATTGATGCCGAGCTTAGTGCGGACGCCCGATCGACATAGCACACCGGAGGGCAGAACCCCCGACCTCAAGCCATCCCAGACCCTGACCTCCAAGTAGCTGGATTACAGGAGCGCGCCACAACTCCCAGTCGACAACGGGAGCATATTTTAATAATGGTATCAATTGGCATTGAATTTCACCGGCATATTTTTTTTTCAGAATATGGAAAAAATATGTGTCGTTACAGATATAGATCTACTATTTCAGTGGCTGTTTCCTGATAATTTTATGCGAAATAATGAAAAAGAAAAAATCTGACCATCAATGTTATGGTAGCATTACACTAAATACTGGGAGGTACCGGGTTTTATCACTTTGGGACCGAGCTTTTAGTTGCGTTCTAAATACCAGACTTACTTCCATTGGATATATATCCCATGTTTTATTTCAATGTGAGAAAATGATAGGTATAAGGGACTAAAATGATGCATGTTTTATAAATATATTTGCAAGCACAAAGAAATTTTTGCTGATTTTATATGGTCACCCCTCCTTTGAAAATGTTGGTTTTATTTACTCCGTTCTAGGAGGTAAACAAACATGGTTGACTGTAACTTGAAAATGGGCTGTCAACATGTGGATTTTTTCTCATTAACTTGTTGGGCTAGGATGGCTCTATAAACAAGAAAGGTTTGAAAGGTTTTGTATGTGTAGTTTTTGTGGGAGCAGGTAGAAGGTTACTATTGTCGCCTATGGAAAACATTTAGTGGAAAGCTCCCTTATATAAATATCAACGGAAATGATGCGCAAATATACTGTATCTCTGTTTTTTCTTTCACGTTGCACATATTTGAATGGTATCGGTAAATAACCACAGGAAACCAGTCAATTGTGAAGGGGAAATACTCTTACATCGATCAAGACGATATTATCGATGAAGTGGTCTTTCTTGGTCTTGTTGAGAATGGCAAAAAGGTGTAGATCCAGATCAGACACCGCACAATTTGTTGAAAATGTCTGATTTTTGCAAAACTTACAACAATATAAGCACACACTCCTAAGCCTTTAAATGAATTTGTCCAAAGTATCAAGTGGTATTGTACGAAATCTAGGTAACAGTTTTTTACTCGGCCCCCGCCCATAGGGGCTTGAAGAAATATATGGGCTGCATGATGCTTCCACGCAGAGCTGAATCCGGCCCGGACACTAGTACTGGCAACCGCTAAGAGGGTCTAAGCCTGTCCAGGAACCGCGGTCCATGCTAATAAACCCTATTGGTTCCATTGGGTGACAGGGCTTGAGATGTCATTTCATCTCAATATCGGGTAAAAGTCCCACAAAATTGGAAGCAAAATGACCTTTACAGTGTTGACGGGGACGTTAAACCTCAAATCAAACAAACAAACAAAACAGTTATTTACTAACAATGACCTCTATCTTTCTCCTCGCCCATCGGGGCTTGAAGAAATGCTTCCACGCAGAGCTGTAACCGACCGCACACGAGTACTGGTAAACTGCTTAGTGTATCTAAGCCTGCCCAGGCAAAGAGTTGCGAGTCGGCCCGTACATGCTTATAAACCCTATCGGTTTCATTCGGCGGCTTTAGAAGCCTCCGTGGTGTAGTGGTTACGCTACTCGCCGTGTAAACCAGGGATCGCAGGATCGATTCCGGGCTTCTCCAGAATTTCGGATGAGTCTTTAAACCGAGGTCCCGTCTCCGTATGACCATAGCTGTTGGTGGGACGTAGAACTCAAACACTCACTCTCACTCACTTATTCGGCGGCAGGGCTTGAGATGCAATTTAATCTCAATGTCGGGTAAAGTCCCATGAAATTGGTAGCAACGTCTCCAAAATGACCTTTTACAGTGTTGACGGGGACGTTAAACCCCATATTAAACAAACAAACAAACAAACAAACAAACAAACAAATCACTGAGGTATGTCCTGTGTTTTGATGCTTCTCTTCGACGAGTCCCTGGATTTCTTCGTCATTCTCGACCCTTTTATTGACCTTTGACCTCTAAGTACGACTTTGACCTTGATGGTACTCACCTGGCTTTTGCAAGCGACCCGGCATCTCATTATGCTGAACATTGCTGCCATGTAATTTCAAAATCCACCCAGAAATAAGGAAGTTATTGGTCGTGTTTAAGTTAGACCCATTTATTGACCTTTGATCTCTTAGTACGACTTTGACCTTGAAGGTACTGACCTGAGTTTGGCGAGCGACATATCGTCTCATTATCGTAAAATACATCAAGAAATAGGACAGTTATTGACCGTGTTAACGTTTTGGACCTTTAATTTTTTATTTACCCAAGACCTCTAAGTACGACCTTGACCATGGCAGTACCGACCTGGGTTTTGCGCGCTACACATCGTCTCATGATGGTGAACATTTTTGCTAAGTAATTTCTAAATCCATTCAGAAATAAGAAAGTTATTGACTGCGTTTAAGTTTCGGGCTATTTTTTACCTTTGACCTCTAAGTACAACCTTGACCTTGGAGGTATGTACCTTGGTTTTCGAATTATCACCAAGTATCGTGACGCGCGCCGCTAATCTTTCAACCAATAACAGTAGTCATTAGACCAGTAAGTGGCAACTTAACGATATTTGTAATTAAAAAGTAATATCATAAACCTAGGAACAGTGAATCAAAATAATTCAGATAAAATTCGTTAAAATAATTAAGACTCCAGGTCTCAAGACTACACTGCTTGCTTTTTTAAAAGAATCACCGATATACCATCATCACGATAAAATGTTCTTGTAATAAATACCCATATAAACCCCACTTTAAAAAGAGAAACGTTGGGTTTACGGGGGTATACATTATTTTCTTTATTTTCAGCTCCAATACATAGGTTGTGGGTAGTCGTTAGAACCGCTACAATGAGGCGGTTCTAACGAGCACCCTCAGCCCATATTTTGGAGGAAAAATATCACAAATTTTCATTATAACAAGATTTATTTGTGAAACATGAACCTGGGCAAGGTCAACTATTTCTTCAAAGTTGGTCTTAGGTCAAGGCCACGGGTCATTTTTGTACGAGTAGAAAGCCCTTGGCACAAGGAGCCTACATGCCAAATATGAAGGCTGTATTTTAAACGAAGTTTTAACCATTTTTTAAGTAGGTGACACGTCAAGGTCAAAGTCACAGGTCAATTCTTTTAATGGGCGTGAAAACTTTGTCACAATGATTTTCTCATAGAATCTGTCATTTCAGTGCCTTTGGCACTTTGATTCTCTTTCTTTCCTGTCCCTCTCTTATATCTCCTCCACTATCCAATCTATTTCCTCCCTTTCTCTGGGAGACGACACAAAATGACCCACAAGGGTTGACATGTCGTTAAACCTCAATAAATCAATCAGTCATATTAGAGGGAGGTCGGATAAAGCTCAGTCCCCGATCAGATTATTCGTTAACAAGTCCGTGTAATGAAACTGGGTTTTTTTTTTTTTTTTTTTTTTTTGGTTTGGGTTTTCCGGCCCTTTCAAGATTATTTCACTCATATCGAGCCGATCGTTAATCAGAGGTGGGCGAAAACCGGAGTACCCGGAGAAAAACCACCGGACCTTCCGTTGCAGAACTTGGCGTCTCACACGTGGCCCGAGCGAGGCTCGAACCTACGGCGGTGAGAGAAACTGGGGTTTACATGGGTATACATTATTGTTCATATTTCTTTTCCTAGACATAGGCTGATCGCCCCCGCCCATCGGGGCTTGGAGAAATAGATGGGCTGCATGCTTCCACGCAGAGCTGAAGCCGACCACACACGAGTACTGGTAAACCGCGTAGTGGATCCAAGCCTGCCAAGGCAAAGCGGTGCGAGTTGGACCGTCCATGCTTATAAACTCTATCGGGTTTCATTGGGCTATAGGGCTCGGGATGTCATTTCATCTCAATGTCGGGTAAAAGTCCCACAAAATTGGAAGCGGCGTCTCCAAAATAACCTATACAGTGTTGATGGGGACTTTAAACCTCAATCAAATAAACAAACAAACAAACAAAATACATAGACTGTGGGTACTCGTTAGAACCACCTCACTTAGGCGGTTCTAACGAGCACCCACAGCCTTTGTTTGAATAAATACAGTAAAATCCGCTATTAAGACCACCTAAAACCAGTAATAATTCTGTTTTAAAAAGCTTATTTAGAAGGGGGTAGTTATTCTTTCTTCGTGTATTCTGCACACAATGTCCTCTGGTCAGGGACCAGCTTTGACACCTCATAAAGACCACTTTTGAACAGTCCCAAAGGTGGTCGTAATATAGGAATTCTACTGTATAACAATTTTTCAACGGAAAACGTTTGGAAGATATGAAAGCATGTTCTGTGCCACACGGATATGCTAATGCAAACGGCTCGTGTAGCTGGAAGTTGTCAAGTCCGCCTAAGCAGATGTCCTGTCAGGCTCTGGAGCCCCTCAAGACACGACCCGTGGTTCAGTCCTCTTTCTCTTCTTTATCAAAGACCTGTCAGAGGCATTTCAAGCATCGATGTAAGTCAAACGCGTCGAACCATCAACAGTCCCCAAGATGCTGATACCCAGCAGGCACTCAACGTTGAGCTAACGTTGAAACAACGTTGAAAACGTTGTTTCAACGTTAGTTCAACGTTGAGTCAACGTTTTGTGCCTGCCGGGTAGTTATACCGGTCTGGCGCCTCTTATCATATAACAGAAAGTCCATGGTAAGCAAATTTCACTGAACCGAATGTTTATGGGTATCTCGTGGCGCCATAGTTCGAGCCTCGCTCGATTCAGATGTGAGACGCCAAGTTCTGCAACGGAAGGTCATGTGTTTTTTCTCTACTCCGTGCACGCTGGTTTTCGTCCACCTCTGATTTTACGATCTGCTCGAGATAAGCGACATAATCTTGAATGGGTAGTGAAAAATCGTGACGACAGAGAATAAAAGTTATTTAAAAGCGTCACACTAAACAACTGACTGCCTTAAAGGGGAAATAATGTTTGTTTGTTTTGGAGTTTAACGGTCCAGTCAACACTATTTTAGGTCATTTTTGAGCCGACCAGTTTACCTATACATATGTTTCCTGAGAAGGCTTATACGTAAGCGGTTAACAAGTACCGTGCACATTGTTTCGCCAGAAACTGACAACTGCCCTTCATGAACAATTCTTTTTGAATAGATCAATAAGATTAGCATGTGCATGAGCAGATTGTGCCTTACTACTCCCTTAACACTTTCACTGCTAACAGACTAAATTCAAAGCAATTATGGCACTGGTGGGTCATAGGCTGGAAATCGTCCTGAACTTGGTCTTTGACTGATTCGCATCACGAAAACACGCCTATATGATTTTCATCCGTTTGAACCAAACTTTAAAATAGTAAAACAGGGATTTACAGGGGTAAACATTATTTTTTCTCATTTCTGCCCTAAAATATAAATTGTGGGTACTCGTTAGAACCGCCTCGATGAGGTGGTTCTAAAGTGTACCCTCAATCAATATTTTGAGCAGAAATAAGAAAAAAAAAAAAACATTACAATTTTTTACCTTAAAATTTTGGTTTTCTGGACGGTCTGACTCACACCACTTTGCCGGGCACGCTTAGACCGTCTAAGCGGTTAACCAGTACTAGTGTATAGTCAGTTTCAGCCGCACTCTGCGTGGAAGCATAGTGCAGCCCAGTCTATTTCTTCAAGCCCCGGTGGGCGGGGGTAGTAACTGGACTGTTTCCTTAACCCTTAATTTAAGCAAAAAGTGTAGATCCTGATCAGACACCACGTTATGTGGCGTCTGATCAGGGTCTACACTGTTTTCCCGTGTCCCAACACATGCACTTCTTTACACAGCGCTCTGACGTCACAGGGGTAATATATGCAGCACGGCTAAAATAACCGTTACCTGTCAGTGATAGTCATGTGGGTATCAGCAACGTAAAGCTACTGCGCTTAACAGCTTTGAGTCGACTGATAATCGACCAAAATAACACTCGTCTGAAAAACGAGCTCAGGAGTTTTCCAGAGCTACGAGTACATTCGTTTACTATAAGTAAAACGGATCTGTGAAAGAGTAGTTGAAATTAAAATTTAGAAAAAAAAAAGGATCAAGTCCGACTATATTAGGCGGGCTACCAACCGATGCCTATTCACGGGCGCTATCCTACTACTGCTCGACACGGGAACTTTTGCCTGCTGTGTTTCCACCCTGGGCCGATACGTCCCTCCTTAGACAACCTGGACCTCCTAGGCTCCCCCGAGAGGACCATATTGATGCCGAGCTTAGTGCGGACGCCCGATCGACATAGCACACCGGAGGGCAGAACCCCCGACCTCAAGCCATCCCAGACCCTGACCTCCAAGTAGCTGGATTACAGGAGCGCGCCACAACTCCCAGTCGACAACGGGAGCATATTTTAACAATGGTATCAAATGACATTGAATTTCACCGGCATATTATTTTTCAGAATATGGAAAAAATATGTGTCGTTACAGATATAGATTTACTATTTCAGTGGCTGTTTCCTGATAATTTTATGCGAAATAATGAAAAAGAAAAAATCTGACCATCAATGTTATGGTAGCATTACACTAAATACTGGGAGGTACCGGGTTTTATCACTTTGGGACAGAGCTTTTAGTTGCGTTCTAAATACCAGACTTACTTCCATTGGATATATATCCCATGTTTTATTTCAATGTGAGAAAATGATAGGTATAAGGGACTAAAATGATGCATGTTTTATAAATATATTTGCAAGCACAAAGAAATTTTTGCTGATTTTATATGGTCACCCCTCCTTTGAAAATGTTGGTTTTATTTACTCCGTTCTAGGAGGTAAACAAACATGGTTGACTGTAACTTGAAAATGGGCTGTCAACATGTGGATTTTTTCTCATTAACTTGTTGGGCTAGGATGGCTCTATAAACAAGAAAGGTTTGAAAGGTTTTGTATGTGTAGTTTTTGTGGGAGCAGGTAGAAGGTTACTATTGTCGCCTATGGAAAACATTTAGTGGAAAGCTCCCTTATATAAATATCAACGGAAATGATGCGCAAATATACTGTATCTCTGTTTTTTCTTTCACGTTGCACATATTTGAATGGTATCGGTAAATAACCACAGGAAACCAGTCAATTGTGAAGGGGAAATACTCTTACATCGATCAAGACGATATTATCGATGAAGTGGTCTTTCTTGGTCTTGTTGAGAATGGCAAAAAGGTGTAGATCCAGATCAGACACCGCACAATTTGTTGAAAATGTCTGATTTTTGCAAAACTTACAACAATATAAGCACACACTCCTAAGCCTTTAAATGAATTTGTCCAAAGTATCAAGTGGTATTGTACGAAATCTAGGTAACAGTTTTTTACTCGGCCCCCGCCCATAGGGGCTTGAAGAAATATATGGGCTGCATGATGCTTCCACGCAGAGCTGAATCCGGCCCGGACACTAGTACTGGCAACCGCTAAGAGGGTCTAAGCCTGTCCAGGAACCGCGGTCCATGCTAATAAACCCTATTGGTTCCATTGGGTGACAGGGCTTGAGATGTCATTTCATCTCAATATCGGGTAAAAGTCCCACAAAATTGGAAGCAAAATGACCTTTACAGTGTTGACGGGGACGTTAAACCTCAAATCAAACAAACAAACAAAACAGTTATTTACTAACAATGACCTCTATCTTTCTCCTCGCCCATCGGGGCTTGAAGAAATGCTTCCACGCAGAGCTGTAACCGACCGCACACGAGTACTGGTAAACTGCTTAGTGTATCTAAGCCTGCCCAGGCAAAGAGTTGCGAGTCGGCCCGTACATGCTTATAAACCCTATCGGTTTCATTCGGCGGCTTTAGAAGCCTCCGTGGTGTAGTGGTTACGCTACTCGCCGTGTAAACCAGGGATCGCAGGATCGATTCCGGGCTTCTCCAGAATTTCGGATGAGTCTTTAAACCGAGGTCCCGTCTCCGTATGACCATAGCTGTTGGTGGGACGTAGAACTCAAACACTCACTCTCACTCACTTATTCGGCGGCAGGGCTTGAGATGCAATTTAATCTCAATGTCGGGTAAAGTCCCATGAAATTGGTAGCAACGTCTCCAAAATGACCTTTTACAGTGTTGACGGGGACGTTAAACCCCATATTAAACAAACAAACAAACAAACAAACAAACAAACAAATCACTGAGGTATGCCCTGTGTTTTGATGCTTCTCTTCGACGAGTCCCTGGATTTCTTCGTCATTCTCGACCCTTTTATTGACCTTTGACCTCTAAGTACGACTTTGACCTTGATGGTACTCACCTGGCTTTTGCAAGCGACCCGGCATCTCATTATGCTGAACATTGCTGCCATGTAATTTCAAAATCCACCCAGAAATAAGGAAGTTATTGGTCGTGTTTAAGTTAGACCCATTTATTGACCTTTGATCTCTTAGTACGACTTTGACCTTGAAGGTACTGACCTGAGTTTGGCGAGCGACATATCGTCTCATTATCGTAAAATACATCAAGAAATAGGACAGTTATTGACCGTGTTAACGTTTTGGACCTTTAATTTTTTATTTACCCAAGACCTCTAAGTACGACCTTGACCATGGCAGTACCGACCTGGGTTTTGCGCGCTACACATCGTCTCATGATGGTGAACATTTTTGCTAAGTAATTTCTAAATCCATTCAGAAATAAGAAAGTTATTGACTGCGTTTAAGTTTCGGGCTATTTTTTACCTTTGACCTCTAAGTACAACCTTGACCTTGGAGGTATGTACCTTGGTTTTCGAATTATCACCAAGTATCGTGACGCGCGCCGCTAATCTTTCAACCAATAACAGTAGTCATTAGACCAGTAAGTGGCAACTTAACGATATTTGTAATTAAAAAGTAATATCATAAACCTAGGAACAGTGAATCAAAATAATTCAGATAAAATTCGTTAAAATAATTAAGACTCCAGGTCTCAAGACTACACTGCTTGCTTTTTTAAAAGAATCACCGATATACCATCATCACGATAAAATGTTCTTGTAATAAATACCCATATAAACCCCACTTTAAAAAGAGAAACGTTGGGTTTACGGGGGTATACATTATTTTCTTTATTTTCAGCTCCAATACATAGGTTGTGGGTAGTCGTTAGAACCGCTACAATGAGGCGGTTCTAACGAGCACCCTCAGCCCATATTTTGGAGGAAAAATATCACAAATTTTCATTATAACAAGATTTATTTGTGAAACATGAACCTGGGCAAGGTCAACTATTTCTTCAAAGTTGGTCTTAGGTCAAGGCCACGGGTCATTTTTGTACGAGTAGAAAGCCCTTGGCACAAGGAGCCTACATGCCAAATATGAAGGCTGTATTTTAAACGAAGTTTTAACCATTTTTTAAGTAGGTGACACGTCAAGGTCAAAGTCACAGGTCAATTCTTTTAATGGGCGTGAAAACTTTGTCACAATGATTTTCTCATAGAATCTGTCATTTCAGTGCCTTTGGCACTTTGATTCTCTTTCTTTCCTGTCCCTCTCTTATATCTCCTCCACTATCCAATCTCTTTCCTCCCTTTCTCTGGGAGACGACACAAAATGACCCACAAGGGTTGACATGTCGTTAAACCTCAATAAATCAATCAGTCATATTAGAGGGAGGTCGGATAAAGCTCAGTCCCCGATCAGATTATTCGTTAACAAGTCCGTGTAATGAAACTGGGTTTTTTTTTTTTTTTTTTTTTTTTTGGTTTGGGTTTTCCGGCCCTTTCAAGATTATTTCACTCATATCGAGCCGATCGTTAATCAGAGGTGGGCGAAAACCGGAGTACCCGGAGAAAAACCACCGGACCTTCCGTTGCAGAACTTGGCGTCTCACACGTGGCCCGAGCGAGGCTCGAACCTACGGCGGTGAGAGAAACTGGGGTTTACATGGGTATACATTATTGTTCATATTTCTTTTCCTAGACATAGGCTGATCGCCCCCGCCCATCGGGGCTTGGAGAAATAGATGGGCTGCATGCTTCCACGCAGAGCTGAAGCCGACCACACACGAGTACTGGTAAACCGCGTAGTGGATCCAAGCCTGCCAAGGCAAAGCGGTGCGAGTTGGACCGTCCATGCTTATAAACTCTATCGGGTTTCATTGGGCTATAGGGCTCGGGATGTCATTTCATCTCAATGTCGGGTAAAAGTCCCACAAAATTGGAAGCGGCGTCTCCAAAATAACCTATACAGTGTTGATGGGGACTTTAAACCTCAATCAAATAAACAAACAAACAAACAAAATACATAGACTGTGGGTACTCGTTAGAACCACCTCACTTAGGCGGTTCTAACGAGCACCCACAGCCTTTGTTTGAATAAATACAGTAAAATCCGCTATTAAGACCACCTAAAACCAGTAATAATTCTGTTTTAAAAAGCTTATTTAGAAGGGGGTAGTTATTCTTTCTTCGTGTATTCTGCACACAATGTCCTCTGGTCAGGGACCAGCTTTGACACCTCATAAAGACCACTTTTGAACAGTCCCAAAGGTGGTCGTAATATAGGAATTCTACTGTATAACAATTTTTCAACGGAAAACGTTTGGAAGATATAAAAGCATGTTCTGTGCCACACGGATAATTATGTTACTGCAAACGGATCGTGTAGCTGGAAGTTGTCCAGTCCGCCTAAGCAGATGTCCTGTCAGGCTCTGGAGCTCCTCAAGACACGATCCGTGGTTCAGTCCTCTTTCTCTTCTTTATCAAAGACCTGTCAGAGGCATTTCAAGCATCGATGTAAGTAAAACGTGTCGAACCATCAACAGTCCCCAAGATGCTGATACCCAGCAGGCACTCAACGTTGAGCTAACGTTGAAACAACGTTGAAAACGTTGTTTCAACGTTAGTTCAACGTTGAGTCAACGTTTTGTGCCTGCCGGGTAGTTATACCGGTCTGGCGCCTCTTATCATATAACAGAAAGTCCATGGTAAGCAAATTTCACGGAACCGAATGTTTATGGGTATCTCGTGGCGCCATAGTTCGAGCCTCGCTCGATTCAGATGTGAGACGCCAAGTTCTGCAACGGAAGGTCATGTGTTTTTTCTCTTCTCCGTGCACACTGGTTTTCGTCCACCTCTGATTTTACGATCTGCTCGAGATAAGCGACATAATCTTGAAAAATCGTGACGACAGAGAATAATAGCTATTTAAAAGCGTCACACTAAACAACTGACTGTCTTAAAGGGGAAATAATGTTTGTTTGTTTTGGAGTTTAACGGTCCAGTCAACACTATTTTAGGTCATTTTTGAGCCGGTCAGTTTACCTATCCACACTTTTCCTGAGAAGGCTTATACATAAGCGGTTAACCAGTACAGTGCACAGTATTTCGCCAGAAACTGACAACTGCCATTCTTGAACAATTCTTTTTGAAAAGATCAATAAGATTAGCATGTGCATGAGCAGATTGTGTCTTACTACTCCCTTAACACTTTCACTGCTAACAGACTAAATTCAAAGCAATTATGGCACTGGTGGGTCATAGGCTGGAAATCGTCCTGAACTTGGTCTTTGACTGATTCGCATCACGAAAACACGCCTATATGATTTTCAGCCGTTTTAACGAAACTTTAAAATAGTAAAACAGGGATTTACAGGGGTAAACATTATTTTTTCTCATTTCTGCCCTAAAATATAAATTGTGGGTACTCGTTAGAACCACCTCGATGAGGCGGTTCTAAAGTGTACCCTCAATCTATATTTTGAGCAGAAATAAGAAAAAAATATTACAATTTTTTATCTTAAAATTTTCGTTTTCTGGACGGTCTGACTCACACCACTTTGCCGGGCACGCTTGGACCGTCTAAGCGGTTAACCAGTACTAATGTATAGTCAGTTTCAGCCGCAGTCTGCGTGGAAGCATAGTGCAGCCCAATCTATTTCTTCAAGCCCCGGTGGGCGGGGGTAGTAATTGGACTGTTTCCTTTACCCTTAATTTAAGCAAAAATAGTAGATCCTGATCAGACATCACGTTATGTGGCGTCTGATCAGGGTCTACACTGTTTTCCCGTGTCCCGGCACATGCACTTCTTTACACAGCGCTCTGACGTCACAGGGGTAATAATATAATGCAGCACGGCTAAAATAACCGTTACTTGTCAGTGATAGTCACGTGGGTATCAGAAAAGTAAAGCTACTGCGCTTAACAGCTTTGGGTTGATTGATAATCGACCAAAATAACAATCGTCTGAATAACGAGCTCAGGAGTTGGCCAGAGCTACGAATACAAATACATTCGTTGACTATAAGTAAAACTGGAAAGAGTAGTTGAAATTAAAATTTAGAAAAAAAAAAAAAAGGATCAAGTCCGACTATATTAGACGGGCTACCACCCGATGCCTATTCACGGGCGCTATCCCACTACTGCTCGACACGGGAACTTTTGCCTGCTGTGTTTCCACCCTGGGCCGATACGTCCCTCCTTAGACAACCTGGACCTCCTAGGCTCCCCCGAGAGGACCATATTGATGCCGAGCTTAGTGCGGACGCCCGATCGACATAGCACACCGGAGGGCAGAACCCCCGACCTCAAGCCGTCCCAGACCCTGACCTCCAAGTAGCTGGATTACAGGAGCGCGCCACAACTCCCAGTCGACAACGGGAGCATATTTTAACAATGGTATCAATTGACATTGAATTTCACCGGCATATTTTTTTTTCAGAATATGGAAGAAATATGTGTCGTTACAGATATAGATCTACTATTTCAGTGGCTATTTCCTGATAATTTTATGCGAAATAATGAAAAAGAAAAAATCTGACCATCAATGTTATGGTAGCATTACACTAAATACTGGGAGGTACCGGGTTTTATCACTTTGGGACAGAGCTTTTAGTTGCGTTCTAAATACCAGACTTACTTCCATTGGATATATATCCCATGTTTTATTTCAATGTGAGAAAATGATAGGTATAAGGGACTAAAATGATGCATGTTTTATAAATATATTTGCAAGCTCAAAGAAATTTTTGCTGATTATAGGTAGCTTAACACTAAATATTGCTGAGCCGGAGAACCAGCACTTTGGGACAGAAGATTTGATAGAGGATCAAATACCAGCTGTGCATTTCATTGGTTATATAGGCTGGATTTATTTCATTTTAAGAAAAGGGTACTTATAGCAAAACAAAATAATAGATGCTTTGCAATTATATCTGCAAGCCCAAAAATATTGCTGCCACATTTTCATGGTCACCCCTTTGAGAAAAAATTGCCCTGTTATTCACTGCGGCGCTACACATCAACAATATGGCGGACAATAGCTCAAAAAGGAGACGGGCTACATGTGGATTTTTTCTTTGGGATTTATTCAGCTAGAGTTGCTCTACAAACCACCAAGGTTTGAAATATTTTGCATGTACAGTTTTTGTTGGAGATGGAAAAATGTTACTATTGTCGTCTATGGAAAATATTTAGTGGTAAGCTCCCTATATATGGTCACTAAACATCAACGGAAATGATGCGCAAATATACTGTATCTCTGTTTTTTCTTTCACGTTGCACATATTTGAATGGTATCGGTAAATAACCACAGGAAACCAGTCAATTGTGAAGGGGAAATACTCTTACATCGATCAAGACGATATTATCGATGAAGTGGTCTTTCTTGGTCCTGTTGAGAATGGCAAAAAGGTGTAGATCCAGATCAGACACCGCACAATTTGTTGAAAATGTCTGATTTTTGCAAAACTTACAACAATATAAGCACACACTCCTAAGCCTTTAAATGAATTTGTCCAAAGTATCAAGTGGTATTGTACGAAATCTAGGTAACAGTTTTTTACTCGGCCCCCGCCCATAGGGGCTTGAAGAAATATATGGGCTGCATGATGCTTCCACGCAGAGCTGAATCCGGCCCGGACACTAGTACTGGTAAACCGCTAAGAGGGTCTAAGCCTGTCCAGGAACCGCGGTCCATGCTAATAAACCCTATTGGTTTCATTGGGTGACAGGGCTTGAGATGTCATTTCATCTCAATATCGGGTAAAAGTCCCACAAAATTGGAAGCAAAATGACCTTTACAGTGTTGACGGGGACGTTAAACCTCAAATCAAACAAACAAACAAAACAGTTATTTACTAACAATGACCTCTATCTTTCTCCCCGCCCATCGGGGCTTGAAGAAATGCTTCCACGCAGAGCTGTAACCGACCGCACACGAGTACAGCTGGTAAACTGCTTAGTGTATCTAAGCCTGCCCAGGCAAAGAGTTGCGAGTCGGCCCGTACATGCTTATAAACCCTATCGGTTTCATTCGGCGGCTTTAGAAGCCTCCGTGGTGTAGTGGTTACGCTACTCGCTACTCGCCGTGTAAACCAGGGATCGCAGGATCGATTCCGGGATTCTCCAGACTTTCGGATGAGTCTTTAAACCGAGGTCCCGTCTCCGTACGACCATAGCTGTTGGTGGGACGTAAAACTCAAACACTCACTCTCACTCACTTATTCGGCGGCAGGGCTTGAGATGCAATTTAATCTCAATGTCGGGTAAAGTCCCATGAAATTGGTAGCAACGTCTCCAAAATGACCTTTTACAGTGTATTAAACAAACAAACAAATCACTTAGGTATGCCCTGTGTTTTGATGCTTCTCTTCGACGAGTCCCTGGATTTCTTCGTCATTCTCGACCCTTTTATTGACCTTTGACCTCTAAGTACGACTTTGACCTTGATGGTACTCACCTGGCTTTTGCAAGCGACCCAGCATCTCATTATGCTGAACATTTCTGCCATGTGATTTCAAAATCCACCCAGAAATAAGGAAGTTATTGGTCGTGTTTAAGTTAGACCCATTTATTGACCTTTGATCTCTTAGTACGACTTTGACCTTGAAGGTACTGACCTGAGTTTGGCGAGCGACATATCGTCTCATTATCGTAAAATACATCAAGAAATAGGACAGTTATTGACCGTGTTAACGTTTTGGACCTTTAATTTTATATTTGCCTAAGACCTCTAAGTACGACCTTGACCATGGCAGTACCGACCTGGGTTTTGCGCGCTACACATCGTCTCATGATGGTGAACATTTCTGCTAAGTAATTTCTAAATCCATTCAGAAATAAGAAAGTTATTGACTGCGTTTAAGTTTTGGGCTATTTTTTACCTTTGACCTCTAAGTACAACCTTGACCTTGGAGGTATGTACCTTGGTTTTCGAATTATCACCAAGTATCGTGACGCGCGCCGCTAATCTTTCAACCAATAACAGTAGTCATTAGACCAGTAAGTGGCAACTTAACGATATTTGTAAATAAAAAGTAATATCATAAACCTATGAACAGTGAATCAAAATAATTCAGATAAAATTCGTTAAAATAATTAAGACTCCAGGTCTCAAGACTACACTGCTTGCTTTTTTAAAAGAATCACCGATATACCATCATCACGATAAAATGTTCTTGTAATAAATACCCATATAAACCCCACTTTAAAAAGAGAAACGTTGGGTTTACGGGGGTATACATTATTTTCTTTATTTTCAGCTCCAATACATAGGTTGTGGGTAGTCGTTAGAACCGCTACAATGAGGCGGTTCTAACGAGCACCCTCAGCCCATATTTTGGAGGAAAAATATCACAAATTTTCATTTATATATAACAAGATTTATTTGTGAAACATGAACCTGGGCAAGGTCAACTATTTCTTCAAAGTTGGTCTTAGGTCAAGGCCACGGGTCATTTTTGTACGAGTAGAAAGCCCTTGGCACAAGGAGCCTACATGCCAAATATGAAGGCTGTATTTTAAACGAAGTTTTAACCATTTTTTAAGTAGGTGACACGTCAAGGTCAAAGTCACAGGTCAATTCTTTTAATGGGCGTGAAAACTTTGTCACAATGATTTTCTCATAGAATCTGTCATTTCAGTGCCTTTGGCACTTTGATTCTCTTTCTTTCCTGTCCCTCTCTTATATATCCTCCACTATCCAATCTCTTTCCTCCCTTTCTCTGGGAGACGACACAAAATGACCCACAAGGGTTGACATGTCGTTAAACCTCAATAAATCAATCAGTCATATTAGAGGGAGGTCGGATAAAGCTCAGTCCCCGATCAGATTATTCGTTAACAAGTCCGTGTAATGAAACTGGGGTTTACATGGGTATACATTATTGTTCATATTTCTTTTCCTAGGCATAGGCTGATCGCCCCCGCCCATCGGGGCTTGGAGAAATAGATGGGCTGCATGCTTCCACGCAGAGCTGAAGCCGACCACACACGAGTACTGGTAAACCGCTTAGTGGATCCAAGCCTGCCAAGGCAAAGCGGTGCGAGTTGGACCGTCCATGCTTATAAACTCTATCGGGTTTCATTGGGCTATAGGGCTCGGGATGTCATTTCATCTCAATGTCGGGTAAAAGTCCCACAAAATTGAAAGCGGCGTCTCCAAAATAACCTATACAGTGTTGATGGGGACTTTAAACCTCAATCAAATAAACAAACAAACAAACAAAATACATAGACTGTGGGTACTCGTTAGAACCACCTCACTTAGTCGGTTCTAACGAGCACCCACAGGCTTTGTTTGAATAAATACAGTAAAATTCCGCTATTAAGACCACCTAAAACCAGTACTAATTCTGTTTTAAAAAGCTTATTTAGAAGGGGGTAGTTATTCTTTCTTCGTGTATTCTGCACACACTGTCCTCTGGTCAGGGACCAGCTTTGACACCTCATAAAGACCACTTTTGAACAGTCCCAAAGGTGGTCGTAATATAGGAATTCTACTGTATAACAATTTTTCAACGGAAAACGTTTGGAGGATATGAAAGCATGTTCTGTGCCACACGGATATGTTACTGCAAACGGATCGTGTAGCTGAAAGTTTTCATGTCCGCCTAAGCAGATGTCCTGTCAGGCTCTGGAGCTCCTCAAGACACGACCCGTGGTTCAGTCCTCTTTCTCTTCTTTATCAAAGACCTGTCAGAAGCATTTCAAGCATCGATGTAAGTCAAACGTGTCGAACCATCAACAGTCCCCAAGATGCTGATACCCAGCAGGCACTCAACGTTGAGCTAACGTTGAAACAACGTTGAAAACGTTGTTTCAACGTTAGTTCAACATTGAGTCAACGTTTTGTGCCTGCCGGGTAGTTATACCGGTCTGGCGCCTCTTATCATATAACAGAAAGTCCATGGTAAGCAAATTTCACTGAACCGAATGTTTATGGGTATCTCGTGGCGCCATAGTTCGAGCCTCGCTCGATTCAGATGTGAGACGCCAAGGACTGCAACGGAAGGTCATGTGTTTTTTCTCTACTCCGTGCACACTGGTTTTCGTACACCTCTGATTTTACGATCTGCTCGAGATAAGCGACATAATGTTGAAGGGGCAGTGAAAAATCGTGACGACAGAGAATAAGAGTTATTTAAAAGCGTCACACTAAACAATTGACTGTCTTAAAGGGGGAATAATGTTTGTTTGTTTTGGAGTTTAACGGTCAAGTCAACACTATTTTAGGTCATTTTTGAGCCGGTCAGTTTACCTATCCACACTTTTCCTGGGAAGGCTTATACGTAAGCGGTTAACCAGTACAGTGCACATTATTTCGCCAGAAACTGACAACTGCCATTCTTGAACAATTCTTTTTGAAAAGATCAATAAGATTAGCATGTGCATGAGCAGATTGTGCCATACTACTCCATTAACACTTTCACTGCTAACTGACTAAATTCAAAGCAATTACGGCACTGGTGGGTCATAGGCTGGAAATCGTCTTGAACTTGTCTTTGACTGATTCGCATCACGAAAACACGCCTATATGATTTTCATCCGTTTGAACCAAACTTTAAAATAGTAAAACAGGGATTTACAGGGGTAAACATTATTTTTTCTCATTTCTGCCCTAAAATATAAATTGTGGGTACTCGTTAGAACCGCCTCGATGAGGCGGTTCTAAAGTGTACCCTCAATCTATATTTTGAGCAGAAATAAGAAAAAAAAAACATTACAATTTTTTATCTTAAAATTTTCGTTTTCTGGACGGTCTGACTCACCGCACTTTGCCGGGCACGCTTAGACCGTCTAAGCGGTTAACCAGTACAAGTGTATAGTCAGTTTCAGCCGCACTCTGCGTGGAAGCATAGTGCAGCCCAGTCTATTTCTTCAAGCCCCGGTGGGCGGGGGTAGTAACTGGACTGTTTCCTTAACCCTTAATTTAAGCAAAAAGTATAGATCCTGATCAGACATCACGTTCTGTGGCGTCTGATCAGGGTCTACACTGTTTTCCCGTGTCCCAACACATGTACTTCTTTACACAGCGCTCTGACGTCACAGGGGTAATATATGCAGCACGGCTAAAATAACCGTTACCTGTCAGTGATAGTCATGTGGGTATCAGCAACGTAAAGCTACTGCGCTTAACAGCTTTGAGTCGACTGATAATCGACCAAAACAACATCGTCTGAAAAACGAGCTCAGGAGTTTTCCAGAGCTACGAATACATTCGTTTACTATAAGTAAAACGGATCTGTGAAAGAGTAGTTGAAATTAAAATTTAGAAAAAAAAAAAAAAAAAAAAAGGATCAAGTCCGACTATATTAGACGGGCTACCAACCGATGCCTATTCACGGGCGCTATCCCACTACTGCTCGACACGGGAACTTTTGCCTGCTGTGTTTCCACCCTGGGCCGATACGTCCCTCCTTAGACAACCTGGATCTCCTAGGCTCCCCCGAGAGGACCATATTGATGCCGAGCTTAGTGCGGACGCCCGATCGACATAGCACACCGGAGGGCAGAACCCCCGACCTCAAGCCGTCCCAGACCCTGACCTCCAAGTAGCTGGATTACAGGAGCGCGCCACAACTCCCAGTCGACAACGGGAGCATATTTTAACAATGGTATCAATTGACATTGAATTTCACCGGCATATTTTTTTTCAGAATATGGAAGAAATATGTGTCGTTACAGATATAGATCTACTATTTCAGTGGCTATTTCCTGATAATTTTATGCGAAATAATGAAAAAGAAAAAATCTGACCATCAATGTTATGGTAGCATTACACTTAATACTGGGAGGTACCGGGTTTTATCACTTTGGGACAGAGCTTTTAGTTGCGTTCTAAATACCAGACTTACTTCCATTGGATATATATCCCATGTTTTATTTCAATGTGAGAAAATGATAGGTATAAGGGACTAAAATGATGCATGTTTTATAAATATATTTGCAAGCTCAAAGAAATTTTTGCTGATTTTATATGGTCACCCCTCCTTTGAAAATGTTGGTTTTATTTACTCCGTTCTAGCAGGTAAACAAAAACAAACATGGTTGACTGTAACTTGAAAATGAGCCGATCAACATGTGGATTTTTTCTCATTAACTTGTTGGGCTAGGATGGCTCTATAAACAAGAAAGGTTTGAAAGGTTTTGTATGTGTAGTTATTGTGGGAGCAGGTAGAAGGTTACTATTGTCGCCTATGGAAAACATTTAGTGGAAAGCTCCCTTATATAAATATCAACGGAAATGATGCGCAAATATACTGTATCTCTGTTGTTTCTTTCACGTTGCACATATTTGAATGGTATCGGTAAATAACCACAGGAAACCAGTCAATTGTGAAGGGGAAATACTCTTACATCGATCAAGACGATATTATCGATGAAGTGGTCTTTCTTGGTCTTGTCGAGAATGGCAAAAAGGTGTAGATCCAGATCAGACACCGCACAATTTGATGAAAATGTCTGATTTTTGCAAAACTTACAACAATATAAGCACACACTCCTAAGCCTTTAAATGAATTTGTCCAAAGTATCAAGTGGTATTGTACGAAATCTAGGTAACAGTTTTTTTACTCGGCCCCCGCCCATAGGGGCTTGAAGAAATATATGGGCTGCATGATGCTTCCACGCAGAGCTGAATCCGGCCCGGACACTAGTACTGGTAAACCGCTAAGAGGGTCTAAGCCTGTCCAGGAACCGCGGTCCATGCTAATAAACCCTATTGGTTTCATTGGGTGACAGGGCTTGAGATGTCATTTCATCTCAATATCGGGTAAAAGTCCCACAAAATTGGAAGCAAAATGACCTTTACAGTGTTGACGGGGACGTTAAACCTCAAATCAAACAAACAAACAAAACAGTTATTTACTAACAATGACCTCTATCTTTCTCCCCGCCCATCGGGGCTTGAAGAAATGCTTCCACGCAGAGCTGTAACCGACCGCACACGAGTACTGGTAAACTGCTTAGTGTATCTAAGCCTGCCCAGGCAAAGAGTTGCGAGTCGGCCCGTACATGCTTATAAACCCTATCGGTTTCATTCGGCGGCTTTAGAAGCCTCCGTGGTGTAGTGGTTACGCTACTCGCTACTCGCCGTGTAAACCAGGGATCGCAGGATCGATTCCGGGCTTCTCCAGACTTTCGGATGAGTCTTTAAACCGAGGTCCCGTCTCCGTATGACCATAGCTGTTGGTGGGACGTAAAACTCAAACACTCACTCTCACTCACTTATTCGGCGGCAGGGCTTGAGATGCAATTTAATCTCAATGTCGGGTAAAGTCCCATGAAATTGGTAGCAACGTCTCCAAAATGACCTTTTACAGTGTATTAAACAAACAAACAAACAAACAAACAAATCACTGAGGTATGCCCTGTGTTTTGATGCTTCTCTTCGACGAGTCCCTGGATTTCTTCGTCATTCTCGACCCTTTTATTGACCTTTGACCTCTAAGTACGACTTTGACCTTGATGGTACTCACCTGGCTTTTGCAAGCGACCCAGCATCTCATTATGCTGAACATTTCTGCCATGTAATTTCAAAATCCACCCAGAAATAAGGAAGTTATTGGCCGTGTTTAAGTTAGACCCATTTATTGACCTTTGATCTCTTAGTACGACTTTGACCTTGAAGGTACTGACCTGAGTTTGGCGAGCGACATATCGTCTCATTATCGTAAAATACATCAAGAAATAGGACAGTTATTGACCGTGTTAACGTTTTGGACCTTTAATTTTTTATTTACCTAAGACCTCTAAGTACGACCTTGACCATGGCAGTACTCACCTGGGTTTTGCGCGCTACACATCGTCTCATGATGGTGAACATTTCTGCTAAGTAATTTCTAAATCCATTCAGAAATAAAAAAGTTATTGATTGCGTTTAAGTTTCGGGCTATTTTTTACCTTTGACCTCTAAGTACAACCTTGACCTTGGAGGTATGTACCTTGGTTTTCGAATTATCACCAAGTATCGTGACGCGCACCGCTAATCTTTCAACCAATAACAGTAGTCATTAGACCAGTAAGTGGCAACTTAACGATATTTGTAATTAAAAAGTAATATCATAAACCTATGAACAGTGAATCAAAATAATTCAGATAAAATTCGTTAAAATAATTAAGACTCCAGGTCTCAAGACTACACTGCTTGCTTTTTTAAAAGAATCACCGATATACCATCATCACGATAAAATGTTGTTGTAATAAATACCCATATAAACCCCACTTTAAAAAGAGAAACGTTGGGTTTACGGGGGTATACATTATTTTCTTTATTTTCAGCTCCAATACATAGGTTGTGGGTAGTCGTTAGAACCGCTACAATGGGGCGGTTCTAACGAGCACCCTCAGCCCATATTTTGGAGGAAAAATGTCACAAATTTTCATTATAACAAGATTTATTTGTGAAACATGAACCTGGGCAAGGTCAACTATTTCTTCAAAGTTGGTCTTAGGTCAAGGCCACGGGTCATTTTTGTACGAGTAGAAAGCCCTTGGCACAAGGAGCCTACATGCCAAATATGAAGGCTGTATTTTAAACGAAGTTTTAACCATTTTTTAAGTAGGTGACACGTCAAGGTCAAAGTCACAGGTCAATTCTTTTAATGGGCGTGAAAACTTTGTCACAATGATTTTCTCATAGAATCTGTCATTTCAGTGCCTTTGGCACTTTGATTCTCTTTCTTTCCTGTCCCTCTCTTATATCTCCTCCACTATCCAATCTCTTTCCTCCCTTTCTCTGGGAGACGACACAAAATGACCCACAAGGGTTGACATGTCGTTAAACCTCAATAAATCAATCAGTCATATTAGAGGGAGGTCGGATAAAGCTCAGTCCCCGATCAGATTATTCGTTAACAAGTCCGTGTAATGAAACTGCGGTTTACATGGGTATACATTATTGTTCATATTTCTTTTCCTAGACATAGGCTGATCGCTCCCGCCCATTGGGGCTTGGAGAAATAGATGGGCTGCATGCTTCCACGCAGAGCTGAAGCCGACCACACACGAGTACTGGTAAACCGCTTAGTGGATCCAAGCCTGTCAAGGCAAAGCGGTGCGAGTTGGACCGTCCATGCTTATAAACTCTATCGGGTTTCATTGGGCTATAGGGCTCGGGATGTCATTTCATCTCAATGTCGGGTAAAAGTCCCACAAAATTGGAAGCGGCGTCTCCAAAATAACCTATACAGTGTTGATGGGGACTTTAAACCTCAATCAAATAAACAAACAAACAAACAAAATACATAGACTGTGGGTACTCGTTAGAACCACCTCACTTAGTCGGTTCTAACGAGCACCCACAGCCTTTGTTTGAATAAATACAGTAAAATTCCGCTATTAAGACCACCTAAAACCAGTACTAATTCTGTTTTAAAAAGCTTATTTAGAATGGGGTAGTTATTCTTTCTTCGTGTATTCTGCACACAATGTCCTCTGGTCAGGGACCAGCTTTGACACCTCATAAAGACCACTTTTGAACAGTCCCAAAGGTGGTCGTAATATAGGAATTCTACTGTATAACAATTTTTCAACGGAAAACGTTTGGAGGATATGAAAGCATGTTCTGTGCCACACGGATATGTTACTGCAAACGGATCGTGTAGCTGAAAGTTGTCATGTCCGCCTAAGCAGATGTCCTGTCAGGCTCTGGAGCTCCTCAAGACACGACCCGTGGTTCAGTCCTCTTTCTCTTCTTTATCAAAGACCTGTCAGAAGCATTTCAAGCATCGATGTAAGTCAAACGCGTCGAACCATCAACAGTCCCCAAGATGCTGATACCCAGCAGGCACTCAACGTTGAGCTAACGTTGAAACAACGTTGAAAACGTTGTTTCAACGTTAGTTCAACATTGAGTCAACGTTTTGTGCCTGCCGGGTAGTTATACCGGTCTGGCGCCTCTTATCATATAACAGAAAGTCCATGGTAAGCAAATTTCACTGAACCGAATGTTTATGGGTATCTCGTGGCGCCATAGTTCGAGCCTCGCTCGATTCAGATGTGAGACGCCAAGGACTGCAACGGAAGGTCATGTGTTTTTTCTCTACTCCGTGCACACTGGTTTTCGTACACCTCTGATTTTACGATCTGCTCGAGATAAGCGACATAATGTTGAAGGGGCAGTGAAAAATCGTGACGACAGAGAATAAGAGTTATTTAAAAGCGTCACACTAAACAATTGACTGTCTTAAAGGGGGAATAATGTTTGTTTGTTTTGGAGTTTAACGGTCAAGTCAACACTATTTTAGGTCATTTTTGAGCCGGTCAGTTTACCTATCCACACTTTTCCTGGGAAGGCTTATACGTAAGCGGTTAACCAGTACAGTGCACATTATTTCGCCAGAAACTGACAACTGCCATTCTTGAACAATTCTTTTTGAAAAGATCAATAAGATTAGCATGTGCATGAGCAGATTGTGCCTTACTACTCCATTAACACTTTCACTGCTAACTGACTAAATTCAAAGCAATTACGGCACTGGTGGGTCATAGGCTGGAAATCGTCTTGAACTTGTCTTTGACTGATTCGCATCACGAAAACACGCCTATATGATTTTCATCCGTTTGAACCAAACTTTAAAATAGTAAAACAGGGATTTACAGGGGTAAACATTATTTTTTCTCATTTCTGCCCTAAAATATAAATTGTGGGTACTCGTTAGAACCGCCTCGATGAGGCGGTTCTAAAGTGTACCCTCAATCTATATTTTGAGCAGAAATAAGAAAAAAAAAAACATTACAATTTTTTATCTTAAAATTTTCGTTTTCTGGACGGTCTGACTCACCGCACTTTGCCGGGCACGCTTAGACCGTCTAAGCGGTTAACCAGTACAAGTGTATAGTCAGTTTCAGCCGCACTCTGCGTGGAAGCATAGTGCAGCCCAGTCTATTTCTTCAAGCCCCGGTGGGCGGGGGTAGTAACTGGACTGTTTCCTTAACCCTTAATTTAAGCAAAAAGTATAGATCCTGATCAGACATCACGTTCTGTGGCGTCTGATCAGGGTCTACACTGTTTTCCCGTGTCCCAACACATGTACTTCTTTACACAGCGCTCTGACGTCACAGGGGTAATATATGCAGCACGGCTAAAATAACCGTTACCTGTCAGTGATAGTCATGTGGGTATCAGCAACGTAAAGCTACTGCGCTTAACAGCTTTGAGTCGACTGATAATCGACCAAAACAACATCGTCTGAAAAACGAGCTCAGGAGTTTTCCAGAGCTACGAATACATTCGTTTACTATAAGAAAAACGGATCTGTGAAAGAGTAGTTGAAATTAAAATTTAGAAAAAAAAAAAAAAAAAAAAGGATCAAGTCCGACTATATTAGACGGGCTACCAACCGATGCCTATTCACGGGCGCTATCCCACTACTGCTCGACACGGGAACTTTTGCCTGCTGTGTTTCCACCCTGGGCCGATACGTCCCTCCTTAGACAACCTGGATCTCCTAGGCTCCCCCGAGAGGACCATATTGATGCCGAGCTTAGTGCGGACGCCCGATCGACATAGCACACCGGAGGGCAGAACCCCCGACCTCAAGCCGTCCCAGACCCTGACCTCCAAGTAGCTGGATTACAGGAGCGCGCCACAACTCCCAGTCGACAACGGGAGCATATTTTAACAATGGTATCAATTGACATTGAATTTCACCGGCATATTTTTTTTCAGAATATGGAAGAAATATGTGTCGTTACAGATAAAGATCTACTATTTCAGTGGCTATTTCCTGATAATTTTATGCGAAATAATGAAAAAGAAAAAATCTGACCATCAATGTTATGGTAGCATTACACTTAATACTGGGAGGTACCGGGTTTTATCACTTTGGGACAGAGCTTTTAGTTGCGTTCTAAATACCAGACTTACTTCCATTGGATATATATCCCATGTTTTATTTCAATGTGAGAAAATGATAGGTATAAGGGACTAAAATGATGCATGTTTTATAAATATATTTGCAAGCTCAAAGAAATTTTTGCTGATTTTATATGGTCACCCCTCCTTTGAAAATGTTGGTTTTATTTACTCCGTTCTAGCAGGTAAACAAAAACAAACATGGTTGACTGTAACTTGAAAATGAGCCGATCAACATGTGGATTTTTTCTCATTAACTTGTTGGGCTAGGATGGCTCTATAAACAAGAAAGGTTTGAAAGGTTTTGTATGTGTAGTTATTGTGGGAGCAGGTAGAAGGTTACTATTGTCGCCTATGGAAAACATTTAGTGGAAAGCTCCCTTATATAAATATCAACGGAAATGATGCGCAAATATACTGTATCTCTGTTGTTTCTTTCACGTTGCACATATTTGAATGGTATCGGTAAATAACCACAGGAAACCAGTCAATTGTGAAGGGGAAATACTCTTACATCGATCAAGACGATATTATCGATGAAGTGGTCTTTCTTGGTCTTGTCGAGAATGGCAAAAAGGTGTAGATCCAGATCAGACACCGCACAATTTGATGAAAATGTCTGATTTTTGCAAAACTTACAACAATATAAGCACACACTCCTAAGCCTTTAAATGAATTTGTCCAAAGTATCAAGTGGTATTGTACGAAATCTAGGTAACAGTTTTTTTACTCGGCCCCCGCCCATAGGGGCTTGAAGAAATATATGGGCTGCATGATGCTTCCACGCAGAGCTGAATCCGGCCCGGACACTAGTACTGGTAAACCGCTAAGAGGGTCTAAGCCTGTCCAGGAACCGCGGTCCATGCTAATAAACCCTATTGGTTTCATTGGGTGACAGGGCTTGAGATGTCATTTCATCTCAATATCGGGTAAAAGTCCCACAAAATTGGAAGCAAAATGACCTTTACAGTGTTGACGGGGACGTTAAACCTCAAATCAAACAAACAAACAAAACAGTTATTTACTAACAATGACCTCTATCTTTCTCCCCGCCCATCGGGGCTTGAAGAAATGCTTCCACGCAGAGCTGTAACCGACCGCACACGAGTACTGGTAAACTGCTTAGTGTATCTAAGCCTGCCCAGGCAAAGAGTTGCGAGTCGGCCCGTACATGCTTATAAACCCTATCGGTTTCATTCGGCGGCTTTAGAAGCCTCCGTGGTGTAGTGGTTACGCTACTCGCTACTCGCCGTGTAAACCAGGGATCGCAGGATCGATTCCGGGCTTCTCCAGACTTTCGGATGAGTCTTTAAACCGAGGTCCCGTCTCCGTATGACCATAGCTGTTGGTGGGACGTAAAACTCAAACACTCACTCTCACTCACTTATTCGGCGGCAGGGCTTGAGATGCAATTTAATCTCAATGTCGGGTAAAGTCCCATGAAATTGGTAGCAACGTCTCCAAAATGACCTTTTACAGTGTATTAAACAAACAAACAAACAAACAAACAAATCACTGAGGTATGCCCTGTGTTTTGATGCTTCTCTTCGACGAGTCCCTGGATTTCTTCGTCATTCTCGACCCTTTTATTGACCTTTGACCTCTAAGTACGACTTTGACCTTGATGGTACTCACCTGGCTTTTGCAAGCGACCCAGCATCTCATTATGCTGAACATTTCTGCCATGTAATTTCAAAATCCACCCAGAAATAAGGAAGTTATTGGCCGTGTTTAAGTTAGACCCATTTATTGACCTTTGATCTCTTAGTACGACTTTGACCTTGAAGGTACTGACCTGAGTTTGGCGAGCGACATATCGTCTCATTATCGTAAAATACATCAAGAAATAGGACAGTTATTGACCGTGTTAACGTTTTGGACCTTTAATTTTTTATTTACCTAAGACCTCTAAGTACGACCTTGACCATGGCAGTACTCACCTGGGTTTTGCGCGCTACACATCGTCTCATGATGGTGAACATTTCTGCTAAGTAATTTCTAAATCCATTCAGAAATAAAAAAGTTATTGATTGCGTTTAAGTTTCGGGCTATTTTTTACCTTTGACCTCTAAGTACAACCTTGACCTTGGAGGTATGTACCTTGGTTTTCGAATTATCACCAAGTATCGTGACGCGCACCGCTAATCTTTCAACCAATAACAGTAGTCATTAGACCAGTAAGTGGCAACTTAACGATATTTGTAATTAAAAAGTAATATCATAAACCTATGAACAGTGAATCAAAATAATTCAGATAAAATTCGTTAAAATAATTAAGACTCCAGGTCTCAAGACTACACTGCTTGCTTTTTTAAAAGAATCACCGATATACCATCATCACGATAAAATGTTGTTGTAATAAATACCCATATAAACCCCACTTTAAAAAGAGAAACGTTGGGTTTACGGGGGTATACATTATTTTCTTTATTTTCAGCTCCAATACATAGGTTGTGGGTAGTCGTTAGAACCGCTACAATGGGGCGGTTCTAACGAGCACCCTCAGCCCATATTTTGGAGGAAAAATGTCACAAATTTTCATTATAACAAGATTTATTTGTGAAACATGAACCTGGGCAAGGTCAACTATTTCTTCAAAGTTGGTCTTAGGTCAAGGCCACGGGTCATTTTTGTACGAGTAGAAAGCCCTTGGCACAAGGAGCCTACATGCCAAATATGAAGGCTGTATTTTAAACGAAGTTTTAACCATTTTTTAAGTAGGTGACACGTCAAGGTCAAAGTCACAGGTCAATTCTTTTAATGGGCGTGAAAACTTTGTCACAATGATTTTCTCATAGAATCTGTCATTTCAGTGCCTTTGGCACTTTGATTCTCTTTCTTTCCTGTCCCTCTCTTATATCTCCTCCACTATCCAATCTCTTTCCTCCCTTTCTCTGGGAGACGACACAAAATGACCCACAAGGGTTGACATGTCGTTAAACCTCAATAAATCAATCAGTCATATTAGAGGGAGGTCGGATAAAGCTCAGTCCCCGATCAGATTATTCGTTAACAAGTCCGTGTAATGAAACTGCGGTTTACATGGGTATACATTATTGTTCATATTTCTTTTCCTAGACATAGGCTGATCGCTCCCGCCCATTGGGGCTTGGAGAAATAGATGGGCTGCATGCTTCCACGCAGAGCTGAAGCCGACCACACACGAGTACTGGTAAACCGCTTAGTGGATCCAAGCCTGTCAAGGCAAAGCGGTGCGAGTTGGACCGTCCATGCTTATAAACTCTATCGGGTTTCATTGGGCTATAGGGCTCGGGATGTCATTTCATCTCAATGTCGGGTAAAAGTCCCACAAATTGGAAGCGGCGTCTCCAAAATAACCTATACAGTGTTGATGGGGACTTTAAACCTCAATCAAATAAACAAACAAACAAACAAAATACATAGACTGTGGGTACTCGTTAGAACCACCTCACTTAGTCGGTTCTAACGAGCACCCACAGCCTTTGTTTGAATAAATACAGTAAAATTCCGCTATTAAGACCACCTAAAACCAGTACTAATTTAGAATGGGGTAGTTATTCTTTCTTCGTGTATTCTGCACACAATGTCCTCTGGTCAGGGACCAGCTTTGACACCTCATAAAGACCACTTTTGAACAGTCCCAAAGGTGGTCGTAATATAGGAATTCTACTGTATAACAATTTTTCAACGGAAAACGTTTGGAGGATATGAAAGCATGTTCTGTGCCACACGGATATGTTACTGCAAACGGATCGTGTAGCTGAAAGTTGTCATGTCCGCCTAAGCAGATGTCCTGTCAGGCTCTGGAGCTCCTCAAGACACGACCCGTGGTTCAGTCCTCTTTCTCTTCTTTATCAAAGACCTGTCAGAAGCATTTCAAGCATCGATGTAAGTAAAACGCGTCGAACCATCAACAGTCCCCAAGATGCTGATACCCAGCAGGCACTCAACGTTGAGCTAACGTTGAAACAACGTTGAAAACGTTGTTTCAACGTTAGTTCAACGTTGAGTCAACGTTTTGTGCCTGCCGGGTAGTTATACCGGTCTGGCGCCTCTTATCATATAACAGAAAGTCCATGGTAAGCAAATTTCACTGAACCGAATGTTTATGGGTATCTCGTGGCGCCATAGTTCGAGCCTCGCTCGATTCAGATGTGAGACGCCAAGTTCTGCAACGGAAGGTCATGTGTTTTTTCTCTACTCCGTGCACGCTGGTTTTCGTCCACCTCTGATTTTACGATCTGCTCGAGATAAGCGACATAATCTTGAAAGGGTAGTGAAAAATCGTGACGACAGAGAATAATAGTTATTTAAAAGCGTCACACTAAACAACTGACTGCCTTAAAGGGGAAATAATGTTTGTTTGTTTTGGAGTTTAACGGTCCAGTCAATTCTATTTTAGGTCATTTTTGAGCCGGTCAGTTTACCTATCCATATTTTTCCTGAGAAGGCTTATACGTAAGCGGTTAACAAGTACAGTGCACATTATTTCGCCAGAAACTGACAACTGCCCTTCATGAACAATTCTTTTTGAATAGATCAATAAGATAAGCATGTGCATGAGCAGATTGTGCCTTACTACTCCCTTAACACTGTCACTGCTAACAGACTAAATTCAAAGCAATTATGGCACTGGTGGGTCATAGGCTGGAAATCGTCCTGAACTTGGTCTTTGACTGACTCGCATCACGAAAACACGCCTATATGATTTTCATCCGTTTGAACCAAACTTTAAAATAGTAAAACAGGGATTTACAGGGGTAAACATTATTTTTTCTCATTTCTGCCCTAAAATATAAATTGTGGGTTCTCGTTAGAACCGCCTCGATGAGGCGGTTCTAAAGTGTACCCTCAATCTATATTTTGAACAGAAATAAGAAAAAAAAATATTACAATTTTTTATCTTAAAATTTTCGTTTTCTGGAGGGTCTGACTCACACCACTTTGCCGGGCTCGCTTAGACCGTCTAAGCGGTTAACCAGTATTAGTGTATAGTCAGTTTCAGCCGCAGTCTGCGTGGAAGCATAGTGCAGCCCAATCTATTTCTTCAAGCCTCGGTGGGCGGGGGTAGTAATTGGACTGTAATTGGACCCTTAATTTAAGCAAAAAGTGTAGATCCTGATCAGACACCACGTTCTGTGGCGTCTGATCAGGGTCTACACTGTTTTCTCGTGTCCCAGCACATGCACTTCTGTACACAGCGCTCTGACGTCACAGGGGTAATAATATATGCAGCACGGCTAAAATAACCGTTACCTGTCAGTGATAGTCACGTGGTTATCAGCAACGTAAAGCTACTGCGCTTAACAGCTTTGGGTCGACTGATAATCGACCAAAACAACAATCGTCTGAATAACGAGCTCAGGAGTTTTCCAGAGCTACGAATACATTGAATACATTGGCTATAAGTAAAACTGGTCTGTGAGTAGTTGAAATTAAAATTTAGAAAAAAAAAAAAAAAAAGGATCATGTCCGACTATATTAGACGGGCTACCAACCGATGCCTATTCACGGGCGCTATCCCACTACTGCTCGACACGGGAACTTTTGCCTGCTGTGTTTCCACCCTGGGCCGATACGTCCCTCCTTAGACAACCTGGACCTCCTAGGCTCCCCCGAGAGGACCATATTGATGCCGAGCTTAGTGCGGACGCCCGATCGACATAGCACACCGGAGGGCAGAACCCCCGACCTCAAGCCGTCCCAGACCCTGACCTCCAAGTAGCTGGATTACAGGAGCACGCCACAACTCCCAGTCGACAACGTGAGTATATTTTAACAATGGTATCAATTGACATTGAATTTCACCGACATATTTTTTTTTTCAGAATATGGAAAAAATATGTGTCGTTACAGATATAGATCTACTATTTCAGTGGCTATTTCCTGATAATTTTATGCGAAATAATGAAAAAGACAAAATCTGACCATCAATGTTATGGTAGTAGCATTACACTAAATACTGGGAGGTACCGGGTTTTATCACTTTGGGACAGAGCTTTTAGTTGCGTTCTAAATACTAGACTTGCTTCCATTGGATATATATCCCATGTTTTATTTCAATGTGAGAAAATGATAGGTATAAGGGACTAAAATGATGCATGTTTTATAAATATATTTGCAAGCTCAAAGAATTTTTTGCTGATTTTATATGGTCACCCCTCCTTTGAAAATGTTGGTTTTATTTACTCCGTTCTAGCAGGTAAACAAACATGGTTGACTGTAACTTGAAAATGAGCCGTTCAACATGTGGATTTTTTCTCATTAACTTGTTGGGCTAGGATGGCTCTATAAACAAGAAAGGTTTGAAAGGTTTTGTATGTGTAGTTTTTGTGGGAGCAGGTAAAATGTTACTATTGTCGCCTATGGAAAACATTTAGTGGAAAGCTCCCTTATATAAATATCAACGGAAATGATGCGCAAATATACTGTATCTCTGTTTTTTCTTTCACGTTGCACATATTTGAATGGTATCGGTAAATAACCACAGGAAACCAGTCAATTGTGAAGGGGAAATACTCTTACATCGATCAAGACGATATTATCGATGAAGTGGTCTTTCTTGGTTTTGTTGAGAATGGCAAAAAGGTGTAGATCCAGATCAGACACCGCACAATTTGTTGAAAATGTCTGATTTTTGCAAAACTTACAACAATATAAGCACACACTCCTAAGCCTTAAAATGAATTTGTCCAAAGTATCAAGTGGTATTGTACGAAATCTAGGTAACAGTTTTTTACTCGGCCCCCGCCCATAGGGGCTTGAAGAAATACATGGGCTGCATGATGCTTCCACGCAGAGCTGAATCCGGCCCGGACACTAGTACTGGTAAACCGCTAAGAGGGTCTAAGCCTGTCCAGGAACCGCGGTGCGAGACGGACCGTCCATGCAAATAAACCCTATTGGTTTCATTGGGTGACAGGGCTTGAGATGTCATTTCATCTCAATATCGGGTAAAAGTCCCACAAAATTGGAAGCAACGTCTCCAAAATGACCTTTACAGTGTTGACGGGGACGTTAAACCTCAAATCAAACAAACAAACAAAACAGTTATTTACTAACAATGACCTCTATCTTTCTCCCCGCCCATCGGGGCTTGAAGAAATGCTTCCACGCAGAGCTGTAACCGACCGCACACGAGTACTGGTAAACTGCTTAGTGTATCTAAGCCTGCCCAGGCAAAGAGTTGCGAGTCGGCCCGTACATGCTTATAAACCCTATCGGTTTCATTGGCGGCTTTAGAAGCCTCCGTGGTGTAGTGGTTACGCTACTCGCCCAGTAAACCAGGGATCGCGGGTTCGATTCCGGGCTTCTCCAGACTTTCGGATGAGTCTTTAAACCGAGGTCCCGTCTCCGTTTGACCATAGCTGTTGGTGGGACGTAAAACTCAAACACTCACTCTCACTCACTTATTCGGCGGCAGGGCTTGAGATGCAATTTAATCTCAATGTCGGGTAAAGTCCCATGAAATTGGTAGCAACGTCTCCAAAATGACCTTTTACAGTGTTGACGGGGACGTTAAACCTCATATTAAACAAACAAACAAACAAACAAATCACTGAGGTATGCCCTGTGTTTTGATGCTTCTCTTCGACGTGTCCCTGGATTTCTTCGTCATTCTCGACCCTTTTATTGACCTTTGACCTCTAAGTACGACTTTGACCTTGATGGTACTCACCTGGCTTTTGCAAGCGACCCAGCATCTCATTATGCTGAACATTTCTGCCATGCAATTTCAAAATCCACCCAGAAATAAGGAAGTTATTGGTCGTGTTTAAGTTAGACCCATTTATTGACCTTTGATCTCTTAGTACGACTTTGACCTTGAAGGTACTGACCTGAGTTTGGCGAGCGACATATCGTCTCATTATCGTAAAATACATCAAGAAATAGGACAGTTATTGACCGTGTTAACGTTTTGGACCTTTAATTTTTTATTTACCTAAGACCTCTAAGTACGACCTTGACCATGGCAGTACCGACCTGGGTTTTGCGCGCTACACATCGTCTCATGATGGTGAACATTTCTGCTAAGTAATTTCTAAATCCATTCAGAAATAAGAAAGTTATTGACTGCGTTTAAGTTTCAGGCTATTTATTACCTTTGACCTCTAAGTACAACCTTGACCTTGGAGGTATGTACCTTGGTTTTCGAATTATCACCAAGTATCGTGACGCGCGCCGCTAATCTTTCAACCAATAACAGTAGTCATTAGACCAGTAAGTGGCAACTTAACGATATTTGTAATTAAAAAGTAATATCATAAACCTATGAACAGTGAATCAAAATAATTCAGATAAAATTCGTTAAAATAATTAAGACTCCAGGTCTCAAGACTACACTGCTTGCTTTTTTAAAAGAATCACCGATATACCATCATCACGATAAAATGTCCTTGTAATAAATACCCATATAAACCCCACTTTAAAAAAGAGAAACGTTGGGTTTACGGGGGTATACATTATTTTCTTTATTTTCAGCTCCAATACATAGGTTGTGGGTAGTCGTTAGAACCGCTACAATGAGGCGGTTCTAACGAGCACCCTCAGCCTATATTTTGGAGGAAAAATATCACAAATTTTCATTATAACAAGATTTATTTGTGAAACATGAACCTGGGCAAGGTCAACTATTGCTTCAAAGTTGGTCTTAGGTCAAGGCCACGGGTCATTTTTGTACGAGTAGAAAGCCCTTGGCACAAGGAGCCTACATGCCAAATATGAAGGCTGTATTTTAA
The DNA here is from genome assembly GCA_963580285.1 of Lucinisca nassula. Taxonomy (NCBI): domain Eukaryota; kingdom Metazoa; phylum Mollusca; class Bivalvia; order Lucinida; family Lucinidae; genus Lucinisca; species Lucinisca nassula. The sequence goes on along the minus strand of OY757015.1, from coordinate 89,885,502 downwards.
ACGAAGTTTTAACCATTTTTTAAGTAGGTGACACGTCAAGGTCAAAGTCACAGGTCAATTCTTTTAATGGGCGTGAAAACTTTGTCACAATGATTTTCTCATAGAATCTGTCATTTCAGTGCCTTTGGCACGTTGATTCTCTTTCTTTCCTGTCCCTCTCTTATATCTCCTCCACTATCCAATCTCTTTCCTCCCTTTCTCTGGGAGTCGACACAAAATGACCCACAAGGGTTGACATGTCGTTAAACCTCAATAAATCAATCAGTCCTATTAGAGGGAGGTCGGATAAAGCTCAGTCCCCGATCAGATTATTCGTTAACAAGTCCGTGTAATGAAACTGGGGTTTACATGGGTATACATTATTGTTCATATTTCTTTTCCTAGACATAGGCTGATCGCCCCCGCCCATCGGGGCTTGGAGAAATAGATGGGCTGCATGCTTCCACGCAGAGCTGAAGCCGACCACACACGAGTACTGGTAAACCGCTTAGTGGATCCAAGCCTGCCAAGGCAAAGCGGTGCGAGTCGGACCGTCCATGCTTATAAACCCTTTTGGGTTTCATTGGGCTATAGGGCTTGGGATGTCATTTTATCTCAATGTCGGGTAAAAGTCCCACAAAATTGGAAGCGGCGTCTCCAAAATAACCTATACAGTGTTGACGGGGACGTTAAATCTCAATCAAATAAACAAACAAACAAAATACATAGAATGTGGGTACTCGTTAGAACCACCACACTGAGGCGGTTCTAACGAGCACCCACAGCCTTTGTTTGAATAAATACAGTAAAATTCCGCTATTAAGACCACCTAAAACCAGTACTAATTCTGTTTTAAAAAGCTTTTTTAGAAGGGGATAATTATTCTTTCTTCGAGTATTCTGCACACAATGTCCTCTGGTCAGGGACCACCTTTGGGACTGTTCAAAAGTGGTCTTAAAGACCACTTTTGAACAGTTCCAAAGATGGTCTTAATATAGGAATTTTACTGTATAACAATTTTTCAACGGAAAACGTTTGGAAGATATGAAAGCATGTTCTGTGCCACACGGATATGTTACTGCAAACGGATCGTGTAACTGGAAGTTGTCAAGTCCGCCTAAGCAGATGTCCTGTCAGGCTCTGGAGCTCCTCAAGACACGACCCGTGGTTCAGTCCTCTTTCTCTTCTTTCTCAAAGACCTGTCAGAGGCATTTCAAGCATCGATGTAAGTAAAACGCGTCGAACCATCAACAGTCCCCAAGATGCTGATACCCAGCAGGCACTCAACGTTGAGCTAACGTTGAAACAACGTTGAAAACGTTGTTTCAACGTTAGTTCAACGTTGAGTCAACGTTTTGTGCCTGCCGGGTAGTTATACCGGTCTGGCGCCTCTTATCATGTAACAGAAAGTCCATGGTAAGCAAATTTCACTGAACAGAATGTTTATGGGTATCTCGTGGCACCATAGTTCGAGCCTCGCTCGATTCAGATGTGAGACGCCAAGTTCTGCAACGGAAGGTCATGTGTTTTTTCTCTACTCCGTGCACACTGGTTTTCGTCCACCTCTGATTTTACGATCTGCTCGAGATAAGCGACATAATCTTGAAAGGGTAGTGAAAAATCGTGACGACAGAGAATAATAGTTATTTAAAAGCGTCACACTAAACAACTGACTGCCTTAAAGGGGAAATAATGTTTGTTTGTTTTGGAGTTTAACGGTCCAGTCAATTCTATTTTAGGTCATTTTTGAGCCGGTCAGTTTACCTATCCATATTTTTCCTGAGAAGGCTTATACGTAAGCGGTTAACAAGTACAGTGCACATTATTTCGCCAGAAACTGACAACTGCCCTTCATGAACAATTCTTTTTGAATAGATCAATAAGATAAGCATGTGCATGAGCAGATTGTGCCTTACTACTCCCTTAACACTGTCACTGCTAACAGACTAAATTCAAAGCAATTATGGCACTGGTGGGTCATAGGCTGGAAATCGTCCTGAACTTGGTCTTTGACTGACTCGCATCACGAAAACACGCCTATATGATTTTCATCCGTTTGAACCAAACTTTAAAATAGTAAAACAGGGATTTACAGGGGTAAACATTATTTTTTCTCATTTCTGCCCTAAAATATAAATTGTGGGTTCTCGTTAGAACCGCCTCGATGAGGCGGTTCTAAAGTGTACCCTCAATCTATATTTTGAACAGAAATAAGAAAAAAAATATTACAATTTTTTATCTTAAAATTTTCGTTTTCTGGAGGGTCTGACTCACACCACTTTGCCGGGCTCGCTTAGACCGTCTAAGCGGTTAACCAGTATTAGTGTATAGTCAGTTTCAGCCGCAGTCTGCGTGGAAGCATAGTGCAGCCCAATCTATTTCTTCAAGCCTCGGTGGGCGGGGGTAGTAATTGGACTGTAATTGGACCCTTAATTTAAGCAAAAAGTGTAGATCCTGATCAGACACCACGTTCTGTGGCGTCTGATCAGGGTCTACACTGTTTTCTCGTGTCCCAGCACATGCACTTCTGTACACAGCGCTCTGACGTCACAGGGGTAATAATATATGCAGCACGGCTAAAATAACCGTTACCTGTCAGTGATAGTCACGTGGTTATCAGCAACGTAAAGCTACTGCGCTTAACAGCTTTGGGTCGACTGATAATCGACCAAAACAACAATCGTCTGAATAACGAGCTCAGGAGTTTTCCAGAGCTACGAATACATTGAATACATTGGCTATAAGTAAAACTGGTCTGTGAGTAGTTGAAATTAAAATTTAGAAAAAAAAAAAAAAAAGGATCATGTCCGACTATATTAGACGGGCTACCAACCGATGCCTATTCACGGGCGCTATCCCACTACTGCTCGACACGGGAACTTTTGCCTGCTGTGTTTCCACCCTGGGCCGATACGTCCCTCCTTAGACAACCTGGACCTCCTAGGCTCCCCCGAGAGGACCATATTGATGCCGAGCTTAGTGCGGACGCCCGATCGACATAGCACACCGGAGGGCAGAACCCCCGACCTCAAGCCGTCCCAGACCCTGACCTCCAAGTAGCTGGATTACAGGAGCACGCCACAACTCCCAGTCGACAACGTGAGTATATTTTAACAATGGTATCAATTGACATTGAATTTCACCGACATATTTTTTTTTTCAGAATATGGAAAAAATATGTGTCGTTACAGATATAGATCTACTATTTCAGTGGCTATTTCCTGATAATTTTATGCGAAATAATGAAAAAGACAAAATCTGACCATCAATGTTATGGTAGTAGCATTACACTAAATACTGGGAGGTACCGGGTTTTATCACTTTGGGACAGAGCTTTTAGTTGCGTTCTAAATACTAGACTTGCTTCCATTGGATATATATCCCATGTTTTATTTCAATGTGAGAAAATGATAGGTATAAGGGACTAAAATGATGCATGTTTTATAAATATATTTGCAAGCTCAAAGAATTTTTTGCTGATTTTATATGGTCACCCCTCCTTTGAAAATGTTGGTTTTATTTACTCCGTTCTAGCAGGTAAACAAACATGGTTGACTGTAACTTGAAAATGAGCCGTTCAACATGTGGATTTTTTCTCATTAACTTGTTGGGCTAGGATGGCTCTATAAACAAGAAAGGTTTGAAAGGTTTTGTATGTGTAGTTTTTGTGGGAGCAGGTAAAATGTTACTATTGTCGCCTATGGAAAACATTTAGTGGAAAGCTCCCTTATATAAATATCAACGGAAATGATGCGCAAATATACTGTATCTCTGTTTTTTCTTTCACGTTGCACATATTTGAATGGTATCGGTAAATAACCACAGGAAACCAGTCAATTGTGAAGGGGAAATACTCTTACATCGATCAAGACGATATTATCGATGAAGTGGTCTTTCTTGGTTTTGTTGAGAATGGCAAAAAGGTGTAGATCCAGATCAGACACCGCACAATTTGTTGAAAATGTCTGATTTTTGCAAAACTTACAACAATATAAGCACACACTCCTAAGCCTTAAAATGAATTTGTCCAAAGTATCAAGTGGTATTGTACGAAATCTAGGTAACAGTTTTTTACTCGGCCCCCGCCCATAGGGGCTTGAAGAAATACATGGGCTGCATGATGCTTCCACGCAGAGCTGAATCCGGCCCGGACACTAGTACTGGTAAACCGCTAAGAGGGTCTAAGCCTGTCCAGGAACCGCGGTGCGAGACGGACCGTCCATGCAAATAAACCCTATTGGTTTCATTGGGTGACAGGGCTTGAGATGTCATTTCATCTCAATATCGGGTAAAAGTCCCACAAAATTGGAAGCAACGTCTCCAAAATGACCTTTACAGTGTTGACGGGGACGTTAAACCTCAAATCAAACAAACAAACAAAACAGTTATTTACTAACAATGACCTCTATCTTTCTCCCCGCCCATCGGGGCTTGAAGAAATGCTTCCACGCAGAGCTGTAACCGACCGCACACGAGTACTGGTAAACTGCTTAGTGTATCTAAGCCTGCCCAGGCAAAGAGTTGCGAGTCGGCCCGTACATGCTTATAAACCCTATCGGTTTCATTGGCGGCTTTAGAAGCCTCCGTGGTGTAGTGGTTACGCTACTCGCCCAGTAAACCAGGGATCGCGGGTTCGATTCCGGGCTTCTCCAGACTTTCGGATGAGTCTTTAAACCGAGGTCCCGTCTCCGTTTGACCATAGCTGTTGGTGGGACGTAAAACTCAAACACTCACTCTCACTCACTTATTCGGCGGCAGGGCTTGAGATGCAATTTAATCTCAATGTCGGGTAAAGTCCCATGAAATTGGTAGCAACGTCTCCAAAATGACCTTTTACAGTGTTGACGGGGACGTTAAACCTCATATTAAACAAACAAACAAACAAACAAACAAATCACTGAGGTATGCCCTGTGTTTTGATGCTTCTCTTCGACGTGTCCCTGGATTTCTTCGTCATTCTCGACCCTTTTATTGACCTTTGACCTCTAAGTACGACTTTGACCTTGATGGTACTCACCTGGCTTTTGCAAGCGACCCAGCATCTCATTATGCTGAACATTTCTGCCATGCAATTTCAAAATCCACCCAGAAATAAGGAAGTTATTGGTCGTGTTTAAGTTAGACCCATTTATTGACCTTTGATCTCTTAGTACGACTTTGACCTTGAAGGTACTGACCTGAGTTTGGCGAGCGACATATCGTCTCATTATCGTAAAATACGTCAAGAAATAGGACAGTTATTGACCGTGTTAACGTTTTGGACCTTTATTTTTTTATTTACCTAAGACCTCTAAGTACGACCTTGACCATGGCAGTACCGACCTGGGTTTTGCGCGCTACACATCGTCTCATGATGGTGAACATTTCTGCTAAGTAATTTCTAAATCCATTCAGAAATAAGAAAGTTATTGACTGCGTTTAAGTTTCAGGCTATTTATTACCTTTGACCTCTAAGTACAACCTTGACCTTGGAGGTATGTACCTTGGTTTTCGAATTATCACCAAGTATCGTGACGCGCGCCGCTAATCTTTCAACCAATAACAGTAGTCATTAGACCAGTAAGTGGCAACTTAACGATATTTGTAATTAAAAAGTAATATCATAAACCTATGAACAGTGAATCAAAATAATTCAGATAAAATTCGTTAAAATAATTAAGACTCCAGGTCTCAAGACTACACTGCTTGCTTTTTTAAAAGAATCACCGATATACCATCATCACGATAAAATGTCCTTGTAATAAATACCCATATAAACCCCACTTTAAAAAAGAGAAACGTTGGGTTTACGGGGGTATACATTATTTTCTTTATTTTCAGCTCCAATACATAGGTTGTGGGTAGTCGTTAGAACCGCTACAATGAGGCGGTTCTAACGAGCACCCTCAGCCTATATTTTGGAGGAAAAATATCACAAATTTTCATTATAACAAGATTTATTTGTGAAACATGAACCTGGGCAAGGTCAACTATTGCTTCAAAGTTGGTCTTAGGTCAAGGCCACGGGTCATTTTTGTACGAGTAGAAAGCCCTTGGCACAAGGAGCCTACATGCCAAATATGAAGGCTGTATTTTAAACGAAGTTTTAACCATTTTTTAAGTAGGTGACACGTCAAGGTCAAAGTCACAGGTCAATTCTTTTAATGGGCGTGAAAACTTTGTCACAATGATTTTCTCATAGAATCTGTCATTTCAGTGCCTTTGGCACGTTGATTCTCTTTCTTTCCTGTCCCTCTCTTATATCTCCTCCACTATCCAATCTCTTTCCTCCCTTTCTCTGGGAGTCGACACAAAATGACCCACAAGGGTTGACATGTCGTTAAACCTCAATAAATCAATCAGTCCTATTAGAGGGAGGTCGGATAAAGCTCAGTCCCCGATCAGATTATTCGTTAACAAGTCCGTGTAATGAAACTGGGGTTTACATGGGTATACATTATTGTTCATATTTCTTTTCCTAGACATAGGCTGATCGCCCCCGCCCATCGGGGCTTGGAGAAATAGATGGGCTGCATGCTTCCACGCAGAGCTGAAGCCGACCACACACGAGTACTGGTAAACCGCTTAGTGGATCCAAGCCTGCCAAGGCAAAGCGGTGCGAGTCGGACCGTCCATGCTTATAAACCCTTTTGGGTTTCATTGGGCTATAGGGCTTGGGATGTCATTTTATCTCAATGTCGGGTAAAAGTCCCACAAAATTGGAAGCGGCGTCTCCAAAATAACCTATACAGTGTTGACGGGGACGTTAAATCTCAATCAAATAAACAAACAAACAAAATACATAGAATGTGGGTACTCGTTAGAACCACCACACTGAGGCGGTTCTAACGAGCACCCACAGCCTTTGTTTGAATAAATACAGTAAAATTCCGCTATTAAGACCACCTAAAACCAGTACTAATTCTGTTTTAAAAAGCTTTTTTAGAAGGGGATAATTATTCTTTCTTCGAGTATTCTGCACACAATGTCCTCTGGTCAGGGACCACCTTTGGGACTGTTCAAAAGTGGTCTTAAAGACCACTTTTGAACAGTTCCAAAGATGGTCTTAATATAGGAATTTTACTGTATAACAATTTTTCAACGGAAAACGTTTGGAAGATATGAAAGCATGTTCTGTGCCACACGGATATGTTACTGCAAACGGCTCGTGTAGCTGGAAGCTGTCAAGTCCGCCTAAGCAGATGTCCTGTCAGGCTCTGGAGCTCCTCAAGACACGACCCGTGGTTCAGTCCTCTTTCTCTTCTTTCTCAAAGACCTGTCAGAGGCATTTCAAGCATCGATGTAAGTAAAACGCGTCGAACCATCAACAGTCCCCAAGATGCTGATACCCAGCAGGCACTCAACGTTGAGCTAACGTTGAAACAACGTTGAAAACGTTGTTTCAACGTTAGTTCAACGTTGAGTCAACGTTTTGTGCCTGCCGGGTAGTTATACCGGTCTGGCGCCTCTTATCATATAACAGAAAGTCCATGGTAAGCAAATTTCACTGAACCGAATGTTTATGGGTATCTCGTGGCGCCATAGTTCGAGCCTCGCTCGATTCAGATGTGAGACGCCAAGTTCTGCAACGGAAGGTCATGTGTTTTTTCTCTACTCCGTGCACGCTGGTTTTCGTCCACCTCTGATTTTACGATCTGCTCGAGATAAGCGACATAATCTTGAAAGGGTAGTGAAAAATCGTGACGACAGAGAATAATAGTTATTTAAAAGCGTCACACTAAACAACTGACTGCCTTAAAGGGGAAATAATGTTTGTTTGTTTTGGAGTTTAACGGTCCAGTCAATTCTATTTTAGGTCATTTTTGAGCCGGTCAGTTTACCTATCCATATTTTTCCTGAGAAGGCTTATACGTAAGCGGTTAACAAGTACAGTGCACATTATTTCGCCAGAAACTGACAACTGCCCTTCATGAACAATTCTTTTTGAATAGATCAATAAGATAAGCATGTGCATGAGCAGATTGTGCCTTACTACTCCCTTAACACTGTCACTGCTAACAGACTAAATTCAAAGCAATTATGGCACTGGTGGGTCATAGGCTGGAAATCGTCCTGAACTTGGTCTTTGACTGACTCGCATCACGAAAACACGCCTATATGATTTTCATCCGTTTGAACCAAACTTTAAAATAGTAAAACAGGGATTTACAGGGGTAAACATTATTTTTTCTCATTTCTGCCCTAAAATATAAATTGTGGGTTCTCGTTAGAACCGCCTCGATGAGGCGGTTCTAAAGTGTACCCTCAATCTATATTTTGAACAGAAATAAGAAAAAAAAATATTACAATTTTTTATCTTAAAATTTTCGTTTTCTGGAGGGTCTGACTCACACCACTTTGCCGGGCTCGCTTAGACCGTCTAAGCGGTTAACCAGTATTAGTGTATAGTCAGTTTCAGCCGCAGTCTGCGTGGAAGCATAGTGCAGCCCAATCTATTTCTTCAAGCCTCGGTGGGCGGGGGTAGTAATTGGACTGTAATTGGACCCTTAATTTAAGCAAAAAGTGTAGATCCTGATCAGACACCACGTTCTGTGGCGTCTGATCAGGGTCTACACTGTTTTCTCGTGTCCCAGCACATGCACTTCTGTACACAGCGCTCTGACGTCACAGGGGTAATAATATATGCAGCACGGCTAAAATAACCGTTACCTGTCAGTGATAGTCACGTGGTTATCAGCAACGTAAAGCTACTGCGCTTAACAGCTTTGGGTCGACTGATAATCGACCAAAACAACAATCGTCTGAATAACGAGCTCAGGAGTTTTCCAGAGCTACGAATACATTGAATACATTGGCTATAAGTAAAACTGGTCTGTGAGTAGTTGAAATTAAAATTTAGAAAAAAAAAAAAAAAAAAAGGATCATGTCCGACTATATTAGACGGGCTACCAACCGATGCCTATTCACGGGCGCTATCCCACTACTGCTCGACACGGGAACTTTTGCCTGCTGTGTTTCCACCCTGGGCCGATACGTCCCTCCTTAGACAACCTGGACCTCCTAGGCTCCCCCGAGAGGACCATATTGATGCCGAGCTTAGTGCGGACGCCCGATCGACATAGCACACCGGAGGGCAGAACCCCCGACCTCAAGCCGTCCCAGACCCTGACCTCCAAGTAGCTGGATTACAGGAGCACGCCACAACTCCCAGTCGACAACGTGAGTATATTTTAACAATGGTATCAATTGACATTGAATTTCACCGACATATTTTTTTTTTCAGAATATGGAAAAAATATGTGTCGTTACAGATATAGATCTACTATTTCAGTGGCTATTTCCTGATAATTTTATGCGAAATAATGAAAAAGACAAAATCTGACCATCAATGTTATGGTAGTAGCATTACACTAAATACTGGGAGGTACCGGGTTTTATCACTTTGGGACAGAGCTTTTAGTTGCGTTCTAAATACTAGACTTGCTTCCATTGGATATATATCCCATGTTTTATTTCAATGTGAGAAAATGATAGGTATAAGGGACTAAAATGATGCATGTTTTATAAATATATTTGCAAGCTCAAAGAATTTTTTGCTGATTTTATATGGTCACCCCTCCTTTGAAAATGTTGGTTTTATTTACTCCGTTCTAGCAGGTAAACAAACATGGTTGACTGTAACTTGAAAATGAGCCGTTCAACATGTGGATTTTTTCTCATTAACTTGTTGGGCTAGGATGGCTCTATAAACAAGAAAGGTTTGAAAGGTTTTGTATGTGTAGTTTTTGTGGGAGCAGGTAAAATGTTACTATTGTCGCCTATGGAAAACATTTAGTGGAAAGCTCCCTTATATAAATATCAACGGAAATGATGCGCAAATATACTGTATCTCTGTTTTTTCTTTCACGTTGCACATATTTGAATGGTATCGGTAAATAACCACAGGAAACCAGTCAATTGTGAAGGGGAAATACTCTTACATCGATCAAGACGATATTATCGATGAAGTGGTCTTTCTTGGTTTTGTTGAGAATGGCAAAAAGGTGTAGATCCAGATCAGACACCGCACAATTTGTTGAAAATGTCTGATTTTTGCAAAACTTACAACAATATAAGCACACACTCCTAAGCCTTAAAATGAATTTGTCCAAAGTATCAAGTGGTATTGTACGAAATCTAGGTAACAGTTTTTTACTCGGCCCCCGCCCATAGGGGCTTGAAGAAATATATGGGCTGCATGATGCTTCCACGCAGAGCTGAATCCGGCCCGGACACTAGTACTGGTAAACCGCTAAGAGGGTCTAAGCCTGTCCAGGAACCGCGGTGCGAGACGGACCGTCCATGCAAATAAACCCTATTGGTTTCATTGGGTGACAGGGCTTGAGATGTCATTTCATCTCAATATCGGGTAAAAGTCCCACAAAATTGGAAGCAACGTCTCCAAAATGACCTTTACAGTGTTGACGGGGACGTTAAACCTCAAATCAAACAAACAAACAAAACAGTTATTTACTAACAATGACCTCTATCTTTCTCCCCGCCCATCGGGGCTTGAAGAAATGCTTCCACGCAGAGCTGTAACCGACCGCACACGAGTACTGGTAAACTGCTTAGTGTATCTAAGCCTGCCCAGGCAAAGAGTTGCGAGTCGGCCCGTACATGCTTATAAACCCTATCGGTTTCATTGGCGGCTTTAGAAGCCTCCGTGGTGTAGTGGTTACGCTACTCGCCCAGTAAACCAGGGATCGCGGGTTCGATTCCGGGCTTCTCCAGACTTTCGGATGAGTCTTTAAACCGAGGTCCCGTCTCCGTTTGACCATAGCTGTTGGTGGGACGTAAAACTCAAACACTCACTCTCACTCACTTATTCGGCGGCAGGGCTTGAGATGCAATTTAATCTCAATGTCGGGTAAAGTCCCATGAAATTGGTAGCAACGTCTCCAAAATGACCTTTTACAGTGTTGACGGGGACGTTAAACCTCATATTAAACAAACAAACAAACAAACAAATCACTGAGGTATGCCCTGTGTTTTGATGCTTCTCTTCGACGTGTCCCTGGATTTCTTCGTCATTCTCGACCCTTTTATTGACCTTTGACCTCTAAGTACGACTTTGACCTTGATGGTACTCACCTGGCTTTTGCAAGCGACCCAGCATCTCATTATGCTGAACATTTCTGCCATGCAATTTCAAAATCCACCCAGAAATAAGGCAGTTATTGGTCGTGTTTAAGTTAGACCCATTTATTGACCTTTGATCTCTTAGTACGACTTTGACCTTGAAGGTACTGACCTGAGTTTGGCGAGCGACATATCGTCTCATTATCGTAAAATACATCAAGAAATAGGACAGTTATTGACCGTGTTAACGTTTTGGACCTTTAATTTTTTATTTACCTAAGACCTCTAAGTACGACCTTGACCATGGCAGTACCGACCTGGGTTTTGCGCGCTACACATCGTCTCATGATGGTGAACATTTCTGCTAAGTAATTTCTAAATCCATTCAGAAATAAGAAAGTTATTGACTGCGTTTAAGTTTCAGGCTATTTATTACCTTTGACCTCTAAGTACAACCTTGACCTTGGAGGTATGTACCTTGGTTTTCGAATTATCACCAAGTATCGTGACGCGCGCCGCTAATCTTTCAACCAATAACAGTAGTCATTAGACCAGTAAGTGGCAACTTAACGATATTTGTAATTAAAAAGTAATATCATAAACCTATGAACAGTGAATCAAAATAATTCAGATAAAATTCGTTAAAATAATTAAGACTCCAGGTCTCAAGACTACACTGCTTGCTTTTTTAAAAGAATCACCGATATACCATCATCACGATAAAATGTCCTTGTAATAAATACCCATATAAACCCCACTTTAAAAAAAGAGAAACGTTGGGTTTACGGGGGTATACATTATTTTCTTTATTTTCAGCTCCAATACATAGGTTGTGGGTAGTCGTTAGAACCGCTACAATGAGGCGGTTCTAACGAGCACCCTCAGCCTATATTTTGGAGGAAAAATATCACAAATTTTCATTATAACAAGATTTATTTGTGAAACATGAACCTGGGCAAGGTCAACTATTGCTTCAAAGTTGGTCTTAGGTCAAGGCCACGGGTCATTTTTGTACGAGTAGAAAGCCCTTGGCACAAGGAGCCTACATGCCAAATATGAAGGCTGTATTTTAAACGAAGTTTTAACCATTTTTAAGTAGGTGACACGTCAAGGTCAAAGTCACAGGTCAATTCTTTTAATGGGCGTGAAAACTTTGTCACAATGATTTTCTCATAGAATCTGTCATTTCAGTGCCTTTGGCACGTTGATTCTCTTTCTTTCCTGTCCCTCTCTTATATCTCCTCCACTATCCAATCTCTTTCCTCCCTTTCTCTGGGAGTCGACACAAAATGACCCACAAGGGTTGACATGTCGTTAAACCTCAATAAATCAATCAGTCCTATTAGAGGGAGGTCGGATAAAGCTCAGTCCCCGATCAGATTATTCGTTAACAAGTCCGTGTAATGAAACTGGGGTTTACATGGGTATACATTATTGTTCATATTTCTTTTCCTAGACATAGGCTGATCGCCCCCGCCCATCGGGGCTTGGAGAAATAGATGGGCTGCATGCTTCCACGCAGAGCTGAAGCCGACCACACACGAGTACTGGTAAACCGCTTAGTGGATCCAAGCCTGCCAAGGCAAAGCGGTGCGAGTCGGACCGTCCATGCTTATAAACCCTTTTGGGTTTCATTGGGCTATAGGGCTTGGGATGTCATTTTATCTCAATGTCGGGTAAAAGTCCCACAAAATTGGAAGCGGCGTCTCCAAAATAACCTATACAGTGTTGACGGGGACGTTAAATCTCAATCAAATAAACAAACAAACAAAATACATAGAATGTGGGTACTCGTTAGAACCACCACACTGAGGCGGTTCTAACGAGCACCCACAGCCTTTGTTTGAATAAATACAGTAAAATTCCGCTATTAAGACCACCTAAAACCAGTACTAATTCTGTTTTAAAAAGCTTTTTTAGAAGGGGATAATTATTCTTTCTTCGAGTATTCTGCACACAATGTCCTCTGGTCAGGGACCACCTTTGGGACTGTTCAAAAGTGGTCTTAAAGACCACTTTTGAACAGTTCCAAAGATGGTCTTAATATAGGAATTTTACTGTATAACAATTTTTCAACGGAAAACGTTTGGAAGATATGAAAGCATGTTCTGTGCCACACGGATATGTTACTGCAAACGGATCGTGTAACTGGAAGTTGTCAAGTCCGCCTAAGCAGATGTCCTGTCAGGCTCTGGAGCTCCTCAAGACACGACCCGTGGTTCAGTCCTCTTTCTCTTCTTTCTCAAAGACCTGTCAGAGGCATTTCAAGCATCGATGTAAGTAAAACGCGTCGAACCATCAACAGTCCCCAAGATGCTGATACCCAGCAGGCACTCAACGTTGAGCTAACGTTGAAACAACGTTGAAAACGTTGTTTCAACGTTAGTTCAACGTTGAGTCAACGTTTTGTGCCTGCCGGGTAGTTATACCGGTCTGGCGCCTCTTATCATATAACAGAAAGTCCATGGTAAGCAAATTTCACTGAACCGAATGTTTATGGGTATCTCGTGGCGCCATAGTTCGAGCCTCGCTCGATTCAGATGTGAGACGCCAAGTTCTGCAACGGAAGGTCATGTGTTTTTTCTCTACTCCGTGCACGCTGGTTTTCGTCCACCTCTGATTTTACGATCTGCTCGAGATAAGCGACATAATCTTGAAAGGGTAGTGAAAAATCGTGACGACAGAGAATAATAGTTATTTAAAAGCGTCACACTAAACAACTGACTGCCTTAAAGGGGAAATAATGTTTGTTTGTTTTGGAGTTTAACGGTCCAGTCAATTCTATTTTAGGTCATTTTTGAGCCGGTCAGTTTACCTATCCATATTTTTCCTGAGAAGGCTTATACGTAAGCGGTTAACAAGTACAGTGCACATTATTTCGCCAGAAACTGACAACTGCCCTTCATGAACAATTCTTTTTGAATAGATCAATAAGATAAGCATGTGCATGAGCAGATTGTGCCTTACTACTCCCTTAACACTTTCACTGCTAACAGACTAAATTCAAAGCAATTATGGCACTGGTGGGTCATACTGGGCTGGAAATCGTCCTGAACTTGGTCTTTGACTGATTCGCATTACGAAAACACGCCTATATGATTTTCATCCGTTTGAACCAAACTTTAAAATAGTAAAACAGGAATTTACAGGGGTAAACATTATTTTTTCTCATTTCTGCCCTAAAATATAAATTGTGGGTACTCGTTAGAACCGCCTCGATGAGGCGGTTCTAAAGTGTACCCTCAATCTATATTTTGAGCAGAAATAAGAAAAAAAAACATTACAATTTTTTATCTTAAAATTTTCGTTTTCTGGACGGTCTGACTCACACCACTTTGCCGGGCACGCTTATACCGTCTAAGCGGTTAACCAGTACTAGTGTATAGTCAGTTTCAGCCGCACTCTGCGTGGAAGCATAGTGCAGCCCAGTCTATTTCTTCAAGCCCCGGTGGGCGGGGGTAGTAACTGGACTGTTTCCTTAACCCTTAATTTAAGCAAAAAGTATAGATCCTGATCAGACACCACGTTCTGTGGCGTCTGATCAGGGTCTACACTGTTTTCCCGTGCCCCAACACATGCACTTCTTTACACAGCGCTCTGCCGTCACAGGGGTAATATATGCAGCACGGCTAAAATAACCGTTACCTGTCAGTGATAGTCATGTGGGTATCAGCAACGTAAAGCTACTGCGCTTAACAGCTTTGAGTCGACTGATAATCGACCAAAACAACAATCGTCTGAAAAACGAGCTCAGGAGTTTTCCAGAGCTACGAATACATTCGTTTACTATAAGTAAAACGGATCTGTGAAAGAGTAGTTGAAATTAAAATTTAGAAAAAAAAAAAAAAAAAGGATCAAGTCCGACTATATTAGACGGGCTACCAACCGATGCCTATTCACGGGCGCTATCCCACTACTGCTCGACACGGGAACTTTTGCCTGCTGTGTTTCCACCCTGGGCCGATACGTCCCTCCTTAGACAACCTGGACCTCCTAGGCTCCCCCGAGATGACCATATTGATGCCGAGCTTAGTGCGGACGCCCGATCGACATAGCACACCGGAGGGCAGAACCCCCGACCTCAAGCCGTCCCAGACCCTGACCTCCAAGTAGCTGGATTACAGGAGCGCGCCACAACTCCCAGTCGACAACGGGAGCATATTTTAACAATGGTATCAATTGACATTGAATTTCACCGGCATATTTTTTTTCAGAATATGGAAGAAATATGTGTCGTTACAGATATAGATCTACTATTTCAGTGGCTATTTCCTGATAATTTTATGCGAAATAATGAAAAAGAAAAAATCTGACCATCAATGTTATGGTAGCATTACACTAAATACTGGGAGGTACCGGGTTTTATCACTTTGGGACCGAGCTTTTAGTTGCGTTCTAAATACCAGACTTACTTCCATTGGATATATATCCCATGTTTTATTTCAATGTGAGAAAATGATAGTTATAAGGGACTAAAATGATGCATGTTTTATAAATATATTTGCAAGCTCAAAGAAATTTTTGCTGATTTTATATGGTCACTAAACATCAACGGAAATGATGCGCAAATATACTGTATCTCTGTTTTTTCTTTCACGTTGCACATATTTGAATGGTATCGGTAAATAACCACAGGAAACCAGTCAATTGTGAAGGGGAAATACTCTTACATCGATCAAGACGATATTATCGATGAAGTGGTCTTTCTTGGTCCTGTTGAGAATGGCAAAAAGGTGTAGATCCAGATCAGACACCGCACAATTTGTTGAAAATGTCTGATTTTTGCAAAACTTACAACAATATAAGCACACACTCCTAAGCCTTTAAATGAATTTGTCCAAAGTATCAAGTGGTATTGTACGAAATCTAGGTAACAGTTTTTTACTCGGCCCCCGCCCATAGGGGCTTGAAGAAATATATGGGCTGCATGATGCTTCCACGCAGAGCTGAATCCGGCCCGGACACTAGTACTGGTAAACCGCTAAGAGGGTCTAAGCCTGTCCAGGAACCGCGGTCCATGCTAATAAACCCTATTGGTTTCATTGGGTGACAGGGCTTGAGATGTCATGTCATCTCAATATCGGGTAAAAGTCCCACAAAATTGGAAGCAAAATGACCTTTACAGTGTTGACGGGGACGTTAAACCTCAAATCAAACAAACAAACAAAACAGTTATTTACTAACAATGACCTCTATCTTTCTCCCCGCCCATCGGGGCTTGAAGAAATGCTTCCACGCAGAGCTGTAACCGACCGCACACGAGTACTGGTAAACTGCTTAGTGTATCTAAGCCTGCCCAGGCAAAGAGTTGCGAGTCGGCCCGTACATGCTTATAAACCCTATCGGTTTCATTCGGCGGCTTTAGAAGCCTCCGTGGTGTAGTGGTTACGCTACTCGCTACTCGCCGTGTAAACCAGGGATCGCAGGATCGATTCCGGGCTTCTCCAGACTTTCGGATGAGTCTTTAAACCGAGGTCCCGTCTCCGTACGACCATAGCTGTTGGTGGGACGTAAAACTCAAACACTCACTCTCACTCACTTATTCGGCGGCAGGGCTTGAGATGCAATTTAATCTCAATGTCGGGTAAAGTCCCATGAAATTGGTAGCAACGTCTCCAAAATGACCTTTTACAGTGTATTAAACAAACAAACAAACAAACAAACAAACAAACAAATCACTGAGGTATGCCCTGTGTTTTGATGCTTCTCTTCATCGTCTCATGATGGTGAACATTTCTGCTAAGTAATTTCTAAATCCATTCAGAAATAAGAAAGTTATTGACTGCGTTTAAGTTTCGGGCTATTTTTTACCTTTGACCTCTAAGTACAACCTTGACCTTGGAGGTATGTACCTTGGTTTTCGAATTATCACCAAGTATCGTGACGCGCGCCGCTAATCTTTCAACCAATAACAGTAGTCATTAGACCAGTAAGTGGCAACTTAACGATATTTGTAATTAAAAAGTAATATCATAAACCTATGAACAGTGAATCAAAATAATTCAGATAAAATTCGTTAAAATAATTAAGACTCCAGGTCTCAAGACTACACTGCTTGCTTTTTTAAAAGAATCACCGATATACCATCATCACGATAAAATGTTCTTGTAATAAATACCCATATAAACCCCACTTTAAAAAGAGAAACGTTGGGTTTACGGGGGTATACATTATTTTCTTTATTTTCAGCTCCAATACATAGGTTGTGGGTAGTCGTTAGAACCGCTACAATGAGGCGGTTCTAACGAGCACCCTCAGCCCATATTTTGGAGGAAAAATATCACAAATTTTCATTATAACAAGATTTATTTGTGAAACATGAACCTGGGCAAGGTCAACTATTTCTTCAAAGTTGGTCTTAGGTCAAGGCCACGGGTCATTTTTGTACGAGTAGAAAGCCCTTGGCACAAGGAGCCTACATGCCAAATATGAAGGCTGTATTTTAAACGAAGTTTTAACCATTTTTTAAGTAGGTGACACGTCAAGGTCAAAGTCACAGGTCAATTCTTTTAATGGGCGTGAAAACTTTGTCACAATGATTTTCTCATAGAATCTGTCATTTCAGTGCCTTTGGCACTTTGATTCTCTTTCTTTCCTGTCCCTCTCTTATATATCCTCCACTATCCAATCTCTTTCCTCCCTTTCTCTGGGAGACGACACAAAATGACCCACAAGGATTGACATGTCGTTAAACCTCAATAAATCAATCAGTCATATTAGAGGGAGGTCGGATAAAGCTCAGTCCCCGATCAGATTATTCGTTAACAAGTCCGTGTAATGAAACTGGGGTTTACATGGGTATCCATTATTGTTCATATTTCTTTTCCTAGGCATAGGCTGATCGCCCCCGCCCACCGGGGCTTGGAGAAATAGATGGGTTGCATGCTTCCACGCAGAGCTGAAGCCGACCACACACGAGTACTGGTAAACCGCTTAGTGGATCCAAGCCTGTCAAGGCAAAGCGGTGCGAGTTGGACCGTCCATGCTTATAAACTCTATCGGGTTTCATTGGGCTATAGGGCTCGGGATGTCATTTCATCTCAATGTCGGGTAAAAGTCCCACAAAATTGGAAGCGGCGTCTCCAAATAACCTATACAGTGTTGACGGGGACGTTAAACCTCAATCAAATTAACAAACAAACAATACATAGACTGTGGGTACTCGTTAGAACCACCTCACTGAGGCGGTTCTTACGAGCACCCACAGCCTTTGTTTGAATAAATACAGTAAAATTCCGCTATTAAGACCACCTAAAACCAGTACTAATTCTGTTTTAAAAAGCTTATTTAGAAGGGGGTAGTTATTCTTTCTCAGTCGAGTATTCTGCACACAACGTCCTCTGGTCAGGGACCACCTTTGGGACTGTTCAAAAGTGGTCTTAAAGACCACTTTTGAACAGTCCCAAAGGTGGTCGTAATATAGGAATTCTACTGTATAACAACTTTTCAACGGAAAACGTTTGGAAGATATGAAAGCATGTTCTGTGCCACACGGATATGTTACTGCAAACGGATCGTGTAGCTGAAAGTTGTCAAGTCCGCCTAAGCAGATGTCCTGTCAGGCTCTGGAGCTCCTCAAGACACGACCCGGGGTTCAGTCCTCTTTCTCTTCTTTCTCAAAGACCTGTCAGAAGCATTTCAAGCATCGATGTAAGTCAAACGCGTCGAACCATCAACAGTCCCCAAGATGCTGATACCCAGCAGGCACTCAACGTTGAGCTAACGTTGAAACAACGTTGAAAACGTTGTTTCAACGTTAGTTCAACGTTGAGTCAACGTTTTGTGCCTGCCGGGTAGTTATACCGGTCTGGCGCCTCTTATCATACAACAGAAAGTCCATGGTAAGCAAATTTCACTGAACCGAATGTTTATGGGTATCTCGTGGCGCCATAGTTCGAGCCTCGCTCGATTCAGATGTGAGACGCCAAGTTCTGCAACGGAAGGTCATGTGGTTTTTTTCCGTGCACACTGGTTTTCGTCCACCTCTGATTTTACGATCTGCTCGAGATAAGCGACATAATCTTGAAAGGGTAGTGAAAAATCGTGACGACAGAGAATAATAGTTATTTAAAAGCGTCACACTAAACAACTGACTGCCTTAAAGGGGAAATAATGTTTGTTTGTTTTGGAGTTTAACGGTCCAGTCAACACTATTTTAGGTCATTTTTGAGCCGGTCAGTTTACCTATCCATATGTTTCCTGAGAAGGCTTATACGTAAGCGGTTAACAAGTACAGTGCACATTGTTTCGCCAGAAACTGACAACTGCCCTTGATGAACAATTCTTTTTGAATAGATCAATAAGATTAGCATGTGCATGAGCAGATTGTGCCTTACTACTCCCTTAACACTTTCACTGCTAACAGACTAAATTCAAAGCAATTATGGCACTGGTGGGTCATACTGGGCTGGAAATCGTCCTGAACTTGGTCTTTGACTGATTCGCATTACGAAAACACGCCTATATGATTTTCATCCGTTTGAACCAAACTTTAAAATAGTAAAACAGGAATTTACAGGGGTAAACATTATTTTTTCTCATTTCTGCCCTAAAATATAAATTGTGGGTACTCGTTAGAACCGCCTCGATGAGGCGGTTCTAAAGTGTACCCTCAATCTATATTTTGAGCAGAAATAAGAAAAAAAAACATTACAATTTTTTATCTTAAAATTTTCGTTTTCTGGACGGTCTGACTCACACCACTTTGCCGGGCACGCTTATACCGTCTAAGCGGTTAACCAGTACTAGTGTATAGTCAGTTTCAGCCGCACTCTGCGTGGAAGCATAGTGCAGCCCAGTCTATTTCTTCAAGCCCCGGTGGGCGGGGGTAGTAACTGGACTGTTTCCTTAACCCTTAATTTAAGCAAAAAGTATAGATCCTGATCAGACACCACGTTCTGTGGCGTCTGATCAGGGTCTACACTGTTTTCCCGTGCCCCAACACATGCACTTCTTTACACAGCGCTCTGCCGTCACAGGGGTAATATATGCAGCACGGCTAAAATAACCGTTACCTGTCAGTGATAGTCATGTGGGTATCAGCAACGTAAAGCTACTGCGCTTAACAGCTTTGAGTCGACTGATAATCGACCAAAACAACAATCGTCTGAAAAACGAGCTCAGGAGTTTTCCAGAGCTACGAATACATTCGTTTACTATAAGTAAAACGGATCTGTGAAAGAGTAGTTGAAATTAAAATTTAGAAAAAAAAAAAAAAAAAGGATCAAGTCCGACTATATTAGACGGGCTACCAACCGATGCCTATTCACGGGCGCTATCCCACTACTGCTCGACACGGGAACTTTTGCCTGCTGTGTTTCCACCCTGGGCCGATACGTCCCTCCTTAGACAACCTGGACCTCCTAGGCTCCCCCGAGATGACCATATTGATGCCGAGCTTAGTGCGGACGCCCGATCGACATAGCACACCGGAGGGCAGAACCCCCGACCTCAAGCCGTCCCAGACCCTGACCTCCAAGTAGCTGGATTACAGGAGCGCGCCACAACTCCCAGTCGACAACGGGAGCATATTTTAACAATGGTATCAATTGACATTGAATTTCACCGGCATATTTTTTTTCAGAATATGGAAGAAATATGTGTCGTTACAGATATAGATCTACTATTTCAGTGGCTATTTCCTGATAATTTTATGCGAAATAATGAAAAAGAAAAAATCTGACCATCAATGTTATGGTAGCATTACACTAAATACTGGGAGGTACCGGGTTTTATCACTTTGGGACCGAGCTTTTAGTTGCGTTCTAAATACCAGACTTACTTCCATTGGATATATATCCCATGTTTTATTTCAATGTGAGAAAATGATAGTTATAAGGGACTAAAATGATGCATGTTTTATAAATATATTTGCAAGCTCAAAGAAATTTTTGCTGATTTTATATGGTCACTAAACATCAACGGAAATGATGCGCAAATATACTGTATCTCTGTTTTTTCTTTCACGTTGCACATATTTGAATGGTATCGGTAAATAACCACAGGAAACCAGTCAATTGTGAAGGGGAAATACTCTTACATCGATCAAGACGATATTATCGATGAAGTGGTCTTTCTTGGTCCTGTTGAGAATGGCAAAAAGGTGTAGATCCAGATCAGACACCGCACAATTTGTTGAAAATGTCTGATTTTTGCAAAACTTACAACAATATAAGCACACACTCCTAAGCCTTTAAATGAATTTGTCCAAAGTATCAAGTGGTATTGTACGAAATCTAGGTAACAGTTTTTTACTCGGCCCCCGCCCATAGGGGCTTGAAGAAATATATGGGCTGCATGATGCTTCCACGCAGAGCTGAATCCGGCCCGGACACTAGTACTGGTAAACCGCTAAGAGGGTCTAAGCCTGTCCAGGAACCGCGGTCCATGCTAATAAACCCTATTGGTTTCATTGGGTGACAGGGCTTGAGATGTCATGTCATCTCAATATCGGGTAAAAGTCCCACAAAATTGGAAGCAAAATGACCTTTACAGTGTTGACGGGGACGTTAAACCTCAAATCAAACAAACAAACAAAACAGTTATTTACTAACAATGACCTCTATCTTTCTCCCCGCCCATCGGGGCTTGAAGAAATGCTTCCACGCAGAGCTGTAACCGACCGCACACGAGTACTGGTAAACTGCTTAGTGTATCTAAGCCTGCCCAGGCAAAGAGTTGCGAGTCGGCCCGTACATGCTTATAAACCCTATCGGTTTCATTCGGCGGCTTTAGAAGCCTCCGTGGTGTAGTGGTTACGCTACTCGCTACTCGCCGTGTAAACCAGGGATCGCAGGATCGATTCCGGGCTTCTCCAGACTTTCGGATGAGTCTTTAAACCGAGGTCCCGTCTCCGTACGACCATAGCTGTTGGTGGGACGTAAAACTCAAACACTCACTCTCACTCACTTATTCGGCGGCAGGGCTTGAGATGCAATTTAATCTCAATGTCGGGTAAAGTCCCATGAAATTGGTAGCAACGTCTCCAAAATGACCTTTTACAGTGTATTAAACAAACAAACAAACAAACAAACAAACAAACAAATCACTGAGGTATGCCCTGTGTTTTGATGCTTCTCTTCATCGTCTCATGATGGTGAACATTTCTGCTAAGTAATTTCTAAATCCATTCAGAAATAAGAAAGTTATTGACTGCGTTTAAGTTTCGGGCTATTTTTTACCTTTGACCTCTAAGTACAACCTTGACCTTGGAGGTATGTACCTTGGTTTTCGAATTATCACCAAGTATCGTGACGCGCGCCGCTAATCTTTCAACCAATAACAGTAGTCATTAGACCAGTAAGTGGCAACTTAACGATATTTGTAATTAAAAAGTAATATCATAAACCTATGAACAGTGAATCAAAATAATTCAGATAAAATTCGTTAAAATAATTAAGACTCCAGGTCTCAAGACTACACTGCTTGCTTTTTTAAAAGAATCACCGATATACCATCATCACGATAAAATGTTCTTGTAATAAATACCCATATAAACCCCACTTTAAAAAGAGAAACGTTGGGTTTACGGGGGTATACATTATTTTCTTTATTTTCAGCTCCAATACATAGGTTGTGGGTAGTCGTTAGAACCGCTACAATGAGGCGGTTCTAACGAGCACCCTCAGCCCATATTTTGGAGGAAAAATATCACAAATTTTCATTATAACAAGATTTATTTGTGAAACATGAACCTGGGCAAGGTCAACTATTTCTTCAAAGTTGGTCTTAGGTCAAGGCCACGGGTCATTTTTGTACGAGTAGAAAGCCCTTGGCACAAGGAGCCTACATGCCAAATATGAAGGCTGTATTTTAAACGAAGTTTTAACCATTTTTTAAGTAGGTGACACGTCAAGGTCAAAGTCACAGGTCAATTCTTTTAATGGGCGTGAAAACTTTGTCACAATGATTTTCTCATAGAATCTGTCATTTCAGTGCCTTTGGCACTTTGATTCTCTTTCTTTCCTGTCCCTCTCTTATATATCCTCCACTATCCAATCTCTTTCCTCCCTTTCTCTGGGAGACGACACAAAATGACCCACAAGGGTTGACATGTCGTTAAACCTCAATAAATCAATCAGTCATATTAGAGGGAGGTCGGATAAAGCTCAGTCCCCGATCAGATTATTCGTTAACAAGTCCGTGTAATGAAACTGGGGTTTACATGGGTATCCATTATTGTTCATATTTCTTTTCCTAGGCATAGGCTGATCGCCCCCGCCCACCGGGGCTTGGAGAAATAGATGGGTTGCATGCTTCCACGCAGAGCTGAAGCCGACCACACACGAGTACTGGTAAACCGCTTAGTGGATCCAAGCCTGTCAAGGCAAAGCGGTGCGAGTTGGACCGTCCATGCTTATAAACTCTATCGGGTTTCATTGGGCTATAGGGCTCGGGATGTCATTTCATCTCAATGTCGGGTAAAAGTCCCACAAAATTGGAAGCGGCGTCTCCAAATAACCTATACAGTGTTGACGGGGACGTTAAACCTCAATCAAATTAACAAACAAACAATACATAGACTGTGGGTACTCGTTAGAACCACCTCACTGAGGCGGTTCTTACGAGCACCCACAGCCTTTGTTTGAATAAATACAGTAAAATTCCGCTATTAAGACCACCTAAAACCAGTACTAATTCTGTTTTAAAAAGCTTATTTAGAAGGGGGTAGTTATTCTTTCTCAGTCGAGTATTCTGCACACAACGTCCTCTGGTCAGGGACCACCTTTGGGACTGTTCAAAAGTGGTCTTAAAGACCACTTTTGAACAGTCCCAAAGGTGGTCGTAATATAGGAATTCTACTGTATAACAACTTTTCAACGGAAAACGTTTGGAAGATATGAAAGCATGTTCTGTGCCACACGGATATGTTACTGCAAACGGATCGTGTAGCTGAAAGTTGTCAAGTCCGCCTAAGCAGATGTCCTGTCAGGCTCTGGAGCTCCTCAAGACACGACCCGGGGTTCAGTCCTCTTTCTCTTCTTTATCAAAGACCTGTCAGAAGCATTTCAAGCATCGATGTAAGTCAAACGCGTCGAACCATCAACAGTCCCCAAGATGCTGATACCCAGCAGGCACTCAACGTTGAGCTAACGTTGAAACAACGTTGAAAACGTTGTTTCAACGTTAGTTCAACGTTGAGTCAACGTTTTGTGCCTGCCGGGTAGTTATACCGGTCTGGCGCCTCTTATCATATAACAGAAAGTCCATGGTAAGCAAATTTCACTGAACCGAATGTTTATGGGTATCTCGTGGCGCCATAGTTCGAGCCTCGCTCGATTCAGATGTGAGACGCCAAGTTCTGCAACGGAAGGTCATGTGGTTTTTTTCCGTGCACACTGGTTTTCGTCCACCTCTGATTTTACGATCTGCTCGAGATAAGCGACATAATCTTGAAAGGGTAGTGAAAAATCGTGACGACAGAGAATAATAGTTATTTAAAAGCGTCACACTAAACAACTGACTGCCTTAAAGGGGAAATAATGTTTGTTTGTTTTGGAGTTTAACGGTCCAGTCAACACTATTTTAGGTCATTTTTGAGCCGGTCAGTTTACCTATCCATATGTTTCCTGAGAAGGCTTATACGTAAGCGGTTAACAAGTACAGTGCACATTGTTTCGCCAGAAACTGACAACTGCCCTTGATGAACAATTCTTTTTGAATAGATCAATAAGATTAGCATGTGCATGAGCAGATTGTGCCTTACTACTCCCTTAACACTTTCACTGCTAACAGACTAAATTCAAAGCAATTATGGCACTGGTGGGTCATACTGGGCTGGAAATCGTCCTGAACTTGGTCTTTGACTGATTCGCATTACGAAAACACGCCTATATGATTTTCATCCGTTTGAACCAAACTTTAAAATAGTAAAACAGGAATTTACAGGGGTAAACATTATTTTTTCTCATTTCTGCCCTAAAATATAAATTGTGGGTACTCGTTAGAACCGCCTCGATGAGGCGGTTCTAAAGTGTACCCTCAATCTATATTTTGAGCAGAAATAAGAAAAAAAAACATTACAATTTTTTATCTTAAAATTTTCGTTTTCTGGACGGTCTGACTCACACCACTTTGCCGGGCACGCTTATACCGTCTAAGCGGTTAACCAGTACTAGTGTATAGTCAGTTTCAGCCGCACTCTGCGTGGAAGCATAGTGCAGCCCAGTCTATTTCTTCAAGCCCCGGTGGGCGGGGGTAGTAACTGGACTGTTTCCTTAACCCTTAATTTAAGCAAAAAGTATAGATCCTGATCAGACACCACGTTCTGTGGCGTCTGATCAGGGTCTACACTGTTTTCCCGTGTCCCAACACATGCACTTCTTTACACAGCGCTCTGCCGTCACAGGGGTAATATATGCAGCACGGCTAAAATAACCGTTACCTGTCAGTGATAGTCATGTGGGTATCAGCAACGTAAAGCTACTGCGCTTAACAGCTTTGAGTCGACTGATAATCGACCAAAACAACAATCGTCTGAAAAACGAGCTCAGGAGTTTTCCAGAGCTACGAATACATTCGTTTACTATAAGTAAAACGGATCTGTGAAAGAGTAGTTGAAATTAAAATTTAGAAAAAAAAAAAAAAAAAGGATCAAGTCCGACTATATTAGACGGGCTACCAACCGATGCCTATTCACGGGCGCTATCCCACTACTGCTCGACACGGGAACTTTTGCCTGCTGTGTTTCCACCCTGGGCCGATACGTCCCTCCTTAGACAACCTGGACCTCCTAGGCTCCCCCGAGATGACCATATTGATGCCGAGCTTAGTGCGGACGCCCGATCGACATAGCACACCGGAGGGCAGAACCCCCGACCTCAAGCCGTCCCAGACCCTGACCTCCAAGTAGCTGGATTACAGGAGCGCGCCACAACTCCCAGTCGACAACGGGAGCATATTTTAACAATGGTATCAATTGACATTGAATTTCACCGGCATATTTTTTTTCAGAATATGGAAGAAATATGTGTCGTTACAGATATAGATCTACTATTTCAGTGGCTATTTCCTGATAATTTTATGCGAAATAATGAAAAAGAAAAAATCTGACCATCAATGTTATGGTAGCATTACACTAAATACTGGGAGGTACCGGGTTTTATCACTTTGGGACCGAGCTTTTAGTTGCGTTCTAAATACCAGACTTACTTCCATTGGATATATATCCCATGTTTTATTTCAATGTGAGAAAATGATAGTTATAAGGGACTAAAATGATGCATGTTTTATAAATATATTTGCAAGCTCAAAGAAATTTTTGCTGATTTTATATGGTCACTAAACATCAACGGAAATGATGCGCAAATATACTGTATCTCTGTTTTTTCTTTCACGTTGCACATATTTGAATGGTATCGGTAAATAACCACAGGAAACCAGTCAATTGTGAAGGGGAAATACTCTTACATCGATCAAGACGATATTATCGATGAAGTGGTCTTTCTTGGTCCTGTTGAGAATGGCAAAAAGGTGTAGATCCAGATCAGACACCGCACAATTTGTTGAAAATGTCTGATTTTTGCAAAACTTACAACAATATAAGCACACACTCCTAAGCCTTTAAATGAATTTGTCCAAAGTATCAAGTGGTATTGTACGAAATCTAGGTAACAGTTTTTTACTCGGCCCCCGCCCATAGAGGCTTGAAGAAATATATGGGCTGCATGATGCTTCCACGCAGAGCTGAATCCGGCCCGGACACTAGTACTGGTAAACCGCTAAGAGGGTCTAAGCCTGTCCAGGAACCGCGGTCCATGCTAATAAACCCTATTGGTTTCATTGGGTGACAGGGCTTGAGATGTCATGTCATCTCAATATCGGGTAAAAGTCCCACAAAATTGGAAGCAAAATGACCTTTACAGTGTTGACGGGGACGTTAAACCTCAAATCAAACAAACAAACAAAACAGTTATTTACTAACAATGACCTCTATCTTTCTCCCCGCCCATCGGGGCTTGAAGAAATGCTTCCACGCAGAGCTGTAACCGACCGCACACGAGTACTGGTAAACTGCTTAGTGTATCTAAGCCTGCCCAGGCAAAGAGTTGCGAGTCGGCCCGTACATGCTTATAAACCCTATCGGTTTCATTCGGCGGCTTTAGAAGCCTCCGTGGTGTAGTGGTTACGCTACTCGCTACTCGCCGTGTAAACCAGGGATCGCAGGATCGATTCCGGGCTTCTCCAGACTTTCGGATGAGTCTTTAAACCGAGGTCCCGTCTCCGTACGACCATAGCTGTTGGTGGGACGTAAAACTCAAACACTCACTCTCACTCACTTATTCGGCGGCAGGGCTTGAGATGCAATTTAATCTCAATGTCGGGTAAAGTCCCATGAAATTGGTAGCAACGTCTCCAAAATGACCTTTTACAGTGTATTAAACAAACAAACAAACAAACAAACAAACAAATCACTGAGGTATGCCCTGTGTTTTGATGCTTCTCTTCATCGTCTCATGATGGTGAACATTTCTGCTAAGTAATTTCTAAATCCATTCAGAAATAAGAAAGTTATTGACTGCGTTTAAGTTTCGGGCTATTTTTTACCTTTGACCTCTAAGTACAACCTTGACCTTGGAGGTATGTACCTTGGTTTTCGAATTATCACCAAGTATCGTGACGCGCGCCGCTAATCTTTCAACCAATAACAGTAGTCATTAGACCAGTAAGTGGCAACTTAACGATATTTGTAATTAAAAAGTAATATCATAAACCTATGAACAGTGAATCAAAATAATTCAGATAAAATTCGTTAAAATAATTAAGACTCCAGGTCTCAAGACTACACTGCTTGCTTTTTTAAAAGAATCACCGATATACCATCATCACGATAAAATGTTCTTGTAATAAATACCCATATAAACCCCACTTTAAAAAGAGAAACGTTGGGTTTACGGGGGTATACATTATTTTCTTTATTTTCAGCTCCAATACATAGGTTGTGGGTAGTCGTTAGAACCGCTACAATGAGGCGGTTCTAACGAGCACCCTCAGCCCATATTTTGGAGGAAAAATATCACAAATTTTCATTATAACAAGATTTATTTGTGAAACATGAACCTGGGCAAGGTCAACTATTTCTTCAAAGTTGGTCTTAGGTCAAGGCCACGGGTCATTTTTGTACGAGTAGAAAGCCCTTGGCACAAGGAGCCTACATGCCAAATATGAAGGCTGTATTTTAAACGAAGTTTTAACCATTTTTTAAGTAGGTGACACGTCAAGGTCAAAGTCACAGGTCAATTCTTTTAATGGGCGTGAAAACTTTGTCACAATGATTTTCTCATAGAATCTGTCATTTCAGTGCCTTTGGCACTTTGATTCTCTTTCTTTCCTGTCCCTCTCTTATATATCCTCCACTATCCAATCTCTTTCCTCCCTTTCTCTGGGAGACGACACAAAATGACCCACAAGGGTTGACATGTCGTTAAACCTCAATAAATCAATCAGTCATATTAGAGGGAGGTCGGATAAAGCTCAGTCCCCGATCAGATTATTCGTTAACAAGTCCGTGTAATGAAACTGGGGTTTACATGGGTATCCATTATTGTTCATATTTCTTTTCCTAGGCATAGGCTGATCGCCCCCGCCCACCGGGGCTTGGAGAAATAGATGGGTTGCATGCTTCCACGCAGAGCTGAAGCCGACCACACACGAGTACTGGTAAACCGCTTAGTGGATCCAAGCCTGTCAAGGCAAAGCGGTGCGAGTTGGACCGTCCATGCTTATAAACTCTATCGGGTTTCATTGGGCTATAGGGCTCGGGATGTCATTTCATCTCAATGTCGGGTAAAAGTCCCACAAAATTGGAAGCGGCGTCTCCAAATAACCTATACAGTGTTGACGGGGACGTTAAACCTCAATCAAATTAACAAACAAACAATACATAGACTGTGGGTACTCGTTAGAACCACCTCACTGAGGCGGTTCTTACGAGCACCCACAGCCTTTGTTTGAATAAATACAGTAAAATTCCGCTATTAAGACCACCTAAAACCAGTACTAATTCTGTTTTAAAAAGCTTATTTAGAAGGGGGTAGTTATTCTTTCTCAGTCGAGTATTCTGCACACAACGTCCTCTGGTCAGGGACCACCTTTGGGACTGTTCAAAAGTGGTCTTAAAGACCACTTTTGAACAGTCCCAAAGGTGGTCGTAATATAGGAATTCTACTGTATAACAACTTTTCAACGGAAAACGTTTGGAAGATATGAAAGCATGTTCTGTGCCACACGGATATGTTACTGCAAACGGATCGTGTAGCTGAAAGTTGTCAAGTCCGCCTAAGCAGATGTCCTGTCAGGCTCTGGAGCTCCTCAAGACACGACCCGGGGTTCAGTCCTCTTTCTCTTCTTTCTCAAAGACCTGTCAGAAGCATTTCAAGCATCGATGTAAGTCAAACGCGTCGAACCATCAACAGTCCCCAAGATGCTGATACCCAGCAGGCACTCAACGTTGAGCTAACGTTGAAACAACGTTGAAAACGTTGTTTCAACGTTAGTTCAACGTTGAGCCAACGTTTTGTGCCTGCCGGGTAGTTATACCGGTCTGGCGCCTCTTATCATATAACAGAAAGTCCATGGTAAGCAAATTTCACTGAACCGAATGTTTATGGGTATCTCGTGGCGCCATAGTTCGAGCCTCGCTCGATTCAGATGTGAGACGCCAAGTTCTGCAACGGAAGGTCATGTGTTTTTTCTCTACTCCGTGCACGGTGGTTTTCGTCCACCTCTGATTTTACGATCTGCTCGAGATAAGCGACATAATCTTGAAAGGGTAGTGAAAAATCGTGACGACAGAGAATAATAGTTATTTAAAAGCGTCACACTAAACAACTGACTGCCTTAAAGGGGAAATAATGTTTGTTTGTTTTGGAGTTTAACGGCCCAGTCAACACTATATTAGGTCACTTTTGAGCCGGTCAGTTTACCTATCCACACTTTTCCTGAGAAGGCTTATACGTAAGCGGTTAACCAGTACAGTGCACATTATTTCGCCAGAAACTGACAACTGCATTCTTGAACAATTCTTTCTGAAAAGATCAATAAGATTAGCATGTGCATGAGCAGATTGTGCCTTACTACTCCCCTAACACTTTCACTGATAACTGACTAAATTCAAAGCAATTACGGCACTGGTGGGTCATAGGCTGGAAATCGTCCTGAACTTTTCTTTGACTGATTCGCATCACGAAAACACGCCTATATATATGATTTTCATCCATTTGAACCAAACTTTAAAATAGTAAAACAAGGATTTACAGGGGTAAACATTATTTTTTCTCATTTCTGCCCTAAAATATAAATAGTGGGTACTCGTTAGAACCGCCTCGATGATTGAGTGTACCCTCAATCTATATTTTGAGCAGAAATAAGAAAAAAATATTACAATTTTTCATCTAAAAATTTTCGTTTTCTGGACGGTCTGACTCACACCACTTTGCCGGGCACGCTTAGACCGTCTAAGCGGTTAACCAGTACTAATCAGTCAGTTTCAGCCGCAGTCTGCGTGGAAGCATAGTGCAGCCCAATCTATTTCTTCAAGCCCCGGTGGGCGGGGATAGTAATTGGACTGTTTCCTTAACCCTTAATTTAAGCAAAAAGTGTAGATCCTGATCAGACACCACGTTATGTGGCGCCTGATCAGAGTCTACACTGTTTTCCCGTGTCCCAGCACATGCACTTCTTTACACAGCACTCTGACGTCACAGGGGTAGTAATATATGCAGCACGGCTAAAATAACCGTTACCTATCAGTGATAGTCACGTCGGTATCAGCAACGTAAAGCTACTGCGCTTAACAGCTTTGGGTCGACTGATAATCGACCAAAACAACAATCGCCTGAATAACGAGCTCAGGACTTTTCCAGAGCTACGAATACTCGTTGACTATAAGTAAAGAGCAGTTGAAAATAAAATTTAGAAAAAAAAAAAGGATCAAGTCCGACTATATTAGATGGGCTACCAACCGATGCCTATTCACGGGCGCTATCCCACTACTGCTCGACACGGGAACTTTTGCCTGCTGTGTTTCCACCCTGGGCCGATACGTCCCTCCTTAGACAACCTGGACCTCCTAGGCTCCCCCGAGAGGACCATATTGATGCCGAGCTTAGTGCGGACGCCCGATCGACATAGCACACCGGAGGGCAGAACCCCCGACCTCAAGCCGTCCCAGACCCTGACCTCCAAGTAGATGGATTACAGGAGCGCGCCACAACTCCCAGTCGACAACGGGAGCATATTTTAACAATGGTATCAATTGACATTGAATTTCACCGGCATATTTTTTTTTCAGAATATGGAAGAAATATGTGTCGTTACAGATATAGATCTACTATTTCAGTGGCTATTTCCTGATAATTTTATGCGAAATAATGAAAAAGAAAAAATCTGACCATCAATGTTATGGTAGCATTACACTAAACACTGGGAGGTACCGGGTTTTATCACTTTGGGACAGGGCTTTTAGTTGCGTTCTAAATACCAGACTTACTTCCATTGGATATATATCCCATGTTTTATTTCAATGTGAGAAAATGATAGGTATAAGGGACTAAAATGATGCATGTTTTATAAATATATTTGCAAGCTCAAAGAAATTTTTGCTGATTTTATATGGTCACCCCTCCTTTGAAAATGTTGGTTTTATTTACTCCGTTCTAGCAGGTAAACACACATGGTTGACTGTAACTTGAAAATGAGCCGGTCAACATGTGGATTTTTTCTCATTAACTTGTTGGGCTAGGATGGCTCTATAAACAAGAAAGGTTTGAAAGGTTTTGTATGTGTAGTTTTTGTGGGAGCAGGTAGAAGGTTACTATTGTCGCCTATGGAAAACATTTAGTGGAAAGCTCCCTTATATAAATATCAACGGAAATGATGCGCAAATATACTGTATCTCTGTTTTTTCTTTCACGTTGCACATATTTGAATGGTATCGGTAAATAACCACAGGAAACCAGTCAATTGTGAAGGGGAAATACTCTTACATCGATCAAGACGATATTATCGATGAAGTGGTCTTTCTTGGTCTTGTTGAGAATGGCAAAAAGGTGTAGATCCAGATCAGACACCGCACAATTTGTTGAAAATGTCTGATTTTTGCAAAACTTACAACAATATAAGCACACACTCCTAAGCCTTTAAATGAATTTGTCCAAAGTATCAAGTGGTATTGTACGAAATCTAGGTAACAGTTTTTTTACTCGGCCCCCGCCCATAGGGGCTTGAAGAAATATATGGGCTGCATGATGCTTCCACGCAGAGCTGAATCCGGCCCGGACACTAGTACTGGTAAACCGCTAAGAGGGTCTAAGCCTGTCCAGGAACCGCGGTCCATGCTAATAAACCCTATTGGTTTCATTGGGTGACAGGGCTTGAGATGTCATTTCATCTCAATATCGGGTAAAAGTCCCACAAAATTGGAAGCAAAATGACCTTTACAGTGTTGACGGGGACGTTAAACCTCAAATCAAACAAACAAACAAAACAGTTATTTACTAACAATGACCTCTATCTTTCTCCCGCCCATCGGGGCTTGAAGAAATGCTTCCACGCA
This sequence comes from Lucinisca nassula, assembly GCA_963580285.1. Lineage (NCBI taxonomy): Eukaryota > Metazoa > Mollusca > Bivalvia > Lucinida > Lucinidae > Lucinisca > Lucinisca nassula. The sequence goes on along the minus strand of OY757015.1, from coordinate 89,852,909 downwards.
GAGCTGTAACCGACCGCACACGAGTACTGGTAAACTGCTTAGTGTATCTAAGCCTGCCCAGGCAAAGAGTTGCGAGTCGGCCCGTACATGCTTATAAACCCTATCGGTTTCATTCGGCGGCTTTAGAAGCCTCCGTGGTGTAGTGGTTACGCTACTCGCTACTCGCCGTGTAAACCAGGGATCGCAGGATCGATTCCGGGCTTCTCCAGACTTTCGGATGAGTCTTTAAACCGAGGTCCCGTCTCCGTATGAACATAGCTGTTGGTGGGACGTAAAACTCAAACACTCACTCTCACTCACTTATTCGGCGGCAGGGCTTGAGATGCAATTTAATCTCAATGTCGGGTAAAGTCCCATGAAATTGGTAGCAACGTCTCCAAAATGACCTTTTACAGTGTATTAAACAAACAAACAAACAAATCACTGAGGTATGCCCTGTGTTTTGATTCTTCTCTTCGACGAGTCCCTGGATTTCTTCGTCATTCTCGACCCTTTTATTGACCTTTGACCTCTAAGTACGACTTTGACCTTGATGGTACTCACCTGGCTTTTGCAAGCGACCCAGCATCTCATTATGCTGAACATTTCTGCCATGTAATTTCAAAATCCACCCAGAAATAAGGAAGTTATTGGTCGTGTTTAAGTTAGACCCATTTATTGACCTTTGATCTCTTAGTACGACTTTGACCTTGAAGGTATTGACCTGAGTTTGGCGAGCGACATATCGTCTCATTATCGTAAAATACATCAAGAAATAGGACAGTTATTGACCGTGTTAACGTTTTGGACCTTTAAATTTTTATTTACCTAAGACCTCTAAGTACGACCTTGACCATGGCAGTACCGACCTCGGTTTTGCGCGCTACACATCGTCTCATGATGGTGAACATTTCTGCTAAGTAATTTCTAAATCCATTCAGAAATAAGAAAGTTATTGACTGCGTTTAAGTTTCGGGCTATTTTTTACCTTTGACCTCTAAGTACAACCTTGACCTTGGAGGTATGTACCTTGGTTTTCGAATTATCACCAAGTATCGTGACGCGCGCCGCTAATCTTTCAACCAATAACAGTAGTCATTAGACCAGTCAGTAAGTGGCAACTTAACGATATTTGTAATTAAAAAGTAATATCATAAACCTATGAACAGTGAATCAAAATAATTCAGATAAAATTCGTTAAAATAATTAAGACTCCAGGTCTCAAGACTACACTGCTTGCTTTTTTAAAAGAATCACCGATATACCATCCTCACGATAAAATGTTCTTGTAATAAATACCCATATAAACCCCACTTTAAAAAGAGAAACGTTGGGTTTACGGGGGTATACATTATTTTCTTTATTTTCAGCTCCAATACATAGGTTGTGGGTAGTCGTTAGAACCGCTACAATTAGGCGGTTCTAACGAGCACCCTCAGCCCATATTTTGGAGGAAAAATATCACAAATTTTCATTATAACAAGATTTATTTGTGAAACATGAACCTGGGCAAGGTCAACTATATCTTCAAAGTTGGTCTTAGGTCAAGGCCACGGGTCATTTTTGTACGAGTAGAAAGCCCTTGGCACAAGGAGCCTACATGCCAAATATGAAGGCTGTATTTTAAACGAAGTTTTAACCATTTTTTAAGTAGGTGACACGTCAAGGTCAAAGTCACAGGTCAATTCTTTTAATGGGCGTGAAAACTTTGTCACAATGATTTTCTCATAGAATCTGTCATTTCAGTGCCTGTGGCACTCTGATTCTCTTTCTTTCCTGTCCCTCTCTTATATCTCCTCCACTATCCAATCTCTTTCCTCCCTTTCTCTGGGAGACGACACAAAATGACCCACAAGGATTGACATGTCGTTAAACCTCAATAAATCAATCAGTCATATTAGAGGGAGGTCGGATAAAGCTCAGTCCCCGATCAGATTATTCGTTAACAAGTCCGTGTAATGAAACTGGGGTTTACATGGATATACATTATTGCTCATATTTCTTTTCCTAGACATAGGCTGATCGCCCCCGCCCATCGGGGCTTGGAGAAATAGATGGGCTGCATGCTTCCACTCAGAGCTGAAGCCGACCACACACGAGTACTGGTAAACCGCTTAGTGGATCCAAGCCTGCCGAGGCAAAGCGGTGCGAGTTGGACCGTCCATGCTTATAAACTCTATCGGGTTTCATTGGGCTATAGGGCTCGGGATGTCATTTCATCTCAATGTCGGGTAAAAGTCGCACAAAATTGGAAGCGGCGTCTCCAAAATAACCTATACAGTGTTGATGGGGACTTTAAACCTCAATCAAATAAACAAACAAACAAACAAAATACATAGACTGTGGGTGCTCGTTAGAACCACCTCACTGAGGCGGTTCTAACGAGCACCCACAGCCTTTGTTTGAATAAATACAGTAAATTTCCGCTATTAAGACCACTTAAAACCAGTACTAATTTTGTTTTAAAAAGCTTATTTAGAAGGGGGTAGTTATTCTTTCTTCGTGTATTCTGCACACAATGTCCTCTGGTCAGGGACCACCTTTCGGACTGTTCAAAAGTGGTCTTAAAGACCACTTTTGAACAGTCCCAAAGGTGGTCTTAATATAGGAATTTTACTGTATAACAATTTTTCAACGGAAAACGTTTGGAAGATATGAAAGCATGTTCTGTGCCACACGGATATGTTACTGCAAACGGATCGTGTAGCTGGAAGTTGTCAAGTCCGCCTAAGCAGATGTCCTGTCAGGCTCTGGAGCTCCTCAAGACACGACCCGTGGTTCAGTCATCTTTCTCTTCTTTATCAAAGACCTGTCAGAAGCATTTCAAGCATCGATGTAAGTCAAACGCGTCGAACCATCAATAGTCCCCAAGATGCTGATACCCAGCAGGCACTCAACGTTGAGCTAACGTTGAAACAACGTTGAAAACGTTGTTTCAACGTTAGTTCAACGTTGAGTCAACGTTTTGTGCCTGCCGGGTAGTTATACCGGTCTGGCGCCTCTTATCATATAACAGAAAGTCCATGGTAAGCAAATTTCACTGAACGGAATGTTTATGGGTATCTCGTGGCGCCATAGTTCGAGCCTCGCTCGATTCAGATGTGAGACGCCAAGTTCTGCAACGGAAGGTCACGTGACTTTTCTCCGTGCACACTGGTTTTCGTCCACCTCTGATTTTACGATCTGCTCGAGATAAGCGGCATAATGTTGAAGGGGCAGTGAAAAATCGTGACGACAGAGAACAATAGTTATTTAAAAGTGTCACACTAAACAACTGACTGTCTTAAAGGGGAAATAATGTTTGTTTGTTTTGGAGTTTAACGGTCCAGTCAACACTATTTTAGGTCATTTTTGAGCCGGTCAGTTTACCTATCCACACTTTTCCTGAGAAAGGCTTATACGTAAGCGGTTAACCAGTACAGTGCACATTATTTCGCCAGAAACTGACAACTGCCATTCTTGAACAATTCTTTTTGAAAAGATCAATAAGATTAGCATGTGCATGAGCAGATTGTGCCTTACTACTCCCTTAACACTTTCACTGCTAACCGACTAAATTCAAAGCAATTATGGTACTGGTGGGTCATAGGCTGGAAATCGTCCTGAACTTGGTCTTTGACTGATTCGCATCACGAAAACACGCCTATATGATTTTCATCCGTTTGAACCAAACTTTAAAATAGTAAAACAGGGATTTACAGGGGTAAACATTATTTTTTCTCATTTCTGCTCTAAAATATAAATTGTGGGTACTCGTTAGAACCGCCTCGATGAGGCGGTTCTAAAGTGTACCCTAAATCTATATTTTGAGCAGAAATAAGAAAAAAATATTACAATTTTTTATCTCAAAATTTTCGTTTTCTGGACGGTCTGACTCACACCACTTTGCCGGGCACGCTTAGACCGTCTAAGCGGTTAACCAGTACTAATGTATAGTCAGTTTCAGCCGCAGTCTGCGTGGAAGCATAGTGCAGTCCAATCTATTTCTTCAAGCCCCGGTGGGCGGGGGTAGTAATTGGACTGTTTCCTTAACCCTTAATTTATGCAAAAAGTGTAGATCCTGATCAGACACCACGTTATGTGGCGTCTGATCAGGGTCTACACTGTTTTCCCGTGTCCCAGCACATGCACTTCTTTACACAGCGCTCTGACGTCACAGGGGTAATAATATATGCAGCACGGCTAAAATAACCGTTACCTGTCAGTGATAGTCACGTGGGTATCAGCAAAGTAAAGCTACTGCGCTTAACAGCTTTGGGTCGACTGACCAAAACAACAATCGCCTGAATAACGAGCTCAGAGTTTTCCAGAGCTACGAATACATTCGTTGACTATGAGTAGAACTGGTCTGTGAAAGAGTAGTTGAAATTAAAATTTAGAAAAAAAAAAAAAAAAAAAAAAAAAAGGATCAAGTCCGACTATATTAGACGGGCTACCAACCGATGCCTATTCACGGGCGCTATCCCACTACTGCTCGACACGGGAACTTTTGCCTGCTGTGTTGCCACCCTGGGCCGATACGTCCCTCCTTAGACAACCTGGACCTCCTAGGCTCCCCCGAAAGGACCATATTGATGCCGAGCTTAGTGCGGACGCCCGATCGACATAGCACATCGGAGGGCAGAACCCCCGACCTCAAGCCGTCCCAGACCCTGACCTCCAAGTAGCTGGATTACAGGAGCACGCCACAACTCCCAGTCGACAACGAGAGCATATTTTAACAATGGTATCAATTGACATTGAATTTCACCGGCATATTTTTTTTTTCAGAATATGGAAAAAATATGTGTCGTTACAGATATAGATCTACTATTTCAGTGGCTATTTCCTGATAATTTTATGCGAAATAATGAAAAAGACAAAATCTGACCATCAATGTTATGGTAGCATTACACTAAATACTGGGAGGTACCGGGTTTTATCACTTTGGGACAGAGCTTTTAGTTGCGTTCTAAATACCAGACTTGCTTCCATTGGATATATATCCCATGTTTTATTTCAATGTGAGAAAATGATAGGTATAAGGGACTAAAATGATGCATGTTTTATAAATATATTTGCAAGCTCAAAGAAATTTTTGCTGATTTTATATGGTCACCCCTCCTTTGAAAATGTTGGTTTTATTTACTCCGTTCTAGCAGGTAAACAAACATGGTTGACTGTAACTTGAAAATGAGCCGAGCAACATGTGGATTTTTTCTCATTAACTTGTTGGGCTAGGATGGCTCTATAAACAAGTAAGGTTTGAAATGTTTTGTATGTATAGTTTTTGTGGGAGCAGGTAAAAGGTTACTATTGTCGCCTATGGAAAACATTTAGTGGAAAGCTCCCTTATATAAATATCAACGGAAATGATGCGCAAATATACTGTATCTCTGTTTTTTCTTTCACGTTGCACATATTTGAACGGTATCGGTAAATAACCACAGGAAACCAGTCAATTGTGAAGGGGAAATACTCTTACATCGATCAAGACGATATTATCGATGAAGTGGTCTTTCTTGGTCTTGTTGAGAATGGCAAAAAGGTGTAGATCCAGATCAGACACCGCGCAGTTTGTTGAAAATGTCTGATTTTTGCAAAACTTACAACAATATAAGCACACACTACTAAGCCTTTAAATGAATTTGTCCAAAGTATCAAGTGGTATTGTACGAAATCTAGGTAACAGTTTTTTACTCGGCCCTCGCCCATAGGGGCTTGAAGAAATATATGGGCTGCATGATGCTTCCACGCAGAGCTGAATCCGGCCCGGACACTAGTACTGGTAAACCGCTAAGAGGGTCTAAGCCTGTCCAGGAACCGCGGTGCGAGACGGACCGTCCATGCTAATAAACCCTATTGGTTTCATTGGGTGACAGGGCTTGAGATGTCATTTCATCTCAATATCGGGTAAAAGTCCCACAAAATTGGAAGCAACGTCTCCAAAATGACCTTTACAGTGTTGACGGGGACGTTAAACCTCAAATCAAACAAACAAACAAAACAGTTATTTACTAACAATGACCTCTATCTTTCTCCCCGCCCATCGGGGCTTGAAGAAATGCTTCCACGCAGAGCTGTAACCGACCGCACACGAGTACTGGTAAACTGCTTAGTGTATCTAAGCCTGCCCAGGCAAAGAGTTGCGAGTCGGCCCGTACATGCTTATAAACCCTATCGGTTTCATTCGGCGGCTTTAGAAGCCTCCGTGGTGTAGTGGTTACGCTACTCGCCGTGTAAACCAGGGATCGCAGGATCGATTCCGGGCTTCTCCAGACTTTCGGATGAGTCTTTAAACCGAGGTCCCGTCTCCGTATGACCATAGCTGTTGGTTGGGACGTAAAACTCAAACACTCACTCTCACTCACTTATTCGGCGGCAGGGCTTGAGATGCAATTTAATCTCAATGTCGGGTAAAGTCCCATGAAATTGGTAGCAACGTCTCCAAAATGACCTTTTACAGTGTATTAAACAAACAAACAAACAAACAAATCACTGAGGTATGCCCTGTGTTTTGATGCTTCTCTTCGACGAGTCCCTGGATTTCTTCGTCATTCTCGACCCTTTTATTGACCTTTGACCTCTAAGTACGACTTTGACCTTGATGGTACTCACCTGGCTTTTGCAAGCGACCCAGCATCTCATTATGCTGAACATTTCTGCCATGTAATTTCAAAATCCACCCAGAAATAAGGAAGTTATTGGTCGTGTTTAAGTTAGACCCATTTATTGACCTTTGATCTCTTAGTACGACTTTGACCTTGAAGGTACTGACCTGAGTTTGGCGAGCGACATATCGTCTCATTATCGTAAAATACATCAAGAAATAGGACAGTTATTGACCGTGTTAACGTTTTGGACCTTTAATTTTTTATTTACCTAAGACCTCTAAGTACGACCTTGACCATGGCAGTACCGACCTGGGTTTTGCGCGCTACACATCGTCTCATGATGGTGAACATTTCTGCTAAGTAATTTCTAAATCCACTCAGAAATAAGAAAGTTATTGACTGCGTTTAAGTTTCGGGCTATTTTTTACCTTTGACCTCTAAGTACAACCTTGACCTTGGAGGTATGTACCTTGGTTTTCGAATAATCACCAAGTATCGTGACGCGCGCCGCTAATCTTTCAACCAATAACAGTAGTCATCAGACCAGTAAGTGGCAACTTAACGATATTTGTAATTAAAAAGTAATATCATAAACCTATGAACAGTGAATCAAAATAATTCAGATAAAATTAGTTAAAATAATTAAGACTCCAGGTCTCAAGACTACACTGCTTGCTTTTTTAAAAGAATCACCGATATACCATCATCACGATAAAATGTCCTTGTAATAAATACCCATATAAACCCCACTTTAAAAAGAGAAACGTTGGGTTTACGGGGGTATACATTATTTTCTTTATTTTCAGCTCCAATACATAGGTTGTGGGTAGTCGTTAGAACTGCTACAATGAGGCGGTTCCAGCGAGCACCCCCAGCCTATATTTTGGAGGAAAAATATCACAAATTTTCATTATAACAAGATTTATGTGTGAAACATGAACCTGGGCAAGGTCAACTATTTCTTCAAAGTTGGTCTTAGGTCAAGGCCACGGGTCATTTTTGTACGAGTAGAAAGCCCTTGGCACAAGGAGCCTACATGCCAAATATGAAGGCTGTATTTTAAACGAAGTTTTAACCATTTTTTAAGTAGGTGACACGTCACGGTCAAAGTCACAGGTCAATTCTTTTAATGGGCGTGAAAACTTTGTCACAATGATTTTCTCATAGAATCTGTCATTTCAGTGCCTTTGGCACTTTGATTCTCTTTCTTTCCTGTCCCTCCCTTATATCTCCTCCACTATCCAATCTCTTTTCTCTCTTTCTCTGGGAGACGACACAAAATGACCCACAAGGGTTGACATGTCGTTAAACCTCAATAAATCAATCAGTCATATTAGAGGGAGGTCGGATAAAGCTCAGTCCCCGATCAGATTATTCGTTAACAAGTCCGTGTAATAAAACTGGGGTTTACATGGGTATACATTATTGTTCATATTTCTTTTCCTAGACAAAGGCTGATCGCCCCCGCCCATCGGGGCTTGGAGAAATAGATGGGCTGCATGCTTCCACGCAGAGCTGAAGCCGACCACACACGAGTACTGGTAAACCGCTTAGTGGATCCAAGCCTGCCCAGGCAAAGCGTGGCGAGTCGGACCGTCCATGCTTATAAACCCTGTTGGGTTTCATTGGGCTATAGGGCACGGGACATCATTTCATCTCAATGTCGGGTAAAAGTCCCACAAAATTGGAAGCGGCGTCTCCAAAATAACCTATACAGTGTTGACGGGGACGTTAAACCTCAATCAAATAAACAAACAAAATACATAGACTGTGGGTGCTCGTTAGAACCACCTCACTGAGGCGGTTCTAACGACCACCCACAGCCTTTGTTTGAATAAATGCAGTAAAATTCCGCTATTAAGACCACCTAAAACCAGTACTAATTCTGTTTTAAAAAGCTTATTTAGAAGGGGGTAGTTATTCTTTCTTCATGTATTCTGCACACAATGTCCTCTGGTCAGGGACCACCTTTGGGACTGTTCAAAAGTGGTCTTAAAGACCACTTTTGAACAGTCCCAAAGGTGGTCGTAATATAGGAATTCTACTGTATAACAATTTTTCAACGGAAAACGTTTGGAAGATATGAAAGCATGTTCTGTGCCACACGGATATGCTAATGCAAACGGATCGTGTAGCTGGAAGTTGTCCAGTCCGCCTAAGCAGATCATAGGGAACAATCCTCGTAGTTTAACAAAAATATCCGATATCGATTTGCGACAGTCGCCGCAGACTTACCTGTAAACATCACCACCAAATTTACATAGAAATTAACAGGAAAGCCGTATTAAATTGATTAAATTACAATTTTAGAAGAATGTGACAAAAAATTATAAGTTATTTTCAAAAAGTTCTTTGATTAACAAGGAATTAGATATAAAATTTGTAAAATTAAATTAACGACTTAGTTCTTCCATTTTACTTTGAAAAGTGGAAGTTGTATTCCTATTCATCTTATATATATTTTGGCAAAATGCTCCTGAACCTACATTCAATTGCTTATTTAGAACTTATCCCTTTCTCATTGGTTCTTTTATCCTAAGTCATGACTAGAAAGAAAATTTCTCAAAGTTTGCAATGATATATACCATTTAATACTCAATTAAAAAATTAGTTCTTCCATTTTGATTTGAAAATAAAGAAGTCAGCTTTTCGGCACCTGCATTTTTTTCTCGCGAAAATGACTAAGTCTACGAGCGCCAGCAGAACAAGATAGTCTTGGGTAGAAATTTACTTTAACACCGTCTCCTAATATTTATTTATTTATTTATTTATTTATTTTATTTTATAGATTTACCAATTAATTAATTTATTTATTCCATCTCTTGAAAGAACTCGGGAGCTGCATGACGAAAAGCTGTAAAACTTAGGAAATGAATGAATGAATGAATGAATGAATGAATGGATGAATGAATGAATGAATGAATGAATGAATGAATGAATGAATGAATGAATGAATGAATGAATGAATGAATGAATGAATGAATGAATGAATGAATGAATACTTTTCCTTAATTCTTGGTAATGCATGGTATAATGTCTTAAATATAAAATGAGATCAACTGACTGACTGTGAGACAGACAGGCGCACAGACGAACGGAAAGAAGAAAGGATTGGTGAAAGAAGACACTAAGTTATTCATATCAAAATACATCAATACGTCGAAAAGCTACAATTGGCTACTATTATGTAGAATTTATATTAAAAGACATTTAGAAATATCATAATTAGATGTTTGGCTGCAATTAGTGCAGACAGTTTTTATTGCAATCAATTTGTGTAGGCCTTCGCTGTTTGCCCCAGAGAGCCGAAGTTTGTTTGCTTTGCCCGGCGGGCGGACTTATCACATGAAGGACATCATTAACCCATTTACTACCATAAACCCTAAAATGGGTACCCTGGCAAATAGTGCAGGCCCAGATCAGACCCGCAGAACGCGGCGTCTGATCAGGGCCTTCACTGTTTGCTAAAAGTTCAGTCATTTTTTCAAATAAATTTTGATGAAAACGCAACCTGACACCCCTATATTTAGAAATGAACTCCTGCTATATATAAGGAGGAAGATCCCATTTGGTACAAAAAGGGTAAATTGACATATTGACTCATTAACAATTTGTGAACCCAAAGTTGCAGACATGAATTTAGAAACTATACACCTTTACAAATACATTGTAAATTTTACTCTGTAAACCCTAGTTTTACTATATAAAAGTGGGATACAAAACTATATAGGCATGTTTGCCAGATGACTTAGAAAGCCAGTCGACTTTAAAATACTGAATTATGGTGAGGATCTACCTCGCGAGTGTAATACAAAGCGTTTATGTAGTCCAGATTACATTATTTATTTATTTATTCGACTATTATTATACCTACTTTTTGACCCAACATGACCCATATTCGAACTTGACCGAGATATTGTCATGATGATCATTCTGACCAAGTTTGATGATGACTGGCCAAACTGTGATCTCTAGTGTGTTCACAAGAAAAGTTTAACGGACGCACGCACGCACGCACGCACGCACGCACGCACGACGGACAAAAAGTGATCCCAAAAGCTCACCTTGTCACTACGTGACAGGTGAGCTAAAAAAAATGGATTTTGGTCAAAAGTTAATCAGTTCAGCTTCTCATCATCCCCAACCGTTCTGTAAAGTGTTAGGGCAATAGCTCAAACAGTTTTTTAGTTATCTTGCTTACAAGCATAAACGCAAAAAATTTCAAAGGGCCATAACTCGAGAAAAAAAATTCTGTTTTTTTTTTTTTAAAAAGTATTTTTTTGCAAAGGGGCATAACTCAAGAAAGGGGCATAATCCTGACGAGAAAAAAAAACACGGGTCAATTGTATTTTCATAAGGAATCCATATATGAAATTTCAACAAGAGGCCCATGGGCCACAATGCTCACCAGAGCTCACGTGGCCACTGCCCACTGGCAGCAATGTATTTTAATTAACCATGGAAGCCCTGTGCCCAAGGATGCTACAGATAAAATTTGGATCCAATCAGCCTAGTGGCTTCAGATTCTGATGTGGCTTGAATGTGTTGTTGCCTGACCACAGATGACAATTGACAATTTCCCATCTGTGGCAACAAATAGGCCAAAAGGAACATAATTAAAGGAACATTTCTATGAAAGTGTGGCAAAACATCTTGAAAGACATTAATGTCATTTTTGCAATTTTCCCCATTACAAGTCAATGGTAACTCTTAACTTGGCATAGCAAACAAACCAAAGAGCTAAATTTCATAAACGAGAGCTCAGGTGGACACTGCCCAATGGCAGACATGTATTATAACATGATATGATTTTAATATACCAATTATAAAGTCTCCCAAACAAACCCCATACCCAAATGAGCACCCATGTGGACTGTATCTGAAATATTAGGTGTTTTATAAAGTAAAGAGGGTGGGGCATGGACCCAATGGAGCCCTGGTTGGTGTCAATAAATGCGTCTTATCAAAAGAAACAATGACATAATATGGTTTAGCAGTGGGGATATGTATGGTTCCTGAGATGCAAGGCCTTTTAAGCAATGGAGGGATTCGGGCATGGCAGATCCCAGAAAAGCCCAAGATTGTTGTCAGTGAATATGTCTTATCATAAGGACCAAGAGTATATATGGTTAAACGGTGGGGATCTGAATGGTTTCTGAGATGTGAGGTCCTTTTATGAAGTGGCAGGATGAGAAATGGCCCCTGCTGACCCCCCAAGACAGGGATGGCTGAATGTGTCTATTAACAATGAACAAGAATATATGTGATTATAGGATGGGGAATTTAATGGTTTCTGAGATATATGGCCTATTATGAAGTGGAGTCTTATCATAAGGAACAAGAATATATATGGTTAAGGGGTGGGGATCTGAACAGTTTCTGAGATATATGGATTTTAATGAAGTAAAGGGGTGGGGCATGGCCCGTGGCACCCCGGGGGGACTGCCATGCTGGTGTCACTGATAGCGTCTTATCACAAGGAACAAGAATATATATGGTTTAGGGTTGGGGCTCTGAACAGTTTCTCAGATATATGGTCTTTTGTGAAGTCAAGGGGTGGAGCATGGCCCGGGTGTGCCCTGGGTGACCCCTAGGTTAGTGTCATTGAATCTGTCTTATCATAAGGAACAAGAATATATATGGGTTAGGGGTGGGGATCTGTAAGGTTTCTGGAATATTTGGCCTTTTATGAAGTGGAGGGGGTTGGGCATGGTCCCGGCACATCCCGGGGGACCCCCAAGTTGGTGTCACTGAATGCAACTTATCATAAGGAATGAGAATATATATGGTTTAGGGGTGGGGATCTCAATGGTTTCTGAGATAAATGGCATTTAATGAAGTGGAGAGGGTAGGGCATGTCCCCGGCACATTCGGTGCACCCACAGGTTTGTGTCACTTAATGTGTCTTATCATAAGGAACAAGAATATTTATGGTTTATGGGTGGGGATCTGAATGGTTTCTGAGATAAATGGCCTTTTATGAAGTGGAGGGGTCGGGGCATGTCCCCGGCATATCCCGGGGGACCTCCAGGTTGGTGTCACTTAATGCATCTTATCATAAGGAACAAGAATATATATCGTTTAGGGGGGGATTTGTAAGGTTTCTGAGATATAAGGCATTTTATGAAGTGGAGGGGGCGGGGCATGGCCCCGGCACAACCTAGGGGACCCCCAGGTTAACAAAAATGCATAGGGCTAAGAGAAGTTTACTCAAGGAACAGTTCTATCTAAGCTTTGTCAAAATATCTACAATGACTTGGCAGAAAATGCCATATTTCAGTTTTCCCCATTATAAGTCAATGGAAACTCTTAGTTGCCATAGCAACAAAACTAAAAGGTCAAATTTCATAAAAAACATAAAACCTGTAAAGGCAAATATGGTGAATATTTTCATAAAGCCTCCACCTCCTAGAGGTTACGGTTTCTGAGGAGATGATTTTTTAAGTATTTTTTTTTCTATTTTTTGCATTTTGGTTTCCATGGCAACCAACGAAAATGAGCAGTAGGCTTAAAAGCATATGGCAGATAGTAGATTGCCTAAGGAACATTTCTATGAAAGTTTTGTCAAAATATCTGCAGAGGCTTTGCAGTAAATGCCATTTTTCAATTTTCCCAATTATCAGTCTATGGCAACTATAAGTTACCATAGCAACCAAACTGATAAGCCGATTTTCATAAAAAAAAAACCACAAACTTTCAATCCCCCAGCCCAAGGATGCTACGGATAAAATTTTGGCCCAATTGGTCCAGTGGCTTCAGAGGAGATGTCGTTTGAAAGTGTTGACGGACGCAGACGACAGACAACTGCCAATCCTATCAGCTCCCCCGGAGCCTTTGGCTCTGGTGAGCTAAAAACCTAGCACCCATGGTAAGCCCCCACCCATAGGGGCTTGAAGAAATATATGGGCTGCATGATGCTTCCATGCAGATCTGAATCCAGCCAGCACACTAGTGCTGATCCCGCTTAGAGGATCTTAGCCTGTCCAGGAACCGCAGTGCTAGGCGGACCGTCCATGCTAATAAACCCTATTTGTTTCATTGGGCAACAGAGCTTGAGATGTCATTTCATCTCAATGTCGGGTAAAAGTCCCACAAAATTGGAAGCAATGTCTCCAAAATGACCTTTACAGTGTTGATGGGGACGTTAAACCTCAAAACAAACAAAGCACCCATTGTTCTTAAGTTATGCTATGCAGTAAAAAAGCGGGAGGGAAGGAAGGACGGACGGACGAACAGGGCAAAACCAATATGCCCCCACAACTTCTTCGAAGTTGGGGGCATAATAAGCCCAAGATTTGGATGAGTTGTTGCTTAAAGAGTTTTCTGTTTTAAGCCCTTGCAGCCATCTTGTTCGTTGGAGTGGAATTTTTTAAGCTCTTCTTAGGGGGCCACCCAGGCAACATTCCTGTGAAGTTTGAATCAAATTGGTCCAAACGTTTCAGAGTTGGTATTTAAAGCAAATTGTTGATGTTTTTTAGCTCACCTGAGACAAGGCTCCGGGGAGCTATTATGATCACCTACCATCCGTCGTCCTTCCGTCCACAGTTCCATAAAAAAAGACATCTCCTGAACCATCATGATAGTAAGTCCGTAAAATGAACACCCCGCTAAACCCCAGTTTATAAAGAGAAAACTGGGGTTTACGGGGGTGTACATTATTTTGCTTAATTCTGTTCCTAGACATAGGTCGTGGGTACTTGTTAAAACCGCCTCAATGGGCACTTACAACCTATGTTTGGAGTATAAATAAGAAAGATATCACAAATTTTCACCACAAAAGTAGCCATTTTGAAGATATAAAATAATGCACTATGTCTGTTATCTTAACAAGATTTTAACCAAACTTGGCAGAAATAGTCTTTGTGAGGTCCTCTCTCAAAGTTGTTCAAAGAATTCCATTCCATGCAGAACTGATTGCCCTTGGAACGAAAACGGGAAAATAAGAAAAAAACAACAAAAAAAAAACCTTTAAATCTTCTTGTCTGAAACCAGAAATCCTGGGTCTTTGATATTTGGTATGAAGCTTCCTTTAGCGGATCTCTACAAAGATTGTTCAAATTATAGGGATAGGGGCAAAAATGACCCCGCCCCGGGGCCCACTGGCTTTATATACACCTATATAGGGAAAATGTTTTAAAAATCTTCCATTTGGTATGAAGCTACATCTAGTGGACCTCTACCAAGATTGTTTAAATTACAGACCGAAGGTCGAAAACGGTCCCGCCCCGCGGCCCACGATGTGCATAGACATATACAGGGAAAACATTTTAAAATCTTGTCTGCAACCAAAAGGCCAAGATCTTTGGACAACAATAAAGCAATATGACCTGCGCCAACTGCACATTGTTATTTTTAATATCAATTAAGTGTACATAAATTTTGGAACCGTCTTAGGTACAGAAAATAGTAGATCCTTACCTTTATCCTGCAGAAAAAATTAATTTGGAAAAAAACATTTCTGACTATCCACTAATCAAATTCCTTGATATATTTAATCAATTCCAAAACTGCATGACAAACAGTGTAGATCTTGATCAGATTAATCTGGACCTACACTGTTTGTAAATGTTTGGGCTGTCGTGTTCTGCAGGATAAGGGTTAAAATGGGCACACATCACGCAAACACGCCTATATATTTTTGCCCCCATTAAACCCCAAATTTAAATAGTAAAACTGGGGATTACCGGGTATTAATTATTTTTCTTATTTCTGCTTCAAAACAGATTGTGGGTACTGTCTTGCCGAGGCAGTTCTAACGCGTACCCACAATGTATATTTTGAGCACAAATATGAAAAATAGCAGGATTTGTATCTGAATTAAATCGTTTTGTGTGTGTGTGTGTGTGTGTGTGTGTGTGTGTGTGTGTGTGTGTGTGTGTGTGTGTGTGTGTGTGTGTGTGTGTGTGTGTGTGTGTGTGTGTGTGTGTGTGTGTGTGTGTGTGTGTGTGTGTGTGTGTGTGTGTGTGTGCGTGTTTCAATATATTTGAATAGGTGTGTTTACGTTCTCGTATATTGTACGGGTACTGTGGTTACAATGAGGCGGTTAAAACGAGTGCCCACAATATACGTTTTGAAAAGAATTAGGAAAACGTCACAAATTACCATCAGACAAAATGAAAAATCATGAAAAATGGTATTAAATCTAACAAAGGTATGTTATCCCTATGAGTTCCCCATTAGACAAAATGAAAAACATTACGAATACACGCCTACACAAATACATTCTAAACTTCATAGCCGAAAAAACTAAAATTTAAAGATGAAAAATTGTGATATTTTTTTATTACTGCTCAAATTATAGATTGTGGATACTCGTTCGAACCGCCTCATTGAGGAGGTTCTAACGAGTACCCACAATCTATATTTAGAGCAGAAATAAGAAAAATAAAATTTTCCCCTGCAAACCCCAGTTTTACAATATAAAAGTGGGGTTCAAGGGGGTCATAATCATATAGGCGTGTTTTCGTGATGTCACGAAAAATGGTATTAAATCTAACATAGGTATGTTATCCCTATGAGTTATATTTTATGACTGACTCGTGTACTGTCTTATTTGCTGCAAGCTATTTAACTAACAAGGTCTGACCCATATATGCCAAGCGTCCCTTTTGAGACGCATTCGCAAACAGTGTAAACCATATAATGCACCACAGAAATTGGCGTCTGATCTAGGTCTACACTTGTTGCTTATTCTACATATTTTTTGTGGAACTTTTGACAAAGAATAGAAACTTGACACTCCAAACATTGGAAATGGACCACTATAAACTTTATACCTGGATGGATTCCTTTGTCATAGATGGGTCAAGATATTTGGTATCACATTTTACGATGCCTGACCATATTGTTTATTGCACTTTTATGTACCCGAATTATTGGTTTTCTTTCAAGGTCTTGAATCAATGAAATCATTTTTCGCGTCTTCTTAATTTTGTTACAATCCCAATAGTCTATTTTTTTTTCTTTTAATTCTAAAATTGTCATATCCTCATGCTGATATTTGTGGTGTGCAGTATTTATTTCATTTGTTATTCTGCTTTTTCAGTTTTGATTTTTCAGCCTTTTCTTTTTCCCAAAAGTCTGCATTTCTTTTGTAGATTACAGCGCAAAAAAACAACAACAAAAAAAAAAAAAAAAAAAAAAAACAAAAAAAAAAAACACGAATTTTGTTTTGGATGAAAAATTTTGATATTTTCTTATTTCTACTCAAAATATACACTGTGTGTACGCGTTGGAAAGGGGTATCGATATTTTAGCAGTATTAAAGGAAGTGTCGAATAAATAAATAAATAATGTAATCTGGACTACATATTATTAAACGCTTTGTATTACACTCGCGAGGTAGATCCTCACCATAATTCAGTATTTTAAAGTCGACTGGCTTTCTAAGTCATCTGGCAAACATGCCTATATAGTTTTGTATCCCACTTTTATATAGTAAAACTAGGGTTTACAGAGTAAAATTTACAATGTATTTGTAAAGGTGTATAGTTTCTAAATTCATGTCTGCAACTTTGGGTTCACAAATTGTTAATGAGTCAATATGTCAATTTACCCTTTTTGTACCAAATGGGATCTTCCTCCTTATATATAGCAGGAGTTCATTTCTAAATATAGGGGTGTCAGGTTGCGTTTTCATCAAAATTTATTTGAAAAAATGACTGAACTTTTAGCAAACAGTGAAGGCCCTGATCAGACGCCGCGTTCTGCGGGTCTGATCTGGGCCTGCACTATTTGCCAGGGTACCCATTTTAGGGTTTATGGTAGTAAATGGGTTAATGATGTCCTTCATGTGATAAGTCCGCCCGCCGGGCAAAGCAAACAAACTTCGGCTCTCTGGGGCAAACAGCGAAGGCCTACACAAATTGATTGCAATAAAAACTGTCTGCACTAATTGCAGCCAAACATCTAATTATGATATTTCTAAATGTATTTTAATATAAATTCTACATAATAGTAGCCAATTGTAGCTTTTCGACGTATTGATGTATTTTGATATGAATAACTTAGTGTCTTCTTTCACCAATCCTTTCTTCTTTCCGTTCGTCTGTGCGCCTGTCTGTCTCACAGTCAGTCAGTTGATCTCATTTTATATTTAAGACATTATACCATGCATTACCAAGAATTAAGGAAAAGTATTCATTCATTCATTCATTCATTCATTCATTCATTCATTCATTCATTCATTCATTCATTCATTCATTCATTCATTCATTCATTCATTCATTCATTCATTCATTCATTCATTCATTTCCTAAGTTTTACAGCTTTTCGTCATGCAGCTCCCGAGTTCTTTCAAGAGATCTATAAAATAAAATAAATAAATAAATAAATAAATATTAGGAGACGGTGTTAAAGTAAATTTCTACCCAAGACTATCTTGTTCTGCTGGCGCTCGTAGACTTAGTCATTTTCGCGAGAAAAAAATGCAGGTGCCGAAAAGCTGACTTCTTTATTTTCAAATCAAAATGGAAGAACTAATTTTTTAATTGAGTATTAAATGGTATATATCATTGCAAACTTTGAGAAATTTTCTTTCTAGTCATGACTTAGGATAAAAGAACCATTGAGAAAGGGATAAGTTCTAAATAAGCAATTGAATGTAGGTTCAGGAGCATTTTGCCAAAATATATATAAGATGAATAGGAATACAACTTCCACTTTTCAAAGTAAAATGGAAGAACTAAGTCGTTAATTTAATTTTACAAATTTTATATCTAATTCCTTGTTAATCAAAGAACTTTTTGAAAATAACTTATAATTTTTTGTCACATTCTTCTAAAATTGTAATTTAATCAATTTAATACGACTTTCCTATTAATTTCTATGTAAATTTGGTGGTGATGTTTACAGGTAAGTCTGCGGCGACTGTCGCAAATCGATATCGGATATTTTTGTTAAACTACGAGGATTGTTCCCTATGATCTGCTTAGGCGGACTGGACAACTTCCAGCTACACGATCCGTTTGCATTAGCATATCCGTGTGGCACAGAACATGCTTTCATATCTTCCAAACGTTTTCCGTTGAAAAATTGTTATACAGTAGAATTCCTATATTACGACCACCTTTGGGACTGTTCAAAAGTGGTCTTTAAGACCACTTTTGAACAGTCCCAAAGGTGGTCCCTGACCAGAGGACATTGTGTGCAGAATACACGAAGAAAGAATAACTACCCCCTTCTAAATAAGCTTTTTAAAACAGAATTAGTACTGGTTTTAGGTGGTCTTAATAGCGGAATTTTACTGCATTTATTCAAACAAAGGCTGTGGGTGGTCGTTAGAACCGCCTCAGTGAGGTGGTTCTAACGAGCACCCACAGTCTATGTATTTTGTTTGTTTATTTGATTGAGGTTTAACGTCCCCGTCAACACTGTATAGGTTATTTTGGAGACGCCGCTTCCAATTTTGTGGGACTTTTACCCGACATTGAGATGAAATGATGTCCCGTGCCCTATAGCCCAATGAAACCCAACAGGGTTTATAAGCATGGACGGTCCGACTCGCCACGCTTTGCCTGGGCAGGCTTGGATCCACTAAGCGGTTTACCAGTACTCGTGTGTGGTCGGCTTCAGCTCTGCGTGGAAGCATGCAGCCCATCTATTTCTCCAAGCCCCGATGGGGGGGGGGGGGGGGGGGGGGCGATTAGCCTTTGTCTAGGAAAAGAAATATGAACAATAATGTATACCCATGTAAACCCCAGTTTTATTACACGGACTTGTTAACGAATAATCTGATCGGGGACTGAGCTTTATCCGACCTCCCTCTAATATGACTGATTGATTTATTGAGGTTTAACGACATGTCAACCCTTGTGGGTCATTTTGTGTCGTCTCCCAGAGAAAGGGAGGAAAGAGATTGGATAGTGGAGGAGATATAAGAGAGGGACAGGAAAGAAAGAGAATCAAAGTGCCAAAGGCACTGAAATGACAGATTCTATGAGAAAATCATTGTGACAAAGTTTTCACGCCCATTAAAAGAATTGACCTGTGACTTTGACCGTGACGTGTCACCTACTTAAAAAATGGTTAAAACTTCGTTTAAAATACAGCCTTCATATTTGGCATGTAGGCTCCTTGTGCCAAGGGCTTTCTACTCGTACAAAAATGACCCGTGGCCTTGACCTAAGACCAACTTTGAAGAAATAGTTGACCTTGCCCAGGTTCATGTTTCACACATAAATCTTGTTATAATGAAAATTTGTGATATTTTTCCTCCAAAATATAGGCTGGGGGTGCTCGCTGGAACCGCCTCATTGTAGCGGTTCTAACGACTACCCACAACCTATGTACAGGCTAAGGAACAGCCATAATTTCTTAGGTCTTTTGGACCCATCATTAAATTCTAATTCAGCTTGGCTACTAATGAAGCTGAAGCCATTAAACAGCAGGAAGCAACGGCTAGCCCTTTCTTAATTATTTGAGTTCCCTGAAATTCAGTCAGATAAATATTCCAACACATTGGTTAGTGAATTACACAAAGAATAAACAGAATAAGTGTTCTTTATACAGTATTAAAATTTTGCAAGTTTGTCCAGTAAAGACACATAGGTGCAGTCTGATCTGAGTATTCATTGTCTGCATGCAGAAGTCCAGTGAAGTCTTTGATCAGAACTTGAGCATGTGCAGGCTAGTTTAATACTCACTGTGCACTTGCAATCGGGTAGGTTTTGCTGTCTGCCTACTGGTACAGTCAACAGCTTAGGCCATGATGGGCTAGTCAATTACCTTCACTGTTCCTGGATAGTACATAGCGTGAGCTCCCCCCCCCCCCGCCCCCCGACACACACACACCAGCCGACAGTAACTGGTAACAGCTGAGTACCCACAATCTATGTTATAACAGGCAGAAATAAGAAAATAATGTCTACTCTTGTTAGGTTTTATAGATCAATTAGCATAATGATACAACGTAGAAGTATCTTTGATTTTGTGGACTGACAGAAATGGAGAGTTTGTTTCTGTTTGATTTGAGGTTTAACGTCCCCGTCAACACTGTAAAGGTCATTTTGGAGACGCTGCTTCCAATTTTATGGGACTTTTACTGAGTTTTACCCAACGTTGAGATGAAATGACATCTCAAGCCCTGTCGCCCAATGAAGGGTTTATAAGCATGCATGGTTCAACTCGCACCACTTTGCCTGGGCAGGCTTAGATCCTCTAAGCAGTTTACTCGACTTCATAAAAGAAACCTTACAGATCCCCACTCCTAAACCATATATATTCTTGTTCCTTATGATAAGATGCCTTGAGTGACACCAACCTGAGGGACTCCATATGTTCTGGGGACATGCTCCACACCCTCCACTTAATAAAATGCTATTTAATTCAGAAACAATTCAGATCCCTACCCCTAAACCATAAATATTCTTGTTCCTTATGATAAGACGCACTCAGTGACATCAATCAGTGGGTCCCCCAGGATGTGCCGGGACCATGCTCCACCCCCTCCACTTCATAAAAGGCTTAATATCCCGGAAACCTTACAGATCCCCACCCCTAGATCTTACATATTCTCGTCCCTTATGATAAGTCGCATTCAGTGACACCACCCTGGGGGACACCCGGGATGTGCTGGGGCTGTGCTCAACCCCCTCCACTTAATAAAAGGCCAAATGTTCCAGAAACCTTACCGATCCTCACCCCTAAACCGTATATATTCTTGTTCCTTATGATAAGATGCATTTAGTGACACCAACCTGCCCCCCCCCCCCCCACCACGGTTGCACCGGGGACATGCCCCACCCCCTCCACTTCATAAACCATTCAGATCCCCTCCCCTAAACCATAAATAGTCTTGTTCCATATAATAAGACACACTCAGTGACACCAACCTGGGGGTCCCTCAGGGTGTGCCGGGGCCATGCCCAACCCCCTCCACTTCATAAAAGGCCAAATATTCCAGAAACCTTACAGACCCCCACACCTAAACCATACATATTCTTGTTTCATATGATGGGACACATTCAGTGATACCAACCTAGGGGTCACCCAGGGCATGTCCAGGCCATGCTGCACTCCTCAACTTCACAAAAGACCATATATCTGAGAAACTGTTCAGAGCCCTACCCCTAAACCATATATATTCTTGTTCCTTATGATAAGACGCAATCGATGACACCAACGTGGGGGATCCCCGGGGGTGCCACGGGCCATGCCCCACCCCATTACCTCATTTAAAGCCATATATCTCAGAAACTTTTCAGATCCCCACACTTTAACCATATGTATTCC
The DNA here is from genome assembly GCA_963580285.1 of Lucinisca nassula. Taxonomy (NCBI): domain Eukaryota; kingdom Metazoa; phylum Mollusca; class Bivalvia; order Lucinida; family Lucinidae; genus Lucinisca; species Lucinisca nassula. The sequence continues at coordinate 89,831,106 of OY757015.1, read as the reverse complement.
TGTTCCTTATGACAAGACCTCTCTTCATAATAGGCCATATATCTAAAAACAAAAACATTCAAATCCCCACCCCATAATCACATATATTCTTGTTCATTGTTATTAGACATATTAAGTCACCCCACCCCAATCTTGGGGGAGGGGACACAGGGGCCATTTCTCCACTTCATAAAAGGGCCTCATATCTCAGAAACCGTTCAGCATTCAGTGACAACAACCTTGGGCTTTTCTGGGATCCGCCATGCCGGAATCCCTCCACTGCTTAAAAGGCCTTACATCTCAGGAGCCATACATATCCCCACTGCTAAACCATAAATGTCTCTGTTCCTTTTGATAAGACGCATTTAATGACACCAACCAGGGCTCAGTTGGGTTCATGCCCCACCCTCTCAACGCTATAAAACACCTAATGTTTCAGATACAGTCAACATGAGTGCTAATTTGGGCATGGTGTTTGTTTTGGAGACTTTATAATTGGTGGATTAAAATCATATCAGGTTAAAATACATGGCTGCCATTGGTCAGTGCCCAACGGAGTTCTGGTTTATGAAATTTGGCTCTTTGGTTTGTTTGCTATGTCAAGTTAAGAGTTTCCATTGACTTTTAAAATGGGAAAAACTGAAAAATGACATTTATGCCTTTAAAGAAATTTTGTCCAACTTTCATAGAAACGTTCCTTTAATAATGTTCTTTAATTTTAGGCCTATTTGTTGTCAGTTGTCATCTGTTGTCCTGCAACAACACATTCAAGTGACATCAGATCTCTGAAGCTACTAGACTGATTGGGTCGGCGCAGGGCTTCCGTGGTTAATTAAAATACATTGCTACCAGTGGGCATTGCCCCCTGAGCTCTGGTGAGCATAGTAGCCTATGAACTTCATGTTTTTAAAATAGAAGAGCAACAAAGGGCCATAACTGTCATGTTAAAGGTACAATATCAGTACCATATGATAAGGAATAAATATAACAGGAACATAATATGGTACTGATATATGGTATGTGGGGGGTCCCCGGGGGACTGGAATATGTGGTCTTATTCGAACCACAAGTGAGAACAAAGGGCTGTAACTACCATGATACGTGCCGGAATTTGGCAATGATCGAACTCGTTCAAAGTCTCATGATAATAAAGCCATGTTTGAAGGTTGGGAAACATAAACTGTAGAGTCCAGAAACGGCTAATTTCAGCATTAGTTAAAGAACAAAGGGCAGTAACTCCCCTGATACGCGTCTGATTTTGAAGATGATCGGACTAATCATGGATGCAAAGCCATGTATGAAGGTTGGGTGAAATCGGCTGGGAAACATACTTAAGAGTCCGGAAACGGCTAATTTCAGCATTATTTGAAGAACAAAGGGCCATAACTCCGATTCTGACGATGATCGAAGTCGTCCGAAGTTTCGTGGATGCAAAGCCATGTATGAAGTCTGGTTGAATTTGTATTGAAACATAGACTGTAGGGTCTGGAAACGGCTAATTTCAGCATTATTTGAAGAAAAAAGGCTTTAACTCCCATGATATGCGTCAGATTTAGACGATGGTCGAACTCGTCCGAGGCCTCACATATGTAAAGTCATGTATGAAGTTTTGTGAAAATGGGTAGGTAAGGACTGTCTGTAGAGTCCAGACAAGCTTAATCCAGTATACCCCTCTTGATTTTAAAATAGAAGTGCAACAAAGGGCCATAACTGTCATGTTAAAGGTACAATATCAGTTACTTTCGAACCACAAGTAAGGACAAAGGGCTGTAACTACCATGATATGTGCCGGAATTTGACAATGATCGAACTCGTTCAAGGTCTCATGATTATAAAGCCATGTTTGAAGGTCGGGAAACATAGACTGTAGAGTCCAGAAACGGCTAATTTCAGCATTATTTAAAGAACAAAGGGCAGTAACTCCCCTGATACGCGTCTGATTTTGAAGATGATCGGACTAATCCGAGGAATCATGGATGCAAAGCCATTTATGAAGGTTGGGTGAAATCGGGTGGGAAACATACTTTAGAGTCCGGAAATGGCTAGTTTCAGCATTATTTGAAGAACAAAGGGCCATAACTCTGATTTTGACGATGATCGAAGTCGTCCGAGGTCTCGTGAATGTCAAGCCATGTATGAAGTCCGGTTGAATTTTTTGGGGAAACATAGACTGTAGTGTCTGGAAACGGCTAATTTCAGTATTATTTGAAGAAAGGGGGCTTTAACTCCCATTATATGCTTCAGATTTTGATTTTGTTTGTTTTGTTTGATTTGAGGTTGAACGTCCCCATCAACACTGTAAAGGTCATTTTGGAGACGTTGCTTCCAATTTTGTGGGACTTTTACCCGACATTGAGATGAAATGACATCTCAAGCCCTGTCGCCCAATGAAACCAAGAGGGTGGACGATGATGATTTAACTCGTCCTAGGCTCCTAGGCCTAACATATGCAAAGCAATGTATGAAGTCTGAAGGAAATGGGTAGGTAAGGACTGACTATAAGAGTTGAGACAAGCTTAATCCAGTATACCCCTTCAAACCCCCCCCCCACCCACCCACCCAGGCGCACACACAAGCTGAATCCAGTACACCCCCTGCCAACTTTCTTAGCAAACAGTGTATGCCCAGATCAGATGTGGCAGAAGGCTGAATTGTTTATGAAAAATAATACATCCTTTGTAAGGAGGTGAAGTAAATAAAAACATCAAGCAGCCTTCTGTATAGGCTGAATATATTCTGCATCTGCTATTCAACACAATGTTAATAAAATATTCCATTCTCTCCTGTGTAGGAAAATCAACAGGTGCCCTTGTGGTCAGCTTCAGATTATGATGCTGGGGTTTTATTGCTTCTTAATGGCTCTAATCACTGAATTAAATAATCATTATCAATTACTGCTAGAAATGCTCTTCCACAGAGAATCTATGGCTGTTCCTTAAACTGTGTATTGGAGCTGAAAATAAAGAAAATAATGTATACCCCCGTAAACCCAACGTTTCTCTTTTTAAAGTGGGGTTTATATGGGTATTTATTACAAGGACATTTTATCGTGATGATGGTATATCGGTGATTCTTTTAAAAAAGCAAGCAGTGTAGTCTTGAGACCTGGAGTCTTAATTATTTTAACTAATTTTATCTGAATTATTTTGATTCACTGTTCATAGGTTTATGATATTACTTTTTAATTACAAATATCGTTAAGTTGCCACTTACTGGTCTGATGACTACTGTTATTGGTTGAAAGATTAGCGGCGCGCGTCACGATACTTGGTGATTATTCGAAAACCAAGGTACATACCTCCAAGGTCAAGGTTGTACTTAGAGGTCAAAGGTAAAAAATAGCCCGAAACTTAAACGCAGTCAATAACTTTCTTATTTCTGAGTGGATTTAGAAATTACTTAGCAGAAATGTTCACCATCATGAGACGATGTGTAGCGCGCAAAACCCAGGTCGGTACTGCCATGGTCAAGGTCGTACTTAGAGGTCTTAGGTAAATAAAAAATTAAAGGTCCAAAACGTTAACACGGTCAATAACTGTCCTATTTCTTGATGTATTTTACGATAATGAGACGATATGTCGCTCGCCAAACTCAGGTCAGTACCTTCAAGGTCAAAGTCGTACTAAGAGATCAAAGGTCAATAAATGGGTCTAACTTAAACACGACCAATAACTTCCTTATTTCTGGGTGGATTTTGAAATTGCATGGCAGAAATGTTCAGCATAATGAGATGCTGAGTCGCTTGCAAAAGCCAGGTGAGTACCATCAAGGTCAAAGTCGTACTTAGAGGTCAAAGGTCAATAAAAGGGTCGAGAATGACGAAGAAATCCAGGGACTCGTCGAAGAGAAGCATCAAAACACAGGGCATACCTCAGTGATTTGTTTGTTTGTTTGTTTGTTTAATACGAGGTTTAACGTCCCCGTCAACACTGTAAAAGGTCATTTTGGAGACGTTGCTACCAATTTCATGGGACTTTACCCGACATTGAGATTAAATTGCATCTCAAGCCCTGCCGCCGAATAAGTGAGTGAGAGTGAGTGTTTGAGTTTTACGTCCCAACCAACAGCTATGGTCATACGGAGACGGGACCTCGGTTTAAAGACTCATCCGAAAGTCTGGAGAAGCCCGGAATCGATCCTGCGATCCCTGGTTTACACGGCGAGTAGCGTAACCACTACACCACGGAGGCTTCTAAAGCCGCCGAATGAAACCGATAGGGTTTATAAGCATGTACGGGCCGACTCGCAACTCTTTGCCTGGGCAGGCTTAGATACACTAAGCAGTTTACCAGTACTCGTGTGCGGTCGGTTACAGCTCTGCGTGGAAGCATTTCTTCAAGCCCCGATGGGCGGGGAGAAAGATAGAGGTCATTGTTAGTAAATAACTGTTTTGTTTGTTTGTTTGATTTGAGGTTTAACGTCCCCGTCAACACTGTAAAGGTCATTTTGGAGACGTTGCTTCCAATTTTGTGGGACTTTTACCCGATATTGAGATGAAATGACATCTCAAGCCCTGTCACCCAATGAAACCAATAGGGTTTATTAGCATGGACGGTCCGTCTCGCACCGCGGTTCCTGGACAGGCTTAGACCCTCTTAGCGGTTTACCAGTACTAGTGTCCGGGCCGGATTCAGCTCTGCGTGGAAGCATCATGCAGCCCATATATTTCTTCAAGCCCCTATGGGCGAGGGCCGAGTAAAAAACTGTTACCTAGATTTCGTACAATACCACTTGGTACTTTGGACAAATTCATTTAAAGGCTTAGTAGTGTGTGCTTATATTGTTGTAAGTTTTGCAAAAATCAGACATTTTCAACAAATTGCGCGGTGTCTGATCTGGATCTACACCTTTTTGCCATTCTCAACAAGACCAAGAAAGACCACTTCATCGATAATATCGTCTTGATCGATGTAAGAGTATTTCCCCTTCACAATTGACTGGTTTCCTGTGGTTATTTACCGATACCGTTCAAATATGTGCAACGTGAAAGAAAAAACAGAGATACAGTATATTTGCGCATCATTTCCGTTGATATTTATATAAGGGAGCTTTCCACTAAATGTTTTCCATAGGCGACAATAGTAACCTTTTACCTGCTCCCACAAAAACTATACATACAAAACATTTCAAACCTTACTTGTTTATAGAGCCATCCTAGCCCAACAAGTTAATGAGAAAAAATCCACATGTTGCTCGGCTCATTTTCAAGTTACAGTCAACCATGTTTGTTTACCTGCTAGAACGGAGTAAATAAAACCAACATTTTCAAAGGAGGGGTGACCATATAAAATCAGCAAAAATTTCTTTGAGCTTGCAAATATATTTATAAAACATGCATCATTTTAGTCCCTTATACCTATCATTTTCTCACATTGAAATAAAACATGGGATATATATCCAATGGAAGCAAGTCTGGTATTTAGAACGCAACTAAAAGCTCTGTCCCAAAGTGATAAAACCCGGTACCTCCCAGTATTTAGTGTAATGCTACCATAACATTGATGGTCAGATTTTGTCTTTTTCATTATTTCGCATAAAATTATCAGGAAATAGCCACTGAAATAGTAGATCTATATCTGTAACGACACATATTTTTTCCATATTCTGAAAAAAAAAAATATGCCGGTGAAATTCAATGTCAATTGATACCATTGTTAAAATATGCTCTCGTTGTCGACTGGGAGTTGTGGCGTGCTCCTGTAATCCAGCTACTTGGAGGTCAGGGTCTGGGACGGCTTGAGGTCGGGGGTTCTGCCCTCCGATGTGCTATGTCGATCGGGCGTCCGCACTAAGCTCGGCATCAATATGGTCCTTTCGGGGGAGCCTAGGAGGTCCAGGTTGTCTAAGGAGGGACGTATCGGCCCAGGGTGGCAACACAGCAGGCAAAAGTTCCCGTGTCGAGCAGTAGTGGGATAGCGCCCGTGAATAGGCATCGGTTGGTAGCCCGTCTAATATAGTCGGACTTGATCTTTTTTTTTTTTTTTTTTTTTTTTTTTTTTCTAAATTTTAATTTCAACTACTCTTTCACAGACCAGTTCTACTCATAGTCAACGAATGTATTCGTAGCTCTGGAAAACTCTGAGCTCGTTATTCAGGCGATTGTTGTTTTGGTCAGTCGACCCAAAGCTGTTAAGCGCAGTAGCTTTACTTTGCTGATACCCACGTGACTATCACTGACAGGTAACGGTTATTTTAGCCGTGCTGCATATATTATTACCCCTGTGACGTCAGAGCGCTGTGTAAAGAAGTGCATGTGCTGGGACACGGGAAAACAGTGTAGACCCTGATCAGACGCCACATAACGTGGTGTCTGATCAGGATCTACACTTTTTGCATAAATTAAGGGTTAAGGAAACAGTCCAATTACTACCCCCGCCCACCGGGGCTTGAAGAAATAGATTGGACTGCACTATGCTTCCACGCAGACTGCGGCTGAAACTGACTATACATTAGTACTGGTTAACCGCTTAGACGGTCTAAGCGTGCCCGGCAAAGTGGTGTGAGTCAGACCGTCCAGAAAACGAAAATTTTGAGATAAAAAATTGTAATATTTTTTCTTATTTCTGCTCAAAATATAGATTGAGGGTACACTTTAGAACCGCCTCATCGAGGCGGTTCTAACGAGTACCCACAATTTATATTTTAGAGCAGAAATGAGAAAAAATAATGTTTACCCCTGTAAATCCCTGTTTTACTATTTTAAAGTTTGGTTCAAACGGATGAAAATCATATAGGCGTGTTTTCGTGATGCGAATCAGTCAAAGACCAAGTTCAGGACGATTTCCAGCCTATGACCCACCAGTACCATAATTGCTTTGAATTTAGTCGGTTAGCAGTGAAAGTGTTAAGGGAGTAGTAAGGCACAATCTGCTCATGCACATGCTAATCTTATTGATCTTTTCAAAAAGAATTGTTCAAGAATGGCAGTTGTCAGTTTCTGGCGAAATAATGTGCACTGTACTGGCTAACCGCTTACGTATAAGCCTTCTCAGGAAAAGTGTGGATAGGTAAACTGACCGGCTCAAAAATGACCTAAAATAGTGTTGACTGGACCGTTAAACTCCAAAACAAACAAACATTATTTCCCCTTTAAGACAGTCAGTTGTTTAGTGTGACGCTTTTAAATAACTATTATTCTCTGTCGTCACGATTTTTCACTGCCCCTTCAAGATTATGTCGCTTATCTCGAGCAGATCGTAAAATCAGAGGTGGACGAAAACCAGCGTGCACGGAGTAGAGAAAAAACACATGACCTTCCGTTGCAGAACTTGGCGTCTCACATCCGAATCGAGCGAGGCTCGAACTATGGCGCCACGAGATACCCATAAACATTCGGTTCAGTGAAATTTGCTTACCATGGACTTCCTGTTATATGATAAGAGGCGCCAGACCGGTATAACTACCCGGCAGGCACAAAACGTTGACTCAACGTTGAACTAACGTTGAAACAACGTTTTGAACGTTGTTTCAACGTTAGCTCAACGTTGAGTGCCTGCTGGGTATCAGCATCTTGGGGACTGTTGATGGTTCGACGCGTTTGACTTACATCGATGCTTGAAATGCTTCTGACAGGTCTTTGATAAAGAAGAGAAAGAGGACTGAACCACGGGTCGTGTCTTGAGGAGCCCCAGAGCCTGACAGGACCATCTGGAACAATCTTCGTCAGATAAGTATGGGAGACTAATCTTGCATTAAGCCGCGCTAAGACGCTGGTTAAAAAAGCAGTTATTTCCCTTAGAGTCACTTTCGTAGTTATCGGATTCTCTGTCTCCTAGATATAATCACCAATAGGAATCTAGTGTTACTGTTTTCTTAATTATGCCCATTAATAATAAAAAATACACATTTAATCATTATAGATTTTAACAAGTGACCATTATATTATAAGGCTTTCTTTATTGTCCGACAACTTTGGACAACAATAAAGCAATATGACCTGCGCCAACTGCACATTGTTATTTTTAATATCAATTAAGTGTACATAAATTTTGGAACCGTCTTAGGTACAGAAAATAGTAGATCCTTACCTTTATCCTGCAGAAAAAATTAATTTGGAAAAAAACATTTCTGACTATCCACTAATCAAATTCCTTGATATATTTAATCAATTCCAAAACTGCATGACAAACAGTGTAGATCTTGATCAGATTAATCTGGACCTACACTGTTTGTAAATGTTTGGGCTGTCGTGTTCTGCAGGATAAGGGTTAAAATGGGCACACATCACGCAAACACGCCTATATATTTTTGCCCCCATTAAACCCCAAATTTAAATAGTAAAACTGGGGATTACCGGGTATTAATTATTTTTCTTATTTCTGCTTCAAAACAGATTGTGGGTACTGTCTTGCCGAGGCAGTTCTAACGCGTACCCACAATGTATATTTTGAGCACAAATATGAAAAATAGCAGGATTTGTATCTGAATTAAATCGTTTTGTGTGTGTGTGTGTGTGTGTGTGTGTGTGTGTGTGTGTGTGTGTGTGTGTGTGTGTGTGTGTGTGTGTGTGTGTGTGTGTTCAATATATTTGAATAGGTGTGTTTACGTTCTCGTATATTGTACGGGTACTGTGGTTACAATGAGGCGGTTAAAACGAGTGCCCACAATATACGTTTTGAAAAGAATTAGGAAAACGTCACAAATTACCATCAGACAAAATGAAAAATCATGAAAAATGGTATTAAATCTAACAAAGGTATGTTATCCCTATGAGTTCCCCATTAGACAAAATGAAAAACATTACGAATACACGCCTACACAAATACATTCTAAACTTCATAGCCGAAAAAACTAAAATTTAAAGATGAAAAATTGTGATATTTTTTTATTACTGCTCAAATTATAGATTGTGGATACTCGTTCGAACCGCCTCATTGAGGAGGTTCTAACGAGTACCCACAATCTATATTTAGAGCAGAAATAAGAAAAATAAAATTTTCCCCTGCAAACCCCAGTTTTACAATATAAAAGTGGGGTTCAAGGGGGTCATAATCATATAGGCGTGTTTTCGTGATGTCACGAAAAATGGTATTAAATCTAACATAGGTATGTTATCCCTATGAGTTATATTTTATGACTGACTCGTGTACTGTCTTATTTGCTGCAAGCTATTTAACTAACAAGGTCTGACCCATATATGCCAAGCGTCCCTTTTGAGACGCATTCGCAAACAGTGTAAACCATATAATGCACCACAGAAATTGGCGTCTGATCTAGGTATACACTTGTTGCTTATTCTACATATTTTTTTGTGGAACTTTTGACAAAGAATAGAAACTTGACACTCCAAACATTGGAAATGGACCACTATAAACTTTATACCTGGATGGATTCCTTTGTCATAGATGGGTCAAGATATTTGGTATCACATTTTACGATGCCTGACCATATTGTTTATTGCACTTTTATGTACCCGAATTATTGGTTTTCTTTCAAGGTCTTGAATCAATGAAATCATTTTTCGCGTCTTCTTAATTTTGTTACAATCCCAATAGTCTATTTTTTTTTCTTTTAATTCTAAAATTGTCATATCCTCATGCTGATATTTGTGGTGTGCAGTATTTATTTCATTTGTTATTCTGCTTTTTCAGTTTTGATTTTTCAGCCTTTTCTTTTTCCCAAAAGTCTGCATTTCTTTTGTAGATTACACCGCAAAAAAACAACAACAACAAAAAAAAAAAACGAATTTTGTTTTGGATGAAAAATTTTGATATTTGCTTATTTCTACTCAAAATATACACTGTGTGTACGCGTTGGAAAGGGGTATCGATATTTTAGCAGTATTAAAGGAAGTGTCGAATAAATAAATAAATAATGTAATCTGGACTACATAAACGCTTTGTATTACACTCGCGAGGTAGATCCTCACCATAATTCAGTATTTTAAAGTCGACTGGCTTTCTAAGTCATCTGGCAAACATGCCTATATAGTTGTTGTTGTTGTTTCCAGTTTCCCCGTGTCGCGGGTCGTCAGCTGGTGGGGTCCCAGGGAACTAATCCATTCTGGCACTACACCTTAGCCGTTCGGTGCTACCCCCATTCCACGTTGCCGGTGAATGGGGAGACCACCGCTCGGCTCCAGCCCCGTCCGTCCGTGTCTATCGTAAGTCCGCTGCAGTCGGTCCATTTTGTCTTCTACTCGACGTTATAATTTTTTGCTTGTCAATATGCCGAATCGTGTCAGAGCAGGAAAGGGTCAATTTTGATATTGGTATTTTTGTTTTTTATTTTTTTTTATTTGATTTTTGTATATTTATGTAACGTATGTACATTTTTACATTGTTTGGTCTGTTTCCCCATCTTGTTGAGTGGTCTATTTTTTAAGTATATATGCGGGCGGATGTGCTTACCCCGCCACGGACCTGTTTTGTTTGTTTTTCTTGTGCCTTAAAGGTGGCGTTGTCCGTTTTAGGGCAAGCCCACCCGCTCACAGTTGCTGGGGAGGACAGTTTTTGTACCTGCAAGATTAAGCTAGTGGTTTATATTTTGTGTCGTTTTTTTTTTTTTTTGTTTATCTATACATACAATATGTAACATAATAACATGAAGTGCCGGCCTACGCCGTCTCGGGCTTGAACTCGTATTTATTTTGTTAATGAGTGACGTCTATCGCGGAGGATGTGCATATTAGGTCAATCCCCTTTTATGCATTTGCCGTTTTAAGTTAAGAAAAAGTGATGCCTTCCTCGACGTAGGATGCCGCACTCTGCGGGACCATAAGTGGGTCAGTCGCCATGTTTGCATATCATTAACGCATCCTACGTGAAGGAAGGCACCATAGGATGAAAGCGTATTCCTGCCTAGCCATTTGGAGGCCCGAGACAACGTTAGCCGATCTCCTTTGTGTTGTTGTCCTTTTTGGGACAAGCCCATCCGCCCACAGTTGCTGGGAAGGACAATTTTTGTACCTGCAAGGTTGTGCTTGAAGATTATATTTGTGTTTTGTTTCTTCCGTACATACAACATATAACATAGTAACATGGTGTGTTGGCTTCCGCCGTCTCGGGCCAAAATTCGTATTTATTTTAGTTAGTGGGTGACCTCTATCGCGGAGGATGTGGAAAGTAGGTCAATCCCCTTTCATGCTTTTTCGTTTGAAGTTAAGAAAAGGCGATGCCCTCCTCAACGCAGGATGTCGTATTCTGTGGGACCGTAGGAGAGTCATTTTGTGTCGCCACGTTTGCATATCACTATCGCATCCTACGTGTAGGAAGGCATCATAGTAGAAATAAAAGTATTCTTGCCTAGCCGTTTGGGGACCCGAGACAACGTTTGCCAATCTCTTTAGTCAAAGTGGTTAGTGCAAATTGTTATATAATCATGAAGGTCGCATACAAGCGTCCGCCTGCGCATGTGCGCAGTCAAGCGCTCCTATGCGATCTTGTTTTTAATGTTTCATATTTACACAAATAAAAATGTTTGAAATCGCTTTTTGAGAAAACTCTTCTTCTTCTTCTTCTAACTCCAGGTTTTTGATCTCTCTTTTCTATACTATCCTCTCTACTGTATTCCTATCCTACAACTATCGCTATATCTACCTATCTAGTGTGGTTGTATGTTGGTTTAGTTTCGCGTGGGTGGTTGTGTGTGTTAAAAGCCTTCCTTCAGGTCGCGCTAAGTCATGCCCTTGTTAATTAGTTAATTGCCCTTGTCTGTATTGATATGTGGCCATCTTGACCGTCTGTCTTTATTATGGTCATGGCGCAATTTGCTGTTTTTGGTGATTTTTATGTTATGCGACAAGGGCAGTACGGAGGGCTGTATGATATACCGGGTGAGATGCGGTTTTTCAGTCGTGGTGGTATGCAGAAGGCCCTTTTGAGGGCCCCCAGGTCATTCCGTTTGGGTAACCTTATAATGTACATCCTTTATTCGAAAGCGAAAGTTGCGAAAAAATAAAGAAAAAGATGTGATAAGGCGTCTTGTTTCTTATTTCTGCCCCACTTTTCTGTATGCATTCCTGAAGGAGAGGCTTTGTTTGCTTGTGTGTTGTTGTGCCGTTCTCCTTTGGGTTGTGTGGCTCTCGATCAGCCAGGATTTTGACGCAACGCTGCTCAGTGCCAAAGTCCTAAGACCGCAAACCCCAGCGTTACATCTCGTCCTGATTTCCCGTTTGCCTCACCCCCTCAGGAGGGGCTGGGCGACGGATTTTCCTTGTGGTGGGTCCATGCCCAGTCCCGGCGTGCTTTCGTGTGGTCCTCTTTCGGGCTGTGTGGCTCCCGATCAGCTAGGGCTTTGGTGCAGCGTTCATAAGTGCAAAGCCAGTGGGCCGCAACCACAACGCTACACCTTGTCTTAACCTCTCGCTTGGCACACCCCCTCTGGGGAGTGGGTCGGGGCCATGGATTTTCCTTGTGGTGAGTCCATGCCCCGTTCTGCTATGGTCTTCTCACAGTGATCCAGGGATCGCTGTCACCGATAGGCACTCCTTAGTGCAAAGCCGAGGCCACAATCACAGCGCCTATCGTTGACTTTGTTCCCCTTTTCGCTGTGAGACGGCCGCCCTTTGATCACTACGGCCATTTTTGGTTGGTAGCGTCTAAGGTGCGGTTCGAATATTTATTTTTACTGTTCTGAACTCGGGTCTCTAGAGATTTTGGTTTAAAGTATGTATTCTCGTACGGGGTGTGTTTTACGGTACAATGCGATTAATTTTAGTCTGCGCCCTTAGTTTTCCCCTATATTTTGTCCAGGTAGTTTGTTTTCTCAAAGAATTTGAAGACCGCGTCCCTCATTTCCTGTGAATTTAGATTGAGCAGAGAAACCGCGTTTATCTCCCCTTGGTATCCTAATGCTGTCAGTTCTCCCTTTAGTTCCCTTCTGGCGGGGCCGTGTGCGGGGCACTCTGCGAGGTAGTGTTGAACACACTCCACCCTGCCACAGTGCCCGCATAATGGATCGGCCTCGCTATAGAAGATGTTGTGTGCATTTAGTCCGTTGACCCCGAGTCTTAGTCGTGTATATATGCGATCGAGCTTTCGGCTGTCGCTATATTGTACCAATTTCGGGGTCAAGGACTGACAGATCGAGTGTCTAAAGCCGTGTTGTCCCTGCCATATGCGCGCCCATTCCTTTTTGATGCTGGCCTTAATGATTGCGTATACTTCTTGTGGGGTGGGGAGGTAGTCAAGTGCCTTTCCCCGGGTCAGAGCTTCTTTGGCCAGTGTGTCTGCGCGCTCATTCCCCTGCACGTTGCAGTGGGAGGGGATCCAATCTATGTTCAGGGTGATACCTTGTTTTAGAATTCTGTGTATTAGGATATGAATGTCCTGCAGTATATCTGGTCTTGTAGTGCTATTCCCAGAGTTTATGCTTTGTATTGAGCTTAATGAGTCTGTTAGTATAACAACACTATCGGGTTTTTGTTCCTGTATCCATTCCAAAGCTTTTTGTATGGCTATAAGTTCTGCAGTGTAGACTGTGAGGTGCTGGTTAAGTTTGAATTTTTGGTCGAAGTTTAATTCTGGTATTGTGAAAGCACACCCCGTTTCTTTTTTGTCAGCATCTTTGCTTCCATCAGTGAAAATTTTAAGCGCTTGCTTATAGTTTTCACTGATGTGTGATTCTGCGATCTCATTGCATTTTTTCTGTGATGTTTCTTTTTTCTTTATGACACCCGTTAGTGTTGTTTTTGCGCATAGGCTTCTTAAGTTAAAAACTTCCGGATATGTTTGTTCCGCTATTTTGACCTGCTCGAGGTCATGGTTTTTAATTAGGTCCTGGACTTTGATAATATAGGGGATCTTTCCTCTTAACCTATCTCTTTTAACATGATTGGGCGTGTCGGCGATCATTTCGTTTATGGGGAGACTTTCCCTAAGACTGCTTGAGCGGGCCCAGTACTTGAGTTGCAGTTCATCCCTCCGCAGGTGCAGGGGCATGACGCTGCATTCAATCTCCAGGTCCAGGTTCCGCGTTCCCCTGTATGCCCCAGTAGCGATTCGAAGGGCCGTGGCCTGTATGCTATCTAGTTTTTTCAGGTGTGAGGGCGCCGCAGACGCGTATGCTTGGCAGCCATAATCAATTTTGCTTCTTATGAGTGCTGTGTACATTTTGATCAGGGTTTTCTTGTCTGCTCCAAAGTTTGCCCCCGAGACCGCCCTTAGCACATTTAGGTCCCGCTGGGACCTGGACACCAGGTTTTCAATGTGCAGTCTCCATGTTAGATTGCTGTCAAAGTACATGCCCAGGAATTTGGCATGACCGGCGTACTTTATTTCCTGCCCGTCATACGTCAGCCTGGGCATGCCCTTTGTATCTGCGAAATTTCTATTGTAAACTACCACTGTTGTTTTTTCAGTTGACAATTTGAAGCCCCAATTTGTAGCCCAATCATGTATGGCATTTAACGCTTTTTGTAATGCAGGAATGGCACTTTTCGGTTTTTTCGCGGTTTTCCATACTAAGCCGTCATCTGCGAACATGGATATTTCCAGCGGTAATGCATTAAGTGTTTCCTGCAGTGTGTTCATTAATAGGTTGAAAAGGATAGGAGATAGCACCGACCCCTGGGGGGAACCATTCTCGCATTCATAAAAACCGGACACCTCGCTACCTATTTTTACGTTCATTTTTCTATCAGTCAAAAAGTCTCTGATCCAGGTTAACATTTTTCCTTGAATTCCGAATTTGTTTAGTTTTAGGAGGACCCCCCTAGTCCATAGTAGGTCGAAAGCTTTTTCTAAATCCAAAAATATCGCTACCAGTGAGTGTTTCATTAGTTTTGCCTTTCGGATGGCGGATTCCAGTCTGGTGATTTGATCAATGGTAGATCTATGTTTTCTAAAACCTGATTGTTCATTTGCTAAGAGGTTGTTTTTCTCAATGTGTGCTGTTAATCTAGATGCTACCATGGTTTCCATGATTTTACATATGGTTGATGTGAGTGAAATCGGCCTATACGATTTCGGCTCGTGGGGGTCCTTGTCTGGTTTTAATATTGGGACGATGGTGCTCTCCTTCCATTGTGTAGGGAGGGTCCCCTCGTCCCAAGATTTATTTATTAGTGCGAGAAGTTGATTTTTTCCCTTTTCTGGTAGATTTTTTAACATGTCGTAGTGAACAGTGTCTGCCCCGGGGGCGGTGCTCTTTTTCTTATTAAGCGCGCTCTGTAGCTCCCTATGGGAGAAGTTCGCATTGTATGCACGGCACTGGCCAGCGCGATCGGCGTCTTGAACGGCCTGCTCAATTATTGGGTCCTGCGTTTCCCTAATGCGCCTAAAATTTGGGTCTAAATTTTCGTTACTGCAGACTTTCCGGTAATGTTGTGCTAAGATTTCTGCTTTTTCATTGTTTTCGTGATATCTTGCGTTTCCTTGTTTTAAAACTTCTACCGGTTTTAGTGGTTTTCCATTAAATCTTTTTATTGTGTCCCAAATTTTCTTAGAGTTTGTTTTATATGTGAGAGTAGACACAAAATCCCTCCAGGCTTGTTGTTTTGTTTGTGTTAAAAGGTATTTTGTTTCCTCCCTTACGCGTCTATATTCTTCTAAAAGTGCGGCTGTTTTGTTTTTCCTGTATTTATAGTATATTTTATTTTTCTTTTTGACTGCCTCGCTACAATTTTCATCCCACCATGGCAGGGTGTTTTTATGCTTATTTTTTGGTTGCGTTTTTGGTATTGATTTTTCACATGCCGCCATTATTTCCGAAACAAAATCCTCATTGCTTTTATCGATATTTGTGCCTTCGAGGGATATGTTAATGTGTTTAAGTTGCTGCCTAAAGAGGTCCCAGTCTGCTTTGTCTAATTTCCAACGTCGGGCAGGCCGCTGCGTTACGCATTTGTGAGTGACGTTGAGCGACGTCAGGATGGGGAAGTGGTCGCTTCCCATCGTGTCGTCTCCCACGTGCCACTCACTAGATCGGCATAGTGATGCGCTGACCAGTGTTAAGTCTATGGCGCTCGTGCTTCCGCGCTCGACGTTGAGTCGTGTGCCACACCCCGTGTTTAAGATTACGTAATCTGTGCTATTTATGAACTCGACCAGTTCTAGGCCTCGCCGTTTGTCGTATGTGGGGTTGTGGTTTGTCTCCCATAGTTCATGTCTGGCATTGAAGTCCCCCAAGAAAACTGATTTTTTCCCCACTTTTTTATAAATTTCATCATAATCGTCAGACGTTACATTTGTTTGGGGTGGTGCATAAAAGTTAACGATGTCTATGTTTTCATTTTGTCCAAAAAGTCTGACGATCACCACCTCTATTTCTTTTTTTGTGTGTCTAAATTTGATTTCTTCCGAATCTAGTCCTGATTTGATAAAGGTGGCTAGTCCTCCCCCATGTTTCCCCTTTTCCCTACTGAAACTGACCGGGGTTTTATATCCTGGAAGTTTTGTTGGTTTACTATCTTTTTTTGAGAAAGTTTCTTGAATAGCTATTACCTCCGGTGTGTAGCCTAAAGTTTCTAGATAATGGCCTAAGGCCCCGAGTTTTGTTCCGTTCTCCTTGCCAGACAGACTACGGGCGTTCCACTGTAACACGCGGATTTTAGCAGTGGTGCTGGGATCCATAATTATTAGGCAGTAATATATTTTTTGTTTTAACGGCGTGAGTTTTTACGTCCACCCTTGATCCTTGGTCTATGATCGGTGGAGCTATAGTCCGCGTTTTTCCTTAAGAGCTCTTGTGGTTCGCGTTTGTTATGTTGCCTCCTTGGGATTATTGTTTTCCGCCTATTTTGTGCGGGTGCAGGTGCGGTGCTTATTTCTTTTTCTTTCGTTGCTTCTGTAGGTGATTGGGGGTTCTCGCTATTTGCGGTGTGTACCCCTGTGGTGCCCGACGTATTCATGTTGTCGGTTTCCATTATGTTTGCGGTGGCATTTTCGACGACGAGGTCTATGACCTCATCTGACGCCTTGGTGCTCAGCAGATTTTGTTTGTTGAGCTCGTGCAAGATTGAGCTCGTGGCTTTTTTTATCGCCGTGGCGATTAGCGTTTCGACCTCCATTTTTGTGTAAGTCTCCTTTGTGTTGTGTGCATGGGGTGCGGTATGGGCCGCACTGGGGGTTGCAATGTAAGCCGCACTGGGGGGTGCGGTATAAGCCGCACTGGGGGGTGCGGTATAAGCCGCACTGGGGGGTGCGGTATAAGCCGCACTGGAGCTCATGATTTCTTGCGCGGTATTTTGTGTTTGGGCTTTTTTTTGTTCCCAATCTCTGGCTATTTGACCATTTATTTGGTCGATTTGCGCCTTGTAATTGAGGAAAATGTTGCACCCGCGCCAGGCTACTCCATGGCCGGCTAATCCGCAGTTTGCGCATTTTTTATTGTGTTTAGTTTTGCATTCATTGTGCTTATGGATCCCAGCACAGTGCGGGCATGTGCTTTTTTTACTTCTGCAGTTTTTTTCCGAGTGTCCATATTTTTGACATTTTTGACAGCGCAAATACTGCAAAAAGCATGGTTGCAGAGGATAAGTGATATCGGCTGTACTGGTTAGCTCGAAAGTCGGTGTTTCCTTATTAAAAGTCAATTTGACTAAATCTAGATCTTTGCCCCTGGACGCTATCCTACGTGCATCGCAAATCTGATAGCGCCCAAAGTCAAACATCTCCCTGAGTTTTTCCTGCCTGATATTTGCCCCAATGTTCAGTGTTGCGTATGTCATTTTTTGTTGCTGGTTATTGCGCGTGTTGTTTGCGCTACCTTGTAGTTCCGCTAAGCTTGTGCCTATTGTAATTTTGAGTTCGAGCCCCTGGTAATGAAAACCCTTCGCTTTTACTTCTTTGGCAGCCGGGATTTTGAAAATAGGGCCCTTTCCCTTCCCAGGGGCATGGGCTTCGATGACCTCCCCTATGTAGGTCTTGAAACTGGTCGCAAACTGTTCCATTTTCTGTATGGGGAAAGCGCCCCCCACCAGCGCGAACATAACGTAAACGTACGTCATGCCCGTCGCCGCTGTTTGGCGCGCCTCCGTTCTTTCCTTGCTTGAGGCGGGGGTAGGGACGTGGGATTGAGCCCTAGCCCTAGCCATGCTCCCCTCTTTGTGTGTCCTCCCATTTTTTTTGCCCACTTCCGTGAAGCCCCCTTTCTCCATGTCCTCCTCCTCGGCCCCAGAGTCAATGACCAGGACTGAATCCAGGTCTTCCACCCCCTCCCCCAATCCAAGGTTTATGGCCTTAGGTAATGGGCGCCCCTCGAAGGACTCCCCCTCTGAGTCGCTTGACAGGTATGTCCTATCCCGCTTCTGACCTGCTGCCTGGCTCTGATCAGTCTGATCAGGGGCCACCTTCCCTTTAGAAGACCCGGGTTTTGGGGTTGAGGTCATGTTTGACCCCAGGGATCCCGGCAGGGCGAGGGCTTTTTGCCTAATCTGGCCCTCCCAGTCCTTACCCTGAGGGGCGGGCCCTCCAGGGAGGGGCTCAGAGAACTCTGTCTCCGAGCTCCCCCCTGCAGGGCTCGCCACCAGGTCCGCAACCATATCACAAACATCCCTGGTGTTGTCCAGACCCTCCCCCTCCCCAGCCAGCTGTTTTGGATCAGCAGAGTCCACCCCCGGGCCCGTACCCTGGGTCCCTGAGCCTGTCGCGACCTCATCATGTGTCTTTGATCTCATTTTTCTACCAATCAACAATACTAACAATACTAATCAACAATATGCTAACAATATACTGACAATATACTAATACAATATACTAATCAAGATGTCACTTTTTTACACTTCTAGAAGCCAATTTTCACAGCTTGGAAAGGTGTGAAAATAGGTATGACACGGGGTATTGTGTCAAGAAGGTAAGATAAACGCAAAAAATAATAACTGAAGAGAGAGATTAATACGTCCTACCTGTCCGAAGACTGAACCTGGAGTGTGATGCCTATATAGTTTTGTATCCCACTTTTATATAGTAAAACTAGGGTTTACAGAGTAAAATTTACAATGTATTTGTAAAGGTGTATAGTTTCTAAATTCATGTCTGCAACTTTGGGTTCACAAATTGTTAATGAGTCAATATGTCAATTTACCCTTTTTGTACCAAATGGGATCTTCCTCCTTATATATAGCAGGAGTTCATTTCTAAATATAGGGGTGTCAGGTTGCGTTTTCATCAAAATTTATTTGAAAAAATGACTGAACTTTTAGCAAACAGTGAAGGCCCTGATCAGACGCCGCGTTCTGCGGGTCTGATCTGGGCCTGCACTATTTGCCAGGGTACCCATTTTAGGGTTTATGGTAGTAAATGGGTTAATGATGTCCTTCATGTGATAAGTCCGCCCGCCGGGCAAAGCAAACAAACTTCGGCTCTCTGGGGCAAACAGCGAAGGCCTACACAAATTGATTGCAATAAAAGCTGTCTGCACTAATTGCAGCCAAACATCTAATTATGATATTTCTAAATGTCTTTTAATATAAATTCTACATAATAGTAGCCAATTGTAGCTTTTCGACGTATTGATGTATTTTGATATGAATAACTTAGTGTCTTCTTTCACCAATCCTTTCTTCTTTCCGTTCGTCTGTGCGCCTGTCTGTCTCACAGTCAGTCAGTTGATCTCATTTTATATTTAAGACATTGTACCATGCATTACCAAGAATTAAGGAAAAGTATTCATTCATTCATTCATTCATTCATTCATTCATTCATTCATTCATTCATTCATTCATTCATTCATTCATTCATTCATTCATTCATCCATTCATCCATTCATTCATTCATTCATTCATTTCCTAAGTTTTACAGCTTTTCGTCATGCAGCTCCCGAGTTCTTTCAAGAGATGGAATAAATAAATTAATTAATTGGTAAATCTATAAAATAAAATAAATAAATAAATAAATAAATAAATATTAGGAGACGGTGTTAAAGTAAATTTCTACCCAAGACTATCTTGTTCTGCTGGCGCTCGTAGACTTAGTCATTTTCGCGAGAAAAAAATGCAGGCTTCTTTATTTTCAAATCAAAATGGAAGAACTAATTTTTTAATTGAGTATTAAATGGTATATATCATTGCAAACTTTGAGAAATTTTCTTTCTAGTCATGACTTAGGGTCAATCCGGGTAAATACGGACAGAGGGGTAAATACGGACAGTTTGATACAAATAGCCATATTTCGGTCCTTCGGGGATGTAACGGCGTTTCGTTCAATTTTCTATTTAACTCTACATTCGGTTCTTCTACTGTTAGCTTTCACACGATTACATCCCTTTAGAACTACGTAATATATCCACGTCATTTGGACCACCCTTGCCTCCTTTTCGTTTTTGATAAAACTTCTAAAAGCGGGAGTATTTGAAAGAAAAAATTCTAATGCTAACTTAAGGTATTTTTTTCTCAAATTTTATTGATAAAATTGATTTTAAACAAAGCTTGTATCATTTAATTTTTGTTTTTTAGATAAATTTTCAAGGAAATATGAACTATGTAAGTTTTATCAGCTAAAATGTAAACTGTCCGTATTTTACCAACTGTTTTATATCGGAAAAATACGGACAGGTAGATTCCAGCAAAATTCTCCCTTCGCCTTTCTCTCCACTCTAACATTCCTTTCTCCACTTTTCTCCTCTCCCTTCTTTTTCTCCTCCCCGTCATCCTTTTCACTTTTTCCTTATTGCAGAAATGCTTTAAGATTTGTCCTACTCGTTTAATAGAACTACAGAAACCTGACATTCACACTTTTCCACCGCCCCCGCCCATAGGGGCTTGAAGAAGTATATGGGCTGCATGATGCTTCCACGCAGAGCTGAATCCGGCCCGCACACTAGTACTGGTAAACGGCTTAGAGGATCTAAGCCTGTCCAGGAACTGCGGTGCGAGGCGGACCGTCCATGCTAATAAACCCTATTGGTTTCATTGGGCGACAGGGCTTGAGATGTAATTTCATCTCAATGTCGGGTAAAAGTCCCACAAAATTGGAAGCAACGTCTCCAAAATGACCTTTACAGTGTTGACGGGGACGTTAAACCTCAAATCAAACAAAACAAAAAACACTTTTCCAACACGAAACATCATCACATCCATAAGCTGATGTTTTGTTTGTTATTCTCAAATTTTACGATCCATTCAACATCATTTAGGTCATACGGAGCTGATCAGTTTACTGATACATTAACAAGTCAGTACTATAATGTTATTAAGCAAGTAATTTCGTATTGGCCCATTTACGGGTCCGAGGTCTGCTGTATTGGCCCGAGGCTACATGTAGATGGGCTACATGATGTTTTCATGCAGAGCTTCATCCGACCGTACACGACTACTGGTAAACCATTTAGAAGTTCTAAGCCAGCACAGGCAAAGCGGTGCGAGTCCGACCGTTCGTGCTTATGAACGTTATTGGTTTCATTGAGCGACAGGGCTCGAGATGTCATTTAAACTCTATGTCAGGTAAAAGTCCCACAAAATTGGAAGCAACGTCTTCAAAATGACATAAACAGTGTTGACTGGGACGTTAAACATCAAATTAAACAAACATCGTCGGCAAGAAATGTCTTGTGAACTGTTTTAAACAATATATTTCACAAACAGATCTTGACTATATTCAGACCTTAACAGATGAAATTAAAATGAATTCACATTAAACGTACATGTCATGCACTTTTAGAAGGAATACGCAGTTTAACACTAAAGTTTTCTAAATACATTTATAGATGAAATAAAGTTGTACTCCTCAACAATTAAATGATTTATTTTTAAAAAAATAATTGAATGTCCGTATTTTCCCGACTGTTTTAATACTGTCCGTATTTTCCCAGTCTATGTCCGTACTTTCCCTACCTCGTCCGTATTTACCCGGATCTGCCTATCATGCTTTTTTTCGCTTTGTCAAGGCTTTAGGTCCCATTAAAACATGCAATTAATATTACATTGGCAAAGGGAGATAATAAGCCTTTATAAAAACCGGTACCCAGGTCACTAACATCGGAACACCGACAACAGTAGCACGCCAAACTTCGACGTGACTGACTGACTGACAGGTGTTTTTAAGGTAACCGGGCGCCATGGGCACATAGGGGCTACCCCCAGTTCGCCATCTGGGATTAGTTGTAGGTACTGCTCTTTTCCCTAGGCTGCCAATATGCTGACTCCTGTCTGCTTGACAGTTATCAGCTAGCCGATTGGGAGTCGGGTGACTTCTTTCGCGGAGGATGTGAGAAGTAGGTCAATCCCACCTCCCACATCCCCCGCTCAAGATGTCATGTAGGCACAGAACGCACCCAATGTTAAGCGTTTGTCCTGTAAAATGGGCAGTCCTCTGGCGGGGTTCGAATTGTGAATGCAGATGCAGACCAATGGTCGGGCTCTAGAATGTGGTGACACGTTGCCAATTCCGGCTGCAAAATGTGTCAGTACACAGCCCTTGTCTGACCGAGGAAAAAAGCTACTCATGCATTATCGGTTTTGGCTTCCATTAGTCTCTACCCCCACCCCTGCCGTGGTAGAGAAAACGCCTTGGACACGGTGCTTGTTAAAGGGTGATAATGCATGTAATTTTGAATTTTGAACGGCGGCCAAAAGTGAGCCAGGAAGGGTTACTATTAGACCAGCCAATTTCGGCTATTGCAAAATGTCCTAGTACCTGTGCTCTACCACCTTGAGAACACGCCTATGCTGTGTCGCTACCCCCCAGCTCTCTACAAAGATAATCTTGGTAGTACCATGTACTACTGGCCCCTACTTTCGTCGCGTTGGAGTGTCATATGTTGATGTTTTGGTTGTTGCTTTTCTCTTAATTTGTAGTTAATTCAGCCAATCAGTGTGCAGTTGTTGACTTCTATCGCGGAGGATGCGAAAGGAGGTCAATCCTATTTTGCTTCTTAGCTTTCCAGTTTCTGAAAAGGTGATGCTTTCATCGACGTAGGATGTCGAGTTCTTATAAATTCGTAAGTGGGTCAATTGGGACCAGACCGCCATATTTGCATATCATTATCTCATCCTCCGTGAAGGAAGATATCATATTGGGGATATATGGATTGTAATACAATATGGATCAGTACTGATTGTATGTGGTAGTGTTGTAACCCTCTTTTGTTCAGGATCAGTGTGGTTAGAATTATAATGTTTACAAATAGGCGTGTCTTTTAGTGGTGAAAAGTTATGTGGTTTGGCAAAGGCGAGTATGTGGCTAACCAGCCATTGTGCAATTTCGCTTTTATATCGTTTTGAACGGTCGGTCTGAAAGGCTTTTTTAAGGGTCTTCCTGTGTCCAAATCCCTATCAAATTTGGTCATTACCGTTGCCCCGCCTATTAAATTGTTCTGTATTTGACCTACTCCAGAGATGTATGCTCCGTTCTGACAGCATGCTGTCTTCGCTTCGCACATTTCTGGGTTTCATCAGGAGGGTGTCCCCAAGGGGGCCTCTACGAGGCAGCCTTCTGGGCACCCAGCTGATGACTTCTCGGTAGCTGTCCTACACGAGGTATGGTGGGATTCCCCGTCAAGGATCCCAATGTACCTGCAAAAGAAATTATGATTAGTATGTATTGGAGTTAGGGTTAGGGTTAGGGTTAGGGCTAGGGTTAGGGTTAGGGTTAGGGTTACATAAGCCTAAGTTTAGACTTGTCTATCACCGATGTGTTGCGTCGGCGGAGCACTCATAAGTGCAAAGCAAATGAGCCGCAACCACAGCGCCCCGCTTCGGTTCAACCGGTTCTAGTCCAAGTCATGTAGGGTAGGGTCTGTAAGAGGTAGAAGCAGTGCTTATGTAACCACTGTATAAGAGTGTGTGGGTTTTGTGTTCCCCCCCGCACCCATGCAACCGGGGACCCAGGGCCACCGCCCCGGGAACGGCCAGTCCGCCCAAAGTGGGGGAATCATGTCCCCAGGGGCACCAGCCCGTGGCCCCCAGGTGCACGGAGAGGCAGAAATATGAGAATGGGGCCTATATCTATGGGTTGGGCAGCATAAGCAGCACTGTTTGATTCTTAGTAAAAACAGTTCGCCTGTTCGCGACGGCGCAGGCCGGAAGCACAACGCGGTCACGGTCTGATTGGGACAGTCCCCACCTAGGTTGCAACCAGCCCATGCCCCAGCAAGCACGTGATCACGACCAGGCGCAATTTTTGATTTGAATGATTTGTTTAGAGAGAAACTTATATGCTACTTCAGTTGATTCTCCCGACCCAGACACACAGATGAAACTGCCTGCCAGAATCGAGAGAACCAATGTATATGAATCATTTTCCGGCACACACAGCCATAGCGACCAGTGCGCCTGAACAGGGATATATAGGTTCACAAATCCGCACACGCCAAACTACATACAAGCACTTTTGGCATATACGGATGTGCAAACCTAATGCATTCAGGATGTCCTGAACACAGTTCTGGGCATCTACATGTAATTAAAGACTGGTTATGGAACAAGGCACAGGGAACCAGATTGCCTCCCGCAGTCAGTAACCTAACGTTAGCAGCATTGGTTGGCTCTCTGGTCGAAACCTAGAAACCTTAGTCCCACGCCCAGCATAATTAGATTGAGAGATTCATATTGTTTTATGATCTAATCTCCCCGCGAGTCCCTGGGGGCAAGGATATATGGTGTTATTGGTTTGGGGCCAGGTGGTTATTGGAGGCTGTGTCTGTAATAGAAAGAAACATGCAGTATTAATGATCGCTGCATGAAAGGATTCCAGCGCTGGAAGAGAAATAAACTTGGATTAGTATTACATGGTTACTCTTTTATACTGCAGCTGTCTATATTTTATCGAATAACTCGGTGTCTTTCAAAAATGTAATGATTGCCTCGACTATCTGAGGCATAATGTTGCGTGGGGGGTTAAGTAGATCTTGTTCATCAAAAGTGTTGTATCCCAATATAAACAGTGCAGCTTTTAATTCCTGTCTGGGTTCTATATTTCCTTCACAGTGAAAAAGGATATGTTTGATGTTATTTTGTTCATCTTTATCACATCTATTACATTTGATGTGGTTTTGATTAAATACACAGTGGGTACCCAGCCCACTGTGGTTCAGTCGTAAACGCGTGTAGACCGCGTCATGCCTTCGTCTACCGCTGTAATGGGTAGAAGTATTTTTAACCTTAGGTTCTAGTCTATGATAGAAGCGACCTTTACTTTGTGGGTTGTCCCATAATTTTTGCCATTTTGTCATAATGGCCTGGTTAATTGCCGGGTATATTTCTGTTTTGGTCGGTAAGGTCTGATCGTTTTTACCGTTTGTCATTGCTGATTTGGCACTTGAGTCTGCCATTTCATTACCTGGGATATCTACATGGGAAGGAATCCATTCCAGGTAGATATTGTTGCCTTTGTCTTTGGCTGAGTCTAAGAGTAGTAGTATTTTGTTTATTTTATCTGGTCTTGTTTTTGATTGGCCAGATTGTAGGGCTTGTATTGAGCTGAGGGAGTCTGTAAGTATGACTGCCTCCGGGATGTTATTATCGATGATCCATTTAATGGCATGTTCTATTGCTATCAGTTCAATAGTAAATATAGACAGGCTCGGATTGGTTTTGAGTTCGATATTCACGTTTTCATCAGGGACCGAAACTGCTGCTCCTGCTGTATGTTTTTCAATATCTTTGCTGCCATCAGTATATATCTGTAATCTACCCCTATGTTCCCTTTCTATATAGTTTATACTAGTTTGTTTCATAAATGTTATGTCATTTTCCCCTTTTTTCCCAATGATGTCCTTGATTGCACAGGAGGGGGGGTTGTGCTTTAAGTCACACTTGTTTCTATAATGGGGTGGTTCGATATCCTTAGGTATGTTCAGCTCAGCTATGAGCTTCTGAACTGTAACGGAATATGGTCGGTATTGGTGTGCCTTTTTAGTAGTTTGGCACCCATGTTCCCCAATGAGGTCATTTACAGGCAGATTTTTACCCAAAGGCGAGGAACGTGCCCAATATTTTAGGATTAGTTCCTCTCTTCTTAAATGGAGTGGTTTTATGCCACATTCTACTTCGAGTGCATTAATCGGGGTGGATATAAATGCCCTTGTTGCAATGCGAAGGGCCTGGTTCTGCACTGTGTCGAGCCTTTTAAGTTGGGCTTGTGAGGCAGAGTTATAGGCTTGTGCGCCATAATCTAGTTTACTTAGGATGAGGGCTTTGTACAGGTTGATAAGGGTATTCTTATCGGCACCAAAAGTTGTGCCCGTGACCAAACGAAGAATGTTCAGGTCCTTCTTACATTTCTGGATGAGCTGTTTTATGTGCTCATCCCATCTAAGTGCTTTATCAAGGATCATCCCTAGAAAGTTTACATTGTCCACAAATTCAAGTTTTTTGCCAAAAAGTTTGAGATCGAATTTGGAGGTGTCGATATTTTTCTTACGTCTAAAAAGTATGGCTTTAGTTTTAGTGTTGGACACCTTAAACCCCCACGCCTCAGCCCAAAATTCGATCTTTTTGAGTGCTTTTTGAAGGGCATCTACGGCGCAACTGGGTGAATAATGTTTTCTCCATATTGCGCTATCGTCTGCAAATTGCGACAGCTGCAGTCTTTCTTCAGGGTCGAGATTCTCTTTTAGTGAAACCATGATTATATTGAAGAGGATGGGACTAATAACACTGCCCTGGGGACAGCCATTTTCTAAATTGTGCTGATTTGATGTTTCTTGTCCCACCCTTACTTGAATTTTTCGATTGTGGAGGAAATTGTGTATCCATTTGAGCATGTTTCCGTTTATGCCAAATTGTTTCAGTTTACAGATGGTTCCTGTTGACCACATGAGGTCAAAGGCTTTTTCCAGGTCTAGAAAGACGGCAGCTACTATCTTATTTTCCATAAAGGCCATATTTATCTCAGAGTCTAATCTGGTTAGTTGATCAGTGGTAGATCTGTTGGGTCTAAAACCGGATTGAGTGTCAGCCAGGTGCCCTTTGTTTTCCAAATGGGCCGTCAATCGTTTAGCAATCATGGTTTCCATTGTTTTACATATACACGATGTAAGTGATATAGGTCTGTATGACCCTGGTTCCAGTTTATTTTT
Organism: Lucinisca nassula; assembly: GCA_963580285.1. Classification (NCBI taxonomy): domain Eukaryota; kingdom Metazoa; phylum Mollusca; class Bivalvia; order Lucinida; family Lucinidae; genus Lucinisca; species Lucinisca nassula. Next base: position 89,804,232 of record OY757015.1, on the reverse strand, counting down.
GTTTGGTTTCATAATAGGTATGATGGTGGCAAGTTTCCATTCAGGTGGGAGTTCTCCTCTTTGGTAGGAGATATTCATAAGTTTTAATAGTTCCATTTTGGAGTTATCGGGTAGTTGTTTGAGCATTTCATAATGGATTGTGTCCGCTCCTGGTGTTGATTCCTTTTTGGATGATAGTGCAGTTCCCAGTTCAAAAAATGTGAAGGGTCGGTTTAAGTCCGAGTTATTTTCTGTTGCCTGAGGTTCCGGGATGTGACCAAGTCCCCTATCTTCCATAATTATTTTAATAGCTTGAAATTTGGGCATATGATTTGACGATTTCGACATATTGTCATAATGTTGTGCTAGAGCATTAGCTTTTTCTTTTTCATCGGTAATGATTGTTTTGTTTACCTCTAGACAGGTAATATGGTCTGTAGGTTTACCCCGGAAGCGGTTAATCATATTCCATACTGTTTTGGAGTTTGCCTTATGGTCTAGTTTAGATACAAAATCACGCCATGAATTGATCTGTTTGTCCCTTTTGATGTCTCTTGCTTCATTTTTTAACCTGTTATAGTTTCGTTTTTGTTCTGGATTTTTATTTTTAAGGTATTTCTTTCTAGCTTGTTCACGTTTTTTGATAGCTATAGTAATTTCCTCATCCCACCAGGGCGGTCGGAGTGATTTTACTTTTGGTTTTGTTTTAGGAATAGTTTTTTGACAGATTTGTTGGAGGGATTCTACAAAGTCTGTTGCTATTTCCTGTGTTGGATTGTTTTCGTTTATTTTTAATGTTTCTGCGCACAGAATTTTGAACTTTTCCCAATCAGCTCTTTGTAAGTTCCATTTTGGATTGTGGGCCGTCCCCAGTGCATTGTATTTTGAAAGAAATCGGAGGTAGATGGGGAGGTGATCGCTTCCACAAGTGTTGCCCAGGGTTTCCCAGATTGTACCTATGCTCAGGGCTGGAGTGGCTATTGACAGGTCAGGCGATGTAGTATATTCGGCCATCGTGGCTTCATCATTCTCATTGAGTATAATAAGGCAGTTATTTATGACGAGGTCAAGTAAAGTTTTTCCCCTTGTGTTTGATTTGGAGCTCCATAAGGAGTCATGGGCATTAAGGTCTCCTACAAGGATGAAATTTTTGGTAGGGATAAGGTCAAGGACCTTTTGATATTCATCAGCTGTGGACCCGCTTTCAGGAGGGTCATAGCAATTAAGAATGGTTATTTTGTCTTTTTCTAAATATATGGTGGTGGCACAGTATTCAAGGTTGGGTTGCTCAATTTTAAGGTCTAAGTTTGTGAAGGGTAAATCGTTTCTAATATATGTTAGGACTCCGCCTCCTCTGTCTATTCTATGTTTGAAGGAGGCGACTTTGTAATTGGGTATGTGGGGTATTTTATTTTTCAACCACGTTTCTTGTAGGCAAAGTAGATGGGGCTTAAGTTTTTTATCTTCCAGTTGTGACCTCAGTTCGGAGATATTGCCCATGCTACGGATGTTCCATTGAACCAATTCAAGGTCGGAAGCTGTTGTTACAGCCGCGTGTGTGAAGCCGTTGCTGTAGTCGTGGGGCAATGGCGGGGGTATTAGTGTCTACCGGAGGTCTCTTGTGATAGTAACGTATAAATGTTGTTACTATGGTACGTTGCCTTAGGGATGGAGTTATTTGGTCGTCTGGTTTTTTGCTGGGCAACCATTGTGTTGGCATTTGTATTTATAGGATCGGGCCTAACTTGGTTGGATGAGGCAGTTCCTGTATTTTGAGGAGCATACCTCGGCACATTTGGTTTAAAGGGAACTGGGGGCAGGTTATGGGTCTGTATGAGGGGGGGAGTGTTGTCCCTTTCATCCACATGCTTCTCTATGATGTTTGATACTACCCTTTCTTTCTGCTTTTTACTCATATAGGATGTGTTTGTGTGTAAGATGTCTGTTAATATGTGTTTTAATTGTAGTAGTGTAATGGTTTTCGTCATGTCAGGTCCGGTTGCTGGTTGTTCGGCATTTTTAGTTTTATTTATTTTCGGAAAGTCCGTTTCTAAATTAAAAAGGGAGGGGGGTTTAATCATCATGAGGGGGGGGGGGGGGGGGGCTAGTTTTTTATCGGTCCTATGTGTTGTTGGATCTTTCCTTCTTTTTGACCATTCTATGTAGGTTATATTATTTTTCCTATCGATGGCATATTTCTGTTCCAGGAAGAAGGGGCAAGATTTGGATGCCGCTCCATGTTGACCGTAGCAATTGCTACATTTCCTAAATCGCGATTCAGTTTTATGCGTGCACTGGCTGTAATTATGATTTCCAGCGCACAAAGGACACTTAACGGGGTTACCAGGACAGGTGTTTATACTATGCCCATGTTCCTGGCAATTATTGCATCTTAGATAGGGTATTTCGCAGGGGTAAACTGGATAAGATTCTGTCCTAGTTAGAAGTAGTGTGGGGGCTTCCTGAACATTGAAGGTAATTTTGACCATGTCTGTTGGTTGTTTAAGTTTGTTTGAAATTCTGTAAAGGTCCTTTATGAGTTGGCCATTTTGGTTGAATGACCGCTGAAATTGGGCCAGGTTAGTGTTGAAGGGGATGTTTTTAATTATCCCCGTACTGGTAGCATTGTTCTTGTTGACGGGGGCTGTTTGCTGGGTAGGGGTCTTTGTAAACTTGGGATGGTGACCATGACCCGCTATTGGTTGCATGGCTGACTCCATGCCAATAATATGGAGGTTGGGATTATTGGGTACATGGTTAAAGTTTCTTGCTTTTGGTAAGCTATGTTTCGAGATAGCAAAAGTGGGACCTAATAGTCCCACTTTAGGGTAGGTAGTTTTAATGTCTGACCCCATGTGTTTTTGGAATGCCTTTGTTATGGTCTCGGCCTCTTTTGATGACAGTGGTCTTTTTTCCTCTAATGATATTGTGAAATAATATAGCTCCTGGTTCTGAGTGAGGTTGGCGGTGGGTTTGGCGGTGGGTTTGGTATTTTGAGTTCTAGAAAAATTTTTAGTATTTTTAGTTCTAGAATTGAGGTCCTCTATGCAGGTCTGAATTAGCTCTACAAATGATCTTTCATTTTCATTTGACACTTCGTTTACTTCTTTTTCAAGTGGAGATATTGGGCTTGACGGCTTGTTGTTGACCCTTTTAGCAGGGGTCGACGCTTTGGGGGAGTTGGAGTCATTGAGGTTTCTTTTTCTCTTGGGTACAGCTACGTTGTCCCAGTCCATGTCCGTGTCTTCATTAGCATGGTCTTTGTTATTTGCTAAAGTGATGAAGAGTTCAGTTCGGTTTACTATTTTTGCCTTGGGTCTTTTGGGGGTGGCTTGATAGCGCTGGGATGAGTCCTGTTTCAACGGGGTACCTTGCTGAACGTGAAGCCGAGCTGGCGTTAGGATGGCTCTCTTAGGGGCTGGTGTGGTATCAACGGGTGTGGGGACGGGCTTGATGGGTGTACCGGCAATTTTTGATAAGTCCGGTACTGTCCCGGGTTTTATCATGTTTGGGTTCTCCGGGCTCTCCGGGCTCTCCGATGTCAGGTCGACCACTGATGGGGCCGGTGAGGGCTCGACGATTGCAGACACCGCTGTTGTTGGGGCACCGGCGGTACTTGAAGGGTTCGGTACAGTCCCGGGATTTGTTAAGGTTGGGCTCATTGGGCTTACCGGGCTCTCGGGTTTGGGGGGCCATGTGTCCACTTCTAAGTTAGGGTACATTATTTCTGCAGGTTCCTTTCCCGGGGAGCTTAGGATGCAAAAAAATGTCATGTCCAAATCCTTAGTTGGACTGGTGTCGTTGGTGTGGTCACTGATCAGACCCTCATGTCCTTGCCCAGGGATGGGATAGGAATCGGAGATGATTTTCTCCGAAGGCTGGTAGTTATCTATAAGACTCCCAGACGTGTTGATGGGGCTGTTGTCTTGCCCAGGTGTGGGATAAGTGTCTGGGAATGAGTCCTCCTTAGCGGGGGGATCCGGCGTGGTTTGACTCCCTGTTGAAGTGGTGCTGGATCTGGTGCTGGATAAATCACTTGTATCAGAGGTGGGGGTTGTATCCAGCACATCATATTGTGTAGCGCAAGACACTTTAGTTGCCATTGTACTAGTGAGTTGAGTTGTGAATATGGTTAGACAAAGAGACAAAAGGACAAAGGAATGTATTGGAAAAACGCAAGATTAACAATAAGGTTGGAAAATAGCAGTAGTTTCTTACTTTTATATCTTGTGTAGTTCGTTTAAACTTGTTGTGGGTGTCTGTTGTCTTTCTCCGTGAGTCTGATGACCTAAAGAGAATAAATACGTACAAGGTTAATCGCAGCGATCTTTCACCAATGGCGTCTAGAGCTGGAATCCGACTCCGACCAAAACTTCGACGTGTAATAGTCGTCCGTATTTACCCGGATTGACCCTATAAAAGAACCAATGAGAAAGGGATAAGTTCTAAATAAGCAATTGAATGTAGGTTCAGGAGCATTTTGCCAAAATATATATAAGATGAATAGGAATACAACTTCCACTTTTCAAAGTAAAATGGAAGAACTAAGTCGTTAATTTAATTTTACAAATTTTATATCTAATTCCTTGTTAATCAAAGAACTTTTTGAAAATAACTTATAATTTTTTGTCACATTCTTCTAAAATTGTAATTTAATCAATTTAATACGGCTTTCCTATTAATTTCTATGTAAATTTGGTGGTGATGTTTACAGGTAAGTCTGCGGCGACTGTCGCAAATCGATATCGGATATTTTTGTTAAACTACGAGGCTTGTTCCCTATGATCTGCTTAGGCGGACTGGACAACTTCCAGCTACACGATCCGTTTGCATTAGCATATCCGTGTGGCACAGAACATGCTTTCATATCTTCCAAACGTTTTCCGTTGAAAAATTGTTATACAGTAGAATTCCTATATTACGACCACCTTTGGGACTGTTCAAAAGTGGTCTTTAAGACCACTTTTGAACAGTCCCAAAGGTGGTCCCTGACCAGAGGACATTGTGTGCAGAATACACGAAGAAAGAATAACTACCCCCTTCTAAATAAGCTTTTTAAAACAGAATTAGTACTGGTTTTAGGTGGTCTTAATAGCGGAATTTTACTGCATTTATTCAAACAAAGGCTGTGGGTGGTCGTTAGAACCGCCTCAGTGAGGTGGTTCTAACGAGCACCCACAGTCTGTGTATTTTGTTTGTTTATTTGATTGAGGTTTAACGTCCCCGTCAACACTGTATAGGTTATTTTGGAGACGCCGCTTCCAATTTTGTGGGACTTTTACCCGACATTGAGATGAAATGATGTCCCGTGCCCTATAGCCCAATGAAACCCAACAGGGTTTATAAGCATGGACGGTCCGACTCGCCACGCTTTGCCTGGGCAGGCTTGGATCCACTAAGCGGTTTACCAGTACTCGTGTGTGGTCGGCTTCAGCTCTGCGTGGAAGCATGCAGCCCATCTATTTCTCCAAGCCCCGATGGGCGGGGGCGATCAGCCTTTGTCTAGGAAAAGAAATATGAACAATAATGTATACCCATGTAAACCCCAGTTTTATTACACGGACTTGTTAACGAATAATCTGATCGGGGACTGAGCTTTATCCGACCTCCCTCTAATATGACTGATTGATTTATTGAGGTTTAACGACATGTCAATCCTTGTGGGTCATTTTGTGTCGTCTCCCAGAGAAAGGGAGGAAAGAGATTGGATAGTGGAGGAGATATAAGAGAGGGACAGGAAAGAAAGAGAATCAAAGTGCCAAAGGCACTGAAATGACAGATTCTATGAGAAAATCATTGTGACAAAGTTTTCACGCCCATTAAAAGAATTGACCTGTGACTTTGACCGTGACGTGTCACCTACTTAAAAAATGGTTAAAACTTCGTTTAAAATACAGCCTTCATATTTGGCATGTAGGCTCCTTGTGCCAAGGGCTTTCTACTCGTACAAAAATGACCCGTGGCCTTGACCTAAGACCAACTTTGAAGAAATAGTTGACCTTGCCCAGGTTCATGTTTCACACATAAATCTTGTTATAATGAAAATTTGTGATATTTTTCCTCCAAAATATAGGCTGGGGGTGCTCGCTGGAACCGCCTCATTGTAGCGGTTCTAACGACTACCCACAACCTATGTATTGGAGCTGAAAATAAAGAAAATAATGTATACCCCCGTAAACCCAACGTTTCTCTTTTTAAAGTGGGGTTTATATGGGTATTTATTACAAGGACATTTTATCGTGATGATGGTATATCGGTGATTCTTTTAAAAAAGCAAGCAGTGTAGTCTTGAGACCTGGAGTCTTAATTATTTTAACTAATTTTATCTGAATTATTTTGATTCACTGTTCATAGGTTTATGATATTACTTTTTAATTACAAATATCGTTAAGTTGCCACTTACTGGTCTGATGACTACTGTTATTGGTTGAAAGATTAGCGGCGCGCGTCACGATACTTGGTGATTATTCGAAAACCAAGGTACATACCTCCAAGGTCAAGGTTGTACTTAGAGGTCAAAGGTAAAAAATAGCCCGAAACTTAAACGCAGTCAATAACTTTCTTATTTCTGAGTGGATTTAGAAATTACTTAGCAGAAATGTTCACCATCATGAGACGATGTGTAGCGCGCAAAACCCAGGTCGGTACTGCCACGGTCAAGGTCGTACTTAGAGGTCTTAGGTAAATAAAAAATTAAAGGTCCAAAACGTTAACACGGTCAATAACTGTCCTATTTCTTGATGTATTTTACGATAATGAGACGATATGTCGCTCGCCAAACTCAGGTCAGTACCTTCAAGGTCAAAGTCGTACTAAGAGATCAAAGGTCAATAAATGGGTCTAACTTAAACACGACCAATAACTTCCTTATTTCTGGGTGGATTTTGAAATTGCATGGCAGAAATGTTCAGCATAATGAGATGCTGAGTCGCTTGCAAAAGCCAGGTGAGTACCATCAAGGTCAAAGTCGTACTTAGAGGTCAAAGGTCAATAAAAGGGTCGAGAATGACGAAGAAATCCAGGGACTCGTCGAAGAGAAGCATCAAAACACAGGGCATACCTAAGTGATTTGTTTGTTTGTTTGTTTGTTTAATACGAGGTTTAACGTCCCCGTCAACACTGTAAAAGGTCATTTTGGAGACGTTGCTACCAATTTCATGGGACTTTACCCGACATTGAGATTAAATTGCATCTCAAGCCCTGCCGCCGAATAAGTGAGTGAGAGTGAGTGTTTGAGTTTTACGTCCCAACCAACAGCTATGGTCATACGGAGACGGGACCTCGGTTTAAACACTCATCCGAAAGTCTGGAGAAGCCCGGAATCGATCCTGCGATCCCTGGTTTACACGGCGAGTAGCGTAACCACTACACCACGGAGGCTTCTAAAGCCGCCGAATGAAACCGATAGGGTTTATAAGCATGTACGGGCCGACTCGCAACTCTTTGCCTGGGCAGGCTTAGATACACTAAGCAGTTTACCAGTACTCGTGTGCGGTCGGTTACAGCTCTGCGTGGAAGCATTTCTTCAAGCCCCGATGGGCGGGGAGAAAGATAGAGGTCATTGTTAGAAAATAACTGTTTTGTTTGTTTGTTTGATTTGAGGTTTAACGTCCCCGTCAACACTGTAAAGGTCATTTTGGAGACGTTGCTTCCAATTTTGTGGGACTTTTACCCGATATTGAGATGAAATGACATCTCAAGCCCTGTCACCCAATGAAACCAATAGGGTTTATTAGCATGGACGGTCCGTCTCGCACCGCGGTTCCTGGACAGGCTTAGACCCTCTTAGCGGTTTACCAGTACTAGTGTCCGGGCCGGATTCAGCTCTGCGTGGAAGCATCATGCAGCCCATATATTTCTTCAAGCCCCTATGGGCGAGGGCCGAGTAAAAAACTGTTACCTAGATTTCGTACAATACCACTTGATACTTTGGACAAATTCATTTAAAGGCTTAGTAGTGTGTGCTTATATTGTTGTAAGTTTTGCAAAAATCAGACATTTTCAACAAATTGCGCGGTGTCTGATCTGGATCTACACCTTTTTGCCATTCTCAACAAGACCAAGAAAGACCACTTCATCGATAATATCGTCTTGATCGATGTAAGAGTATTTCCCCTTCACAATTGACTGGTTTCCTGTGGTTATTTACCGATACCATTCAAATATGTGCAACGTGAAAGAAAAAACAGAGATACAGTATATTTGCGCATCATTTCCGTTGATATTTATATAAGGGAGCTTTCCACTAAATGTTTTCCATAGGCGACAATAGTAACCTTTTACCTGCTCCCACAAAAACTCTACATACAAAACATTCAAACCTTACTTGTTTATAGAGCCATCCTAGCCCAACAAGTTAATGAGAAAAAATCCACATGTTGCTCGGCTCATTTTCAAGTTACAGTCAACCATGTTTGTTTACCTGCTAGAACGGAGTAAATAAAACCAACATTTTCAAAGGAGGGGTGACCATATAAAATCAGCAAAAATTTCTTTGAGCTTGCAAATATATTTATAAAACATGCATCATTTTAGTCCCTTATACCTATCATTTTCTCACATTGAAATAAAACATGGGATATATATCCAATGGAAGCAAGTCTGGTATTTAGAACGCAACTAAAAGCTCTGTCCCAAAGTGATAAAACCCGGTACCTCCCAGTATTTAGTGTAATGCTACCATAACATTGATGGTCAGATTTTGTCTTTTTCATTATTTCGCATAAAATTATCAGGAAATAGCCACTGAAATAGTAGATCTATATCTGTAACGACACATATTTTTTCCATATTCTGAAAAAAAAATATGCCGGTGAAATTCAATGTCAATTGATACCATTGTTAAAATATGCTCTCGTTGTCGACTGGGAGTTGTGGCGCGCTCCTGTAATCCAGCTACTTGGAGGTCAGGGTCTGGGACGGCTTGAGGTCGGGGGTTCTGCCCTCCGATGTGCTATGTCGATCGGGCGTCCGCACTAAGCTCGGCATCAATATGGTCCTTTCGGGGGAGCCTAGGCGGTCCAGGTTGTCTAAGGAGGGACGTATCGACCCAGGGTGGCAACACAGCAGGCAAAAGTTCCCGTGTCGAGCAGTAGTGGGATAGCGCCCGTGAATAGGCATCGGTTGGTAGCCCGTCTAATATAGTCGGACTTGATCCTTTTTTTTTTTTTTTTTTTTTTTTTTTTTCTAAATTTTAATTTCAACTACTCTTTCACAGACCAGTTCTACTCATAGTCAACGAATGTATTCGTAGCTCTGGAAAACTCTGAGCTCGTTATTCAGGCGATTGTTGTTTTGGTCAGTCGACCCAAAGCTGTTAAGCGCAGTAGCTTTACTTTGCTGATACCCACGTGACTATCACTGACAGGTAACGGTTATTTTAGCCGTGCTGCATATATTATTACCCTGTGACGTCAGAGCGCTGTGTAAAGAAGTGCATGTGCTGGGACACGGGAAAACAGTGTAGACCCTGATCAGACGCCACATAACGTGGTGTCTGATCAGGATCTACACTTTTTGCATAAATTAAGGGTTAAGGAAACAGTCCAATTACTACCCCCGCCCACCGGGGCTTGAAGAAATAGATTGGACTGCACTATGCTTCCACGCAGACTGCGGCTGAAACTGACTATACATTAGTACTGGTTAACCGCTTAGACGGTCTAAGCGTGCCCGGCAAAGTGGTGTGAGTCAGACCGTCCAGAAAACGAAAATTTTGAGATAAAAAATTGTAATATTTTTTCTTATTTCTGCTCAAAATATAGATTGAGGGTACACTTTAGAACCGCCTCATCGAGGCGGTTCTAACGAGTACCCACAATTTATATTTTAGAGCAGAAATGAGAAAAAATAATGTTTACCCCTGTAAATCCCTGTTTTACTATTTTAAAGTTTGGTTCAAACGGATGAAAATCATATAGGCGTGTTTTCGTGATGCGAATCAGTCAAAGACCAAGTTCAGGACGATTTCCAGCCTATGACCCACCAGTACCATAATTGCTTTGAATTTAGTCGGTTAGCAGTGAAAGTGTTAAGGGAGTAGTAAGGCACAATCTGCTCATGCACATGCTAATCTTATTGATCTTTTCAAAAAGAATTGTTCAAGAATGGCAGTTGTCAGTTTCTGGCGAAATAATGTGCACTGTACTGGTTAACCGCTTACGTATAAGCCTTCTCAGGAAAAGTGTGGATAGGTAAACTGACCGGCTCAAAAATGACCTAAAATAGTGTTGACTGGACCGTTAAACTCCAAAACAAACAAACATTATTTCCCCTTTAAGACAGTCAGTTGTTTAGTGTGACGCTTTTAAATAACTATTATTCTCTGT